>OZ012738.1:666512875-666907875 GCA_963859935.3 Lathyrus sativus
GTATTCCTGGAGCAAATGGATGTAATCTGAAAACAAATGAGGAGGAAAAAGAAGTATGACAAGGCTCAAAATATGCAAAAGAAGCCAAAAAAATGCATGAATAATTGATTATACCTAAGTCATAATCGATTATAGCAATTTGAATTTCAAAATTCAAATTTTGCACCACAAAATCAGCTTTATGTGAAGTCGACGGAGATGTCTAATCAAGGAATTTGTCTGATGATGGTGGTTATCATGAAGAGTTATATCAAGCCTCACCATAAGAAGATTCAAGGTTCTAGTATAGTGTTAAAGTCAAGGATAATGTGGCAACAAACTAGAAGCTTCAGAGTTGTGAAATAGAGGAAGAGTTAAAGTCCATTGAGTCTGTGTCGAGTGGTAAGTGTTTGTAAATGTATAAGACTAACTCTTCTTTACTACAACAAATCATACAAGTACTTGTAACCCTTTGAAAAGGCTATCTTATTTTATGAAAATCATCATAAAGTGTTTTTGTGCCTAGATAATTGGCTACCAAATTGAAAAGTTGTTTAAGAAGAGTTTTTGCACTGGATAATTGATTAGCCATTAAGCATTATTGATAATTCCTTTTGTAACGGCTCAATAGTTATCTATTCGAATTAATAGTTGATTATGCAGAACTTTTTTTCAAAACCTTCCATTTTTGTAAACCATAATCGATTATGAGATGTCATATTCGATTATTAGCGTTTAAAAGCCCATGGATTGTTTTAATGTTCAAGCCATCTTTTGTCATATAAATAGAGGACTTATTTCTTATTACTTATACACAAGAAAATGTATTTGAGATACCCCCTCTCTCTCTCTCTCTCTCTCTCTCTCTATATATATATATATATATATATATATATATATATATATATATATATATATATATATATATATATATATATATATATATATTTGAGAGTGAAATTTTTATATTTTTCAAGTATTTTTGTATTGTATAAGGACATAAATGTAAGTTCACATTAGGAAAAAAATTGTTTTAATTGTGAATTAAACCATGTAAAAATCTCTTGTTTGGTTGTTGTGGTAAATCAAGTAAAATATATATTTAGTCGGAAAGGTCTCCCTAGTTAAAACTTTTAGTCAATTCTTGAGCTTATCATATTGTTGAAAAACTCTCAGTGGGTTATGATGGTCTCCGTAGTTAAAACCCCATCTTGATGTTAAAATTAGCCTTTGTAAAACTCTAATCCTTGTATAAGGAGGTTCATGAGTATAACCTCTCAAAATCTCTCATCATAATGAAAAATTTTAAGACGGAATTTTTGGGAAGAGTAGTAGGTCATTTTATTAAACCGAACTTCTATAATTATGATGTTTTTCTCTCACCCCTTTGTCGCTACTGCGAAAATCGGCGCCGGCTGAACAGAAGAGTCGCCACCATGCGTTATTTATCCCACAGGAGGGAAAGGAAACACTCAGAGTAAACCTACCGCAAAGACGGGAAAGGTATGGTCGTCGCAACCAAAACCTGGGTTCGGGAGTCGGTTACGCAAGGGGAAGGTATTAGCACCCCTCACGTCCGTCGTACTCGACGGGATCCACGCTTGTTTTCGGGTATGGATTGTTGTTCTATCTAAACTAAGGGTTGAGGGTTAAAAGAAAAGAAAATGACTCGGCAAAGTATCGCACTTTATGCCTACGTATTCCCGTCTGAAACGAGAAATCAGAGTCAACGTAGTTCGCCTACCTACGGGAAAGGAGGAGAAGGTTGCTCGCTAGGATATCGCATCCTATGCCTACGTACTTTCATACAACATGAAAGATCAGAGCAGACGTAGTTCGGGCCACGTACGACACAAGTCTGTTTTGATTGCTTTTATTCCTTCTGAAAAAGGGTTTTCTGATTAACAGTCCAAGCGGACAAAAATGACGTTTTGATGAGTTCACATTCTTTTACGGAAGAAGTGTCTTTTATTGTGTTTAGAATCTTATTGTGTTTTTCTGTTTGTTTTGAGAAAGAAGAGACAGAACTCTAACCTACGGTTGCGAAAGGAATCAAACTAACCTAATGTTATCATGCATGGGTTAAGACCTAGTGTCTATCATGTTCCTCTCTTGCACAGAGAGAAACAGAGATCCTAAGGGAATAGACAGAAACAGAAACAATAACAGATATATGAAGCAGTAAAATGCATGGATGCAACAATACAAGCGAGGCAAGGGAGTCCCACTCAACCTCGAACCTAGAAAACAATAGGCAAAAGTGAACAGGATTCACTTTCAACCCAACAGGTTAAACAGCAAACAATACAGTCAGAGAAAACCAAACAATACATCAGAAATGAATAACAGCTAAAATAAACAGCCACAGCAGCTCAGCATCAACACCTATCTTCAAGTCATCATCAAACAGCTACCAGCTTCAGGCAAGCATCAATCTCCATCTCCACAGCCTTCAAGCAAGGTCTTGATTATCAGTCTTCCATCTGCAATGGCTTTTCTTCAAGTCTCAAACTCCAAGAGGAATATCAGTCAACCAGATGAAGTGAATGAATGTTAGACAGTAAACTGCCTACCAAGGGTGGCTCATTAACTGTTAACATTATACAGACAGGTTTCTCTCAAAAGTTCTATCTTTCAAATACATTCACTGATCCTTCCAAAGGAAGGAGGTAGATATTTGAAAGAGACTTTGAGTCATAGAGAAAGGATGGAGGCAGACAATGCCTTCCATGTTTGTGAAACAAGCTACTATTCTAGGGCTCTGCCTAATTTCTAAATCCTATACTCCTCAACAGCTGCCAGCAAGATGCTCTCCATCAACTCTGGAAGTTGGTCTTCAATCTCTGGTCTCCAATGACTTCATCATCACAAGTCTTCAGCTCTCCCAATCCCCAAAGCAATCCCAATACCCCACACAGACAAAAGAAATCCCCAGAGAGGGCACACCACACAGTCAAACAAATATAGACAGTATACTAATAGCAGTAGGGGAATCCTAATATTTTCTGAGGGATCTAATAACTACCCATAATCCCTATAGTCCCATACCCCCAAAAATTCAATCTCTAACTCCTAAGGGAAATGAACCAATTCACCTATGTTATCACCTAAACCCTAGTTTTGTTCATGTTATTCACACCTAAACAAATCTCCTAAAATTAAATTCTAAAAATATGAATTAAATCTTATATACAAGTTGAAGTCTTAAACTAATCACCCTAAAAAGAATGAACCCTAAATCTAAAGGGAACTATGAGATCTAAAATCAACAAATATAGGTATCAAACTAAATCCATTAAAATGCTATTTACAAGAAAAATGCATGAAAAATATTAAAACAAAATAAAATGCCACTTTTATTATTTAATATTTTTCTAGACAGAATTATTGACACACCACAAAAAGAAGGAATTAAAAATACCAAATTTTCCATTTTTTATGATTTTTTTAAAGATGAGAAAAATATTAAAGAAAATAAAAACACAAAATATGAATTAAAAGGGGAGGGGGTCTGAATAGAAATGGCGCCCAGTTATTATTGCTGATGGGCCAGGGAAATGGGGTGCGGATAACAATTGCATGAGGCCCAATCACTAATCAGAAACGAAAATAAAAAACAAAAAGAGAGAAGGGCGCGAGGGGGTGTATCTGAGTAACTTTTCACGTGTAATTTCCAATTGGGCCTGATGGTGGGTGTGCGAATAGAAGTCTGAT
Source organism: Lathyrus sativus (assembly GCA_963859935.3). Taxonomy (NCBI): domain Eukaryota; kingdom Viridiplantae; phylum Streptophyta; class Magnoliopsida; order Fabales; family Fabaceae; genus Lathyrus; species Lathyrus sativus. Next base: position 666,516,569 of record OZ012738.1, read on the forward strand.
GCTGAGCCCATGCTTTTGATTCAAGTAAAACGGTGCGTTTGGCGTTAGAAGATCCCTCCATTTCCAGATTCAAATATCAGCCACACGATGAGGTTAATGAGTCAACAAATTGAAACAATCCAACGGCTAAGGTATCGTCTCCTCCAAATCAGACCTAGGGTTTGCAGAATTCATAGCCATGCACGAACCTTCAAGTCCTTCGTTCTCTCTCCTCCCTCAACCAAACGCCACGACCTTAAGACCAAAACTACTCTACTTTTCACCCTCTACAAGATCCTAACCCTATATTTTTCTGAAACTCACCCTAAAGTGAAATACGATGGGTAGAAGTTCTGGACACACCTGAATTACACTGGTATGCATGGTTAAGATTCTTGCTGAAACTATGCTAGGATGATCTAGAGACCATGGTGAGTATTATGAGCCAAAAATCTAACATTGCCTCGCCCTAATTCAGGAGTTATAGATCAAGAAAGTTTCATCACCATGAATCAAACTGTCTCTAATGGCCATAACAGATGGGGTATATGCTCATCTTCCTAACCCTCACCATCTTACACCAATGATCTAACCTAGCAACACCTAATTATAAAGATAGGAAAGCAATCACCAACCTGCTTAGCAGCTATGGCAGAGGTGGTTACAGGTGGATTCAATGCTTGTAACCCTTCGAGGATGATCTTTGATTGAGGAGAATCTTTCTGTTTGCAACAATAGTGATGATGAGTGCTTGGATTGTGAGATTCGAATCTGAGATGGATCTTTGCAATTTCAATCTTAGAGCTTCAATCCTTCATTGATGCACCTCCAAGCTTGTTTGTTCCCACTCACAATCTTCAATGGATGATGGATGAAGAAAAAGAATGATCTGAATTGATATAGATTGGAGAATTTCACACTTTCTTACAATGGAAGCAACAATGGAATTCTCTCTTTTCTCTCCCTCTTTTCACCAACCCCTTGCACCAATGAGTTCAATCCAATATATAGATGATGATGGACAGATCTAGAAGCTTCTAGATTGATCTTAGAATGATTCTAGAATGTGGTGGAAAGTTCATGAAAATCTCACTTGATGACATGTTGATATCTCATGGTATCTCCTTGAAATGCACTTATAACTCTTCAAAATCTCCTTACATGCCAAATTGGAATGATGTGCAAGCTCCTTGCCTTGAAAATTCACCTTATGCCAAGTTTTCCATACTTGCCTTATTATGCAAGTAACAAAAATACAAAGCAAGTCCAAAATTTAACCCCTAACTCAAAAAAGTGGCTGAACCAATGTCCTTAAAATGATGTTTGGAATCAATTTGGTATATTGGATGACCCATTTTGGATTTGTATATCTCTCAAACCAATTTTTCATTTCAACTTTTTCAACTTATATGCCTTTTTTAGGTCATTTTTCACCAACTTTGGTCAAGTCTCATTCCATGCATTTCCAAACTTCCATGACTTCTTTTATAGACTTAAAATGGCATTTTGAGCAACTTTGATGTTGTGAAGTTTTTCATTTGAAGCTTCCTTGTATGAGTTTTAGGCATAGGCTAAGAATGACCTGTAATCCTCAGATGACCAAAATACCCTTTGCTTGCCAAGACCATAAGTAGAGTTCCATAAATCATATGAAGGCATACCATACCTTTCTAGAAATCTAAGACAATGAGGAACAAATATCATGTTGGCCAGAAGTTCATTTGAAATCTCCTTGAAGGTCAAAAGTTGCTTGGAAGACAGACAACTTTCACAGACAAATTTCAGTGCCCTCAGATGACCTGTAACTTGCAAGAGCCATAACTTGAGTTCTACAAATCATCTTGATGACTTCCACCACTCAAATTAAAGCTATGAAGATACTCTACAAGTTTCATGTGGACCAGAAATTCATATGAAGCTTGCATCTTGAGTTACACTGCTTTGAAGTTTGACCTAAATCAGGGGATTTTACACTGAAACCCTAATTTGGTAACTCCTCTTCTCCTTGAATCCTCTTGATTTTTCTCTAGCATAATACCATATCCATATCCATGTAGCAAATAATGGATCCCACATTCTTCAAATGATCCTTGATGCCTTTCACAACAAGTCTTTGACCTAGGATTGACCTAGATAAAACCTAATTGACTGACTTCAACTGAGGCTCTTGCAATCATCCCAATGACTTGGTTCTTCTTCAAAATGATCATCTAGGATCTTCATAACATCCATACACACCTCATGCTCTTGGCTCATAGCTCCCACAACCTCTGATGATCCCCAAACAAACTCAAGATAGGAGAGAATCCAATGATTGATCTGTCAACACTTCAAGGTTCAAATTCTTCCCTGATGACCTGAGTAGTCTTGGATATGAATGAAACCCTTGAATATACCTCTTGAGATAAGAATAGCACTTGATCCCCTGGTTAAGATAGCTTGCTCATGCTATGCAATGCAGATGAATACACTATGTACATGATGACAATGCAGATGACTATGCAATTGAAACATAGACCTAGGTTAGAAAAGGTTGGGCAAATTTTGGGGTGCAACAGCTGCCCCTATTCAAGCGGCTTGGACCCGACTGGGCGAAGAGCGCAGCCTTCAGACAATCGAGGTACGAGACGGTTGAATACTAATAAAACCCGGAAATTTGCCAACCGCAAAAATAAACTGTACAAAAGTAAACAACACCACTGCTTGGGAAAAACACTCCAAAGAACCGAATCTTGGTTATTACAGCAACAACCACCCAATCATCTGATAAAACCACGGACCTTGACCGACCACCTCTGTTGGGGTGACTTGGAAATTTCGGAACCTGAGTGTTCATCGAGCACAAAATTTGAATCTTTCTACGCAATTTGCCGGAGTCTGAGCCCTCAACGCAATAACAGGATCACACCAAAAAATGAATATCTATCGGAGTCGGGATGCTCAACGTAATAACTGGGACCAAAATGCTTGATAAACTATAGGAGCCCGGATACTTAACGTAAACAACAATCGGAGCCACAAGCTCAACGAACAACCATTATCGAAGTCGGGGAACTCAACGAACAAACATCATCAATTATCGGAGTCGGCACACTCAACGAACAAACAACATTAATAATCGGAGTTGGAACACTCAACGAACAAACATCGGAGCCGGAAAACTCAACGAACAACCGTCAATCATCAAAGTCAGAACACTCAACGAACAAACATCATCGGAGTCGGGGAACTCAACGAACAAACATCATCAATTATCGGAGTCGGAACACTCAACGAACAACGAACAAACATCGGAGCCGGAAAACTCAACGAACAACCATCATCGGACATCGGAGCCGGAAAACTCAACGAACAACCATCATCGGAGTCGGAGAACTCAACGAACAACCATCATCGGAGTCGGGGAACTCAACGAACAACCATCATCGGAGTCGGAGAACTCAACGAACCAACCGGAGCCAGCACGCTCAACGTCACATCTATCGGAGCCAGCAAACTCAACGAACAACCATTATCGGAGTCAGAGAACTCAACGAACCAACCGGAGCCAGCACGCTCAAGGTCACATCTATCGGAGCCAGCAAACTCAACGAACAACCATTATCGGAGTCAGAGAACTCAACGAACCAACCGGAGCCAGCACGCTCAACGTCACATCTATCGGAGCCAGCAAACTCAACGAACAACCATTATCGGAGTCAGAGAACTCAACGAACCAACCGAAGCCAGCTCGCTCAACGTCACATCTATCAGAGCCAGCAAACTCAACGAACAACCATTATCGGAGTCAGAGAACTCAACGAACCAACCGGAGCCAGCACGTTCAACGTCACATCTATCGGAGCCAGCAAACTCAACGAACCAACCGGAGCCAGCACGCTCAACGTCACATCTATCGGAGCCAGCAAACTCAACGAACAACCATTATCGGAGTCAGAAAACTCGACGAACCAACATCATCATCGGAGTCAGAACACTCAACGAACAGACATCATCAATTATCGGAGTCGGAAACTCAACAAAAACATCGGAGCCGGAAAACTCAACGAAACAACCGTCAATCATCGGAGTCAGAACACTCAACGAACAAACATCGTCAATTATCGGAGTCGGAACACTCAACGAACAACCGTCAATCATCGGAGTCAGAACACTCAACGAACAAACATCGGAGCCGGAAAACTCAACGTCACATCTATCGGAGCCAGCAAACTCAACGAACCATCGTATCGTAACATAGTCTACTGGGGATACTCTGGAAAATAACCGCCCAACACCTGTATCGATACCAAGTGACCACTTCTGAAATTTGATTTTATGAAAGCCACGTGCCAATGCACAACAAACTTGAAGAAAACATCCCGCTGACCGGGTACAACAACGCCTCAATTGGCAACTCTGTGAGGGATATAATAAACTGAACTATATCACCCGTCTCCTGGCGAGACCTCGATTGTCTAGTAACATCTGAGCTTTAGAACTCCATACTTTTATTGAGAACCACACCTGAAAGCAAAAGGTCAACCAACCTGATCGATGCTTCAAAATGCATATGTTTGGCAATGGCGTAATGCTCCATACAGTATGGAAATGCTACGCGTTTTTTTTGGTAGATGCAAATATGGCACTATATGCCGATGCAAATATGACACTATATGCCGATGCAAATATGACACTATATGCCGATGCAAATGCAGGCTCGAGCTGCTGGGAAAAGCTCTGACGAGCTTGCTTCATCAATTATGCCGTTGAGGACAAACACCACCATGCTGGGAAATGGACGGGTATCACAAAGTATTCTGGCAAAATAAATGCCCGGACATACAAACAACTTTGCTGGGGAGAGCTTTCCTGTTGGAGGAAACCATACTGTCTGAATACAGCCTGCAATCTTGGGATTATCAATTCTTGTTGAAGATAAATGACCCTGCGCGGGAAAAGAGGAAAACCATCTTTCTGAGCCAATCTTGACTTGGTCAAACATCTCGAATGCCCTCTCGACTAGGGATTGCATCTGCGCCTACTTAATCTCTGGAGAGTACCACCTCCGCGGGGGGGATATTAATCTGCTAGAGACATCTCTATGAAGATACTCTTCTGGGGCACTAATCTTTCCTTCAACAAAGGGTAGCACCATCTCCACTTCGGGGACCACGACCTGCATGGGGATTCGCGTCACTTGTAAGCCAATCTTTTTGTCAGGCCCCTCTGGCTGGGCTATGATTTTCTGATTGTCCGCTTTCTCGGAATTTTGCTTCGGGGATACTAACATGCCCCAGTCTGGATTCTTGAACACTTCTTCTCGAAAGGAAATCCTAGTCAGGACTCTATCTTGAAATAGCTTTCCCCTGAATCTGCAACAACTTTGGGATGGACCCTGCAGTCTTTGTATCCTGACGGCCAGACATGAACCGCTTCTACAATTTCGACCCTCGAAGAGGTGCTCTGTCAAAAGTAGCTCTCGTGCTCTTAGGGTGACCTGTCTTGGTCTTGTAATGGCTTTGCCCCTGATTGACTGATTCGTGGAGCAGTGCCCATAGCCGCGAGAGATTTGTCAAATCTCGACCTGATTGCCCCAGATTTACTGATTCTAGGATGACTGACCCTACCGGAATTAATCAATATAGCTTGCCCCAGTTCACGAAACATTTGGGCATTCTGCATTTTATCTTGATCAGACCTTCCACTGTAGGAATCTTTCCTGTCGACAGGCGCTCACTCGCAAGTAACACAAGTTGTTCTGCATAAAAGATATATTAAACGTAATGCACATGACAGTTTCAAAATCCAAGTTTGTTCATTGGGAAAATTTTTTGCGACATGTAATGAATCAATTATCAAAATGTCAATATGAAAGCTGGTAAGAGGAACCCTTTTAGGAGTCAGTTTCGATGCGATCTTTACCGACGTATGCTCTTGACCAAAACCTGTTTCGATTAGGACTTTTTCGGGTTGTAACGTGGTCAGGTTCACGGTTAACAAGGAAAGGTAAAGGCTCAAAGCTTATTTTAACCCACCCATTCTCCATGATGTTCTCCAATCCTATGTTCAGCTAATCTGACTTCAGCGTTCACCTATTAGAGGTGGAATGATAGGAGTGATGGTTCAGGATACCACACATTTTTCCGAGTGACAGTCATTTGCTTTTTGTCTTTGGGTGCCCAGAGTCACACGACTTTGTCCTTTTCGAGGATTTTTCTTTTCTTTGACAATCCTTTCCGTCTTTCGTTTTTTTTCATTCCCTAACTTTTGCCTAAGTCATTTGTTTTCAAGTTTTGACTTAGCGGGCTTTTGATTCCTTTCGCTTTTCGTTTTTTTTTTTTTTTGAACGAGTCATGTGACACTGGTTTGTCTGACTTTTTGTGGAATAATGTGACTGTTTCACTCTTGATTTAACCATTGTGGTTTGTTAGGCACGACCTATACAAGTGTGATTTATCCTCGAACGGACACTCCTTTCGTAATTCGAACGCTTGGTCAAACTAACTGACACCTACCCTGCCCCGGGTTAAGATTTAGGGTTTTTCATTTTCGAAAAAGAAACTCCTACTACTGGGCTCAAAAGGGGTTATCAAGGGATTATCTTCCTTATATCTCCGATGTTTATGGATTGAAACAATGCCTGTATCTCATCAACAAGTTTTTTTCCAAAAGCATACAATCGGAATATTATTCGTCATCTGTTTTCGTCATCCTCCCCGGATTCCTGCTAAAACAAGCATTAAGTATTAAAGAAACACAAAGAGTGAACACGACTAGATTAATTCAAAACATGCATATTTATTTCGTTTATCAATATCAATCGAAAAAACAACGAGTTTTACAAGCGAAATTTGCAATTCAACAGGAAGGAAACTACAAATGCAAAGGCATGAACAAAATAACATGAAAAATGCCAGTGTCTCAGAACTGGGCTTCTTGCACTTTGATTTATTGTTGAGTCAACCATCCTCTGAAACTATCATCAGGGGTAGTCTGCTGTCTTGACCTGTCTCTCAATGGCCCGACCAATCTAAGGAACCCTTTTTCGTCAGTTAGACTCCGGCTTGTCCGCGGTTTTGAGTCACATTGGGGACATCATTCAGAGAAGTTGATTGCCTTGCTGTCAATCAAGTCTTGCACCTGGTGCTTAAAAGCTTTGCACTGTTCAATCGAGTGACCAGGTGCCCCTGAATGAAACTCACATCGCACGTTCTCGTCATATCCAGGTGGTGGCGCCCCTGTCAAGGGCGCCAAGGTTCTCTTCTGAACCAGCTGTAATCCCAACAAGGTTTGGAGTAGATCAGCGTAGGAAGAGTTTGGCGTGTCAAAATGTCTGTTTGCTGGCCGGACCGGATACTTTCTATATCCTTGTTGATTCTGCTGCTGCTGTGGAGCCGCGGGACTAGTGACACTAGCGACCTGTTGCTGCTGGTTGCCCCAGCGTTGATTCCTCCTTCTTCCACGGGAGCTGGACACGAAGCTCGTTTCCCCTTCTCCTTTCCTGCCTCCGAAGGCTTTCTTCGCACTTACTGCTGAAGTAGGCTCACCTGCTTGGAACCTTCCTACCTTAATGTTATTTTCAATCTTCTCAACCATCAGAATTAAGTCTGAGAAACTGGCCAGAGATGTGTGAAACAACTTGTCATAAAACATGCCGGTGAATGTTCCGATGAACATGTCATTCATTTCCTTGTCTTCTAAAGGAGGACGGACCCTGGCAGCCATGTCGCGCCATCTTTGCGCATACTCTTTAAAGCTCTCACCCTTCTTCTGAGACAGCCCTTGCAATTGGACCCGGTTGGGCGCCAAGTCGCTGTTGTACTTATAGTGAGCTACAAATGCCTCTGCCAGCTGCTTCCATGTCTTTATATGTGTTGGTTCCAATCCCATATACCACTCTAGGGACGGACCAGACAGGCTATCTTGAAAGAAATGCATTAGCATCCTCTCATTAGTAGAATACGCAGACATCCTTCTGTAATAAGACCGCACGTGCACTTTCGGGCAGGTGTCCCCTTTATACTTATCAAACGTAGGAGCTTTGAATTTGATTGGCACCCTCAAGCCGGGTACCAGACCCATTGTTGACATATCCAGTCCGACAGCACTTTGGTTTACGACCCCCTCATCTGCTCTTCTAGCATTCTGATCCTCTGGGAGTCATCCATCGGTCCTTCGAAACCTCCACCGGAGAAGGCGTCCTCCTGCTGATCCTCTTGCCAATTACCATTCCCAGCTCCATACCCATCGTATCCGTTGTTACGGCCAGCTCTGATCTGATTCATTATCGGGCCTCGCCCTCTGTTACCGTATCCCGGAGCAATTCCAGCAGGTCCAAAAGTCATCAACCCAGCGCCATTTCCATTTCCAAATCCTCCATAACCCTGATTGGTCATACCATATCCGTCTTACCCCAAGCCTTGAGCATTGAAACCATATTTCCCAGCATTATCGAATCCCTGGTCATTGAAACCGAATCTAGCATTACCGAAGCCGTTGCCTCCCATATTATCACCCGAGTTGACATCACCAAGCCCAACTGTAACCCGGTGAACTGACTTTAAACAATGTTGCGGATAGCAAGAGTCGCCACCGACTTTTATTTTATCCATAAGGAAAGGTTATAAAAGAACAGGAAAGACCTTAGAGAATATTTTGGGTCCGGGGGGTAGGTTATGAAAAGGGAAGGTATTAGCATCCTTTTCATCCATGGTTATCCATGGGCTCTTAGGTACTTAAGCTCACTTTTGAATTGTTTTGAAATTGTAGTGTGTGAATAGAAAATTTTCAGAATAGTTAATAAATAATCCATGTAAGGATGTGTTAAGAACTTGTTTGAAAACTTGTTGAAAATTTGTTTAAGTGCGAAACAATTTTGAAGTGAGCAAGCACCTAGGAGTAACCTACCCTAATGTTTAAAGGTCTTTCTTATTCTTCATTCTTTCCTTTAGTAAGACTATCCCTACTATAATGGAGTAGGTAGTCCTTACTTTGGATGTTAAGGGGTATGTGAGGGACAATTTGACTTTGAAGGCCATTGTGGGATGTAATAAGCACATATAAGGGACCATCATCATTTTTCGAAAGGGACTTGATTCGTAAAGGCAACCATAAGGGACTTTGATGATTTTTTTATTTGAGGGACTTGCTTTATACACCCCACTTAACCATTATTCGTAGGCAACTTGAGGGATATCCTTAGGAAGTGAGACGGCGATTAAAATCGACTTACGTGTGTGACGTGTTTATTTTAATTATCTTTATTTAAAAGTGATCTAAATTTATTTTAATATTACATACATGTTGTTACACTCCCTAATTACTAACCATAATAATAATTAAATAATTAAACAACTTTACATCCAAGAAACAATTACAAAATAATAAGCAAAATAATTAAATAGCAAAGATAAATAAAATATAAATAAGCAATAATAAATAATAAAGGGGGTTAATTCTAAGTTTACTCGGCAAGACATCGCATCTTGTGCCTACGTATCCTTACGGGAGTGGAATCAGAGTAATCGTAGTTCCCCTCAATAGGGAGGTTAGAAACTTCTTGACTGTGGTCAAGGTCTCAAGGGGAATAAACGCATCTTAAGGACACGCTTACGTGGAGTGTAGAAACTCCAAATCTCTACGTTGAAATGTTAAGTTGTAATTAGGGTTAAATTAGGGATTCCACGGCGGGAAACCCTAAAATGAGCGCGGCGGCTCTTTGACCTAATGCTAAGGGTAAAATTGTAATTTTTCCTGCGGCGAGGCATTTGTGAAAATTAGGGTTTGTAGTTTGTAGTTTTGAGGATTTGAAATTGAATGTGTGAAGTTTTACGGACTATTGGCGCGGCGGCCAAACAGTTAGACCTAACCTTCGGATGTGTGCAATGTGACAGAAATAATAGTAAACGCGTGAGATAATTGAATCATGCAAACAGAGAGATAATGTCATAATTTAAACCATGCAAGCAGAAATTTAAAGGCAGAATTTAAAGAGCGATTGTTAAGTTCGCGAGGTTACATGAGAGGAGCAGATACAATATGATAATGAAATTTGAATTGAACAATAATAAAATAAAATAAATAACGGTTCTAGTTATTATTTTAAAAAAAAGATTTTAGTTATTATTTTAAATTTATCTAAAAAAAAGTTTTTCTTAAAAATAATAGGTTTTCATATTAATTTGGAAAAGATGTTAATGTTATTTATTTTAAAAAACAGATTTTTATATTATAACAAATTTTAATAAATTAATGATAACAATAATAATAATAATGGTAATAATAATGATAATAATGATAATAATAATAAATAATGATAATAATAATAATAATAATAATAATAATAATAATAATAATAATAATAAAGCAATAATGAATTTTAAATGTGCCAAATAACCCAACAATGTTGCTAACGCAGAAATGCGCTCATCGCAACCAGATCTAAATCGGACGAAACAAAATTTATCGCAAAGAAAAAGAAATTAAGCAAAAAATAGTATTATTGCTCACACAAAAATGCGATCATCGCAACCAGATCGAACTAACACAAATGTCACGCGTCATGCACACAAATGTGCAAACATCGTATCGACATAATTCGATCAAAAATCTTATATATATAAACTCTAACAATTTAAAAATTATATATATATATATAAACGTAACAGTAATAGATAAAGAAAAAGAAATAACGGTAATAGATGAAGAAAAAGAAATAACGGTAAAAGATGAAGAAAAAGAAACAACAGTAATAGATGAAGGAAAAGAAATAACGGTAAACGATGAAGAAAAAGAAACAATAGTAATGGATGAAGAAGAAAACTAAATAACGGCAAACGGCACTCACTCCTCTTAGGTTTTTTTCATTCTCTCCCTTTTTTCCAACAAGGCAACACATGTATATATAGGGAACAAATTAGGGTTAACACCAAATTGTCAATAATGTCCCTAAAGCCCATTTTAAAGCCCAAACTAAATAATTAGTTAAGAAAAAATAAAATTTAAATAATTTAAAATAATTAAAATAAACTTAAAATAAAAACTAATAATCCTATTGATTCCTAAAATAAAAAATATTATAAAAAGAACAAAATTTTTTTCAATATTTTTTATTTTATGATTTTTTGGATATTTTTATGAATAATTTAGAAAAAAGTGAAAAAAATAATATTTTAAAAAATGATTTAATTAAAATACGAAAATAATAATTAAATAATAATAAAAAACTATTTTTGTTATTTTTTTAATGAAAGATAGAAAAATTTAGAGTAAAAATAATAAAAAACAAAAAAAAATGACAAAGGTGAGATTCGAACTCTCAACCTCTCACACTCATAACTCCTTACACATATCCTCCTGCCAATTGTGCCATTTTTACTTTTTAGAAAAAAAATGCATGCCATATGATATTTACCTGCAAAAAGTCAAACGACTACACAAATTTGTTAGTAATTGATTAAATGCAATGAAATGCGACGACAAATCTTAGGGCAAAATTTGGGGTATTACAGTTATTATGATAATATTTCTCACCCAACCTCTCTTTGATGTTGGCAAAAAAAAATCATGAAGTTTGACTTTGGTTTGACCACAGTTGACCTCAGTTTGACCTTTTAACTGCATTGACTGCTTTTGACTTATCTGATCATCTGACTGAGCAAACTTTTGAGAAAAGTCTTGAAACTTGACATGGGGGTTCTTATACACATATAAGATGTTATGAAGCTCACTTGAAGTCTTGGAAGTCCATTTAGCCTGATTAAAGTCAAAACCCTAGTTTTGGATGCACTGCTTAGGAGGTGCATTGTCTGAGGGAATTGTCAACTCTTCTGACCAATTGTGAATTTTGTGAACCTTGTGAACCTTCTTGGAACACAAAGTCTTGTATTGTGAGGGAAAATTTTGGGGTGCAACAGCTGCCCCTGTTCAATTTTCTGAAACCTGAGGGGTTAGATTGGTATATTTGTCAGTCGTAACCTGGAAGGTTGAAGGGGATTGAACACAAAAGCCCAAAAATTTGCACTCACCAGTGCATGGAGTGATATTGATGGTTGGTTGAACATGATTGAGTGGGCTTAAAGATGCCACTAGGGGAAAGTTCTTCAGTAGTATAATGAGAACTGTCAGGAGTCTGGAGTAATACTGATGTAACAGCATGTCTTCATGAGGATAGAGCAATCAATAATGATAACCCTAAAGCAGTCTTGAAGTGATAAATCTGACCTCAGGAGGATAGAGCAATCAATAGCTCTAAAGCAGTCTTGAAGTAATAATGGCTTCAGGAGGATAGAGCAATCAATAGCTCTAAAGCAGTCTTGAAGTAATAGAATGGCTTCAGTAGGATAGAGCAATCAACAGCTCTAAAGCAGTCTTGAAATAATAATGTGATATGTCTTCAGGAGGATAGAGCAATCAATAGCTCTAAAGCAGTCTTGAAGTAATGATTTCAGGAGGATAGAGCAATGGATAGCTCTAAAGCAGTCTTGAAATAATAATGTAATTTCAGGAGGATAGAGCAATGGATAACTCTAAAGCAGTCTTGAAATAATTAGATGGCTTCAGGAGGATAGAGCAATGAATAGCTCTAAAGCAGTCTTGAAGTAGTAATATGACCTCATGAGGATAGAGCAATGAATAGCTCTAAAGCAGTCTTGAAGTAATAGGATGATTTCAGGAGGATAGAGCAATCAGTAGCTCTAAAGCAGTCTTGAAGTCATGAGAGGCTATCAGGAGGATAAAATAACCCTGAGGTTACAATAAAGCAGTCCCAAAGTAATAAGAAGCTCATCAGGAGGATAAAGTAACCCTGAGGTTACAATAAAGCAGTCCCAAAGATCATAAGATTGTTTGTTGGATAATTAACCTGAAAACAAGGTAGCATTCTGTATAACAACATTAGTTTATGCTTTATGTATGCATGTATGACATGATGCACTTAGGTAATGTACTATAGACATATATGTTATGGTATGATGTAAATGATGTATGTATGCTATGACACTGCTGGAAGTGTCTGGATATCCTTGTATAACAACTGCTGGCCAAGAAAAATAAATCCCGATTCGTTGTTGAAGAATATATAACCCTCCGTCTGCTGGGGATAACAAGGTATAGATAACCTCCCGTTGTTGGGGATAACAAGGTATAGATAACCTCCCGTTGTTGGGGATAGTAGGGTATAGATAACCTCCGTTTTCGTTTGATAGTAGGATAAGTATAACATCCCGTCTTCGTTCATCGTGCCCTTATTGGAAAGTAATTTCCCGTATATCCGTATGAGGATAAAAGAGATGGATATAAATTCCAGGGGAGATTAGACTTTGTGAAAATGGCTTAGTCCTACTGATGGTTTGTAACTGTCTTGTAAAGATGAACTGGCGAAGCTTCGTTGAAATCCTGCCCTCGTTCGTCCTTAGTAAATACTATTACTGCATTTTCATGCATTTCTGGTAAACATCAATCATATTAAAAGCATACATGCATTTCTGGTAAACATCAATCATATTCAAAGGCATACATACATTCAAACACAACCAATGGACGTTTCGCTTATGTAAATAGGGTAAAAGTAAATCTGGATTCAAAAGATGGAATTTATTTATATCAAAAGTGACCCATACACGGGTAAGTTTGTACAAGGAGACATAAACCCTAGTAAGAGAATTTTGTCATGAAGTTTTACAAAAAGAATCAGCTATGTGGGAAATAATCCTATTGAGTTTCAATTCTACTATTGCCACTCAAGTATCTCATCTTCTTGCTGTTGAGACGGAAACGATTGGATTGAGCTTTATCTGTTTGAGCTTGAGTAAGTAGTACAACTGGTTGCAGTTTCATGGGTGATCCAAACGAGACATAGTCATACGCTTTAATCCCTAACTTTTGCCTGGATTGCCCTTTCAGGTTTTCAATCCACCGGGATACCCTTTTTTGCCCAAGCCGCCTTTTCAGGTTTTCGACTTGCCGGGTGTACATCTTTTTATATATATATCCCTAATTTTTGCCCAAACCCTTTTGGTTTGCCGGGATGCCCTTATTTTTGCCTAGGCCTGTCAACCTAGCGGGTCTCTTTTTATGCGTAGTATTTTTTTAACTATGTCTGCGTTTACAGGTTGTGGGAAGTCTTCACCATCCATTGTAGTCAGTATCATGGCACCTCCTGAGAACACTGTCTTGACTACAAATGGTCCCTCATATGTTGGAGTCCACTTGCCCCTAGGATCACCCTGTGGTAATATGATACGCTTGATTACCAAGTTACCAGCCTGATATACCTTTGGCTTAACCTTCTTGTTAAAAGCTTTGATCATCCGTTTCTGGTACATCTGGCCATGACAAACTGCTGCTAACCTTTTCTCATCAATCAAATTTATCTGGTCAAGTCGAGTCTGAATCCACTCATCTTCATCCAAGCCTGCATCCTTCATAATTCTCAAGGAGGGGATCTGAACTTCAATAGGCAGAACTGCTTCCATACCATAGACTAAGGAGAATGGGGTTGCCCCTGTTGAAGTACGTATTGTAGTACGATAACCATGCAGAGCAAATGGTAACATCTCGTGCCAATCCTTGTAAGTAACAGTCATCTTCTGTACAATCTTCTTAATGTTCTTATTAGCAGCTTCAACTGCCCCATTCATCTTTGGACGATACGGAGAAGAGTTGTGATGCTTAATCTTGAACTGCGTACAGAGATCAGTAATCATAGTGTTGTTCAGATTAGAGCCATTGTCAGTGATAATCCTTTCAGGGATACCATACCTACATATGAGATTATTCTTAATGAACCGAGCCACAACATTCTTAGTCACAGATGCAAATGAAGCTGCCTCTACCCACTTCGTGAAGTAATCAATAGCAACCAGGATGAAACGATGCCCATTAGAAGCAGTAGGCTTGATCTCACCAATCATATCAATGCCCCACATGGCAAAGGGCCAAGGAGCAGTCAACACATTCAATGGAGATGGAGGTACATGTACTTTATCAGCATAGATTTGACATTTGTGACATGTTCTGGAGTGTTGATAGCAATCAGCTTCCATGGTAGACCAATAGTAACCTGCTCTCAAAATCTTCTTTGCCATGGTATGACCACTAGAATGAGTGCCAAAGGTTCCATCATGCATCTCTTCCATAATTTCTGTAGCTTCCTTCTTATCCACACAACGAAGCATAGTTGAATCATGATTACGCTTATACAGAATGCCATTACTCAGAAAGAACTTAGCAGAAAACCTTCTCAGGAACTTCCTATCTTTGACAGATGCCCCTTCAGGGAACTCCTGAGCTTCAAGATAGTTTTTCACTTCATAGAACCAAGGCTTCTCCTCTGCTCCTTCAGTGTCAATCTCATTGCAGTATGCAGGCTTCTCAAATCTATCAATGGTAATCTTGGGAGCTTCATCATCCCAGCTGATCTCAAACATGGATGCCATGGTGGCCAATGCGTCTGCCAACTGATTCTCTCTTCGTGGAATATGTCCAAAAGTAATCTCTTTGAAATGTGGGATCAAAGACAACACATGTTCTCTGTAAGGAATGAGATTATCATGCTTTGTATCCCAATCTCCTTTAATCTGACTTACTACCAGAGCTGAATCTCCATACACCTCAAGGAACTGAATCTTCATATCAATAGCAACTTGCATACCCATGATACATGCCTCATACTCAGCCATGTTATTGGTACAATAGAAACAAAGTCTGGCAGTAATCGGGGTATGACAACCTTCAGGGGAACTAATCACAACACCAACACCATTACCATGTGCATTGGAGGCACCATCAAAAACCATAGTCCATCGGGATCCTTGTTCTGGTCCGTCATATTGTCCAGGTTCTTTGGTAACAGACATAATGTCTTCATCAGGGAACTCAAAATTCATTGACTGGTAATCATCTACTGCTTGATGAGCCAAATGATCAGCAACAACACTCCCCTTAATGGCCTTCTGAGTAGTATACTGTATATCATATTCCGTCAAGATCATTTGCCATCTTGCAATTCTTCCGGAGAGAGCAGGTTTCTCAAATATGTACTTGATTGGATCCATCTTCGAAATCAACAAGGTAGTATGGGTCAACATATACTGTCTTAGTCGGCGAGCAGCCCATGCCAAAGCGCAGCAAGTTTTCTCGAGCAGTGAGTATCTTGTTTCACAGTCGGTAAACTTTTTGCTAAGGTAGTATATTGCCTGCTCTTTTCGACCAGACTCGTCATGTTGCCCCAATACACACCCCATTGAGTTGTCTAATACTGTTAAATACATAATCAAGGGTCTTCCATCAACTGGTGGCATTAAAATTGGAGGTTCTAGCAAATATCTCTTGATTTCATCAAAGGCAGTCTGGCACTCATCATTCCATTCCATCACCTGATCTTTCCTCAACAACTTGAAGATTGGCTCACAGATGGTAGTTAATTGGGAAATAAATCTTGCAATGTAGTTCAATCGTCCCAAGAAACCTCTAACCTCCTTCTCAGTACGGGGAGCTGGCATCTCTCGTATAGCTTTCACTTTTGCAGGATCCACTTCAATACCTTTTCCACTGACAATGAAACCCAGGAGCTTTCCAGATCTAACTCCAAAAGTACACTTGTTTGGATTTAATCTCAACCTGTATTTCTTCAACCTCTCAAACAACTTGTGCAGATGATCAAGATGTTGTTCTTCATTCTGAGACCTGGCTATCATATCATCCACATATACCTCTATCTCATGATGAATCATATCATGAAACAAAGCCACCATGGCACGCTGATATGTTGCCCCTGCATTCTTTAAACCAAATGGCATTACCTTATAGCAAAAGGTGCCCCACTGTGTCACAAATGTAGTCTTCTCCATATCTTCAGGTGCCATCTTGATTTGATTGTAACCAGAGAAACCATCCATAAAAGAGAATACCTTATGCTGAGCAGTGTTGTCTACCAGGATATCAATATGAGGAAGTGGAAAGTCATCTTTAGGGCTAGCCTTGTTCAGATCTCTGTAGTCTACACACATACGTACCTTACCATCTTTCTTAGGAACCGGTACCACATTTACAACCCACTGAGGATAAGAAGTTACGGCCAAGAACCCTGCATTGAACTGTTTTATTACCTCTGCTTTGATCTTTTCTGACATTTCAGGACGCATACGACGAACCTTCTGCTTCTTTGGACGACAATCTTCTTTCACTGGCAAACGGTGAACCACAATGTCTGTATCCAACCCTGGCATATCTTCATAAGACCAAGCAAAGATCTCCACATAGTCACGTAGCATCTGAATCAACCTGCTCTTGACACTGTCCTCTAAATCAGCCCCTATTTTGACCTCTTTTCTGTTTTCTTCAGTTCCCAGATTCACAACTTCGACTGGCTCTTCATGTGGCTGTATAGCTTTCTCTTCTTGTTGTAACAACCTAGCAAGCTCTACAGGTATTCCACAATCGTCCTCGTTTCCGTCTTCAGTTTGATAGATCGGATTCTCGAAATTGTAATTGGCAATAGTAGAACTGTTATCAACTGGATCCAGAGTGGATGAGGATCTGCATTTTAGTGACGTGGGTGTGTGTAAGAACACATAGCTGATAAAGCAAAAATAAAAGAAAAAGAAAGACAAGGAACACAATATTTACGAAAACGAAACGTCCACTGATTTTATTGAATGAAGTATGCAAATGAAATGACAACCCGTAACAAGCACACCATTGTGCCCCGGGTAAGGCACATGGCTTGAAAGTTTTAATTGTTCCAGAAATTACAAATTTAAAAACATAACACAGTAATAGTATTTACTCCTGACTAAAGGAGATAGGGATAACATCTTCAGCTTTCCAATTATTGAGTCCAGCACCCACAGTAGGAAAAATCCATGCCTCCAAGTTGTAGTCTTCATCTTGATCTCCCACAGCATTGATAACCCCTTGATTGGTGATACGAACAGCACGAGCACGACGAACAGCCTTCTGGGACTCTGCAGTGAAACCCAAACCAAACTTGTCAGACTTGTATGGAATATCAGGAAGCTGACCCCAAATAGTACAACCACCTTCTTCCACCACAGCTTTTGCATCATTGAGGGAGGCCATTGCCATTGTTGGAGGGTTTCTGATGACCACAGGAACCTTCTTCACAGCAGGAGGAGTCACACAATCCTTAACAGCCCAGGGAACCACTTCAAATGACTGGCATGGAGTTTCAATGTATTCACCTTCTACTTCCAGATACTTGAAAGTGTTTACATGGCTGACAAAGTATTCTTCCTCTCCAAAGACAGTAACAACTTTTCCATTCACCGGATATCTCAACTTTTGATGTAATGTGGAGGTCACAGCACCTGCCCCATGGATCCAGGGACGACCAAGCAGACATGAGTACGAAGGACGAATATCCATCACATAGAATGTAGCGGTAAACACCTGAGAGCCAACCTTGATTGGAAGATCAATTTCCCCATGCACTACTCTTCTAGAACCATCAAAAGCCTTTACCACAATATTACTGGGCTTCAATACCGTATCTTTAGGACTCAGCTTGTTCAGGACTTCCTTAGGCAACACATTCAGAGAGGAACCATTGTCTATCAGCACATGAGACAGGGTAGTGCCCCTGCATTCAATTGAAATATGCAAGGCCCTGTTATGATCCCTCTTGGCAGGGGTCAAGTCAGCATCAGAAAATCCTAACCCGTTGTCATAGGTCAGGTGAGCAACACAATTCTCAAACTGGTCCACAGAAATTGCACTGGGTACATGAGCCATCTTTAGAAACTTG
Source organism: Lathyrus sativus (assembly GCA_963859935.3). Lineage (NCBI taxonomy): Eukaryota > Viridiplantae > Streptophyta > Magnoliopsida > Fabales > Fabaceae > Lathyrus > Lathyrus sativus. The sequence continues at coordinate 666,535,296 of OZ012738.1, forward strand.
ATCAATGACTTGGCATGAGCCTCAGAACATAATAACAGGGAGAGCATAGAAATCTTTGAGGGAGTATGCCCCAGTTGATCAACAATATCATAATCACTCTTGCGAATGATTTTCAATACTTCTTCCATCTGCTTAGAGAGGTCATCAGCAGCTGGCACATCAGTAGATACAGGCTCAATAACAAGACCCTTGCCCCGAGCATCAGTGGTGGAAGTAACAGCAGGAGTAACTGCACTCTTAGAAGCAACTGGAGGAGAGAAGACTCTTCCACTACGAGTGATCTTGCTAGATCCAGCAATATTATCAATGTCAACAGGCATATCAGGTAAAGGCTCCTGCTTGACACCATGGATGTAAACATCAGACCCATAGTGCCAAGGCACAGCTTTGTCAGATGTATAAGGAATAGGACCAGGAGTGGTAATGATCAGAGGAGCTACTCTGGCTTCAGCAACAACTTTCACAGGACCTTCAGCAATAATCTTGATTGGGCCCTGATGAGTGATTTTAACGGGACCCTTTGAAGTGATTCTTAGTGGTACTTTGTCAACCATGTCAACCTCTTCAATCTTCTTACCCTGAGTCAGATGATCCACCATACTTTCTACAGATGCTGGTCTTCTTTCAAACACTATAGTATATTTATCCATGAGACGTTGAATCCCATCTCTCAAAATGAAGCAACTATCCGGCTTATAGGTACAATATAGACAATCTTCATGACAACCTGGAAAGATCCCAGCTTGTACTAACCTCTTTTTGATAACAGACAATGGTGTGCTCAACTCCATAACTGAATAGACATGCAGATCTTCATCAATATCTTCATCAATGGCGTTGACAGTCTTCTCGTGATTTGGCATTGGAGCTGTAATCACATTTGGAGTACCTGGTGGATCAAACTCAATTTCTCCAGCATCCATCATATCCTGAATTTTGTTCTTCAAGACCCAGCAGTTATTAGTATCATGTCCTGGACAGTTTGAATGATATGCACATCGTGCATTGGGATTGTACTTGGGAGAGGTAACATTGGGATTCTGAGGAGCCTCCCTCAGGGTAATAAGTTCAGCCTTCAACAAGTGTTGCAATGCCTGAGCCATTGACATGTTGATCTTCGTGAACTGTCTTCTAGCCCTCTGTTGGTTGCCTTGAGGCTGCTCTGTTGTTGCAGGAGTTGGATTTGAAATATGAACTGCACTAACAGACTGATGCCTTCTGTTACGATCAGGCTGACCATACACAGCATTAGATTCTTTCTTCCCAGTGGGAGGCTTCTTTGCAGCACCTGATAAAGAAGTGCCCACTTGGATCTTACCACTCTTGATACCATTCTCTACTCGCTCTCCTGTCATGATCAACTCAGTGAAGCCAGATGATGAGCTTCCAATGAGATGACTGTAAAACGGACCATTCAGCGTACACATGAACATATCAACCAACTCCCTATCAGTCAAAGGGGGTTGAACTCTTCCAGCTAAGTCTCTCCACTTCTGAGCATACTCCTTAAAGCTTTCTTTGGCACCCATAGACATGCTTTGAAGCTGCATGCGAGTGGGGGCTAAGTCAGCATTGTATTGATACTGCTTGTAGAAAGCTTCAGCAAGGTCATTCCAATCTCTGATGTTGACACTCTCCAACTGATAATACCACTCTAGCTGAGCTCCAGATAAACTCTCTTGAAAGAAATGGATCCACAACTTTTTATCAGCAGTGTGGGGTTGAATTCTTCTGACATAAGACCTCAGATGCAATTTGGGACAAGAGACCCCATCATAGACAACAAATGTAGGAACTTTGAACCCAATGGGTATGACCACCCCAGATATCAAGCTCAAATCCTCAAAATCCAACCCAGATGATTTCTGTAATTCCATAGCATCCATTCTATCCACCAGCATCTTGAATTTGTCTTCGTTAGGCTCATGGTAGTAGTTAGCCTCAGAATCAGAGTCCCCCATAGTGTTGTGGAGACTGCCTCTCTCCTGCTCAGATTCTTCAGATTCATAGTCTTCAACCTGTTCCTTGGTCTTGGCAGGACCTTTGAACCTTCTTCCCATGTTGAGCAACCCAGCAGACTTTCTAGCCTTCTTAGTCTTCTTGGCCAGCAGTGTCTTCAATTCATCCTGCCCCTTGGATAGGTTCAGGATCAGCTCTTGGAACTGTGCATTCTGTGCCTGGAGATCCTTAACTGATTGTTCAAGAGCCATTGCTGAAATAAACAGCGAGGAGATGAGAAACCTGTGCACAATTATAAACCTGTGATGCAATGATATGGGAATGCATATGCAATGTTTTCAAGGACCGCAAGATTTAAATTTGCTTAAACAAACAAGAAAGTAACTTTTTATTAGTAATAACTTGTTTTGCCTTTTAGGCTTACAAAAAATGAAAACGAAATAAGTACAAAAGATGGGGTTTTAAGTCTCCCATGGACGTTTCCTCTTTGTGTTGAGGTATGAGTTGAGGTTTCGTTCCTCATGAAGTAGCTTTGTTAGCTCTAGGATCCTTGCTTGGCTTGCTTTGTAATGAGCCTCGAAAGTATCCCTTTGCTCTTTCAGTTGGATCCATGATCTCTGCAAGTCTTCCATATCAGTAGGCATGTCTGGGTGAAGGATGGTATAAGCTGTGTCTCCTTCAGCAACAGGTTCCATGGTAACTGGTAGGACGGCAGGATATGGCATCATGAGTGTCTGAGCACGAGATCGTACCCATCTGAGATAAGCCTCCATAGGAATAGTGTACTTAGGCTCCAGTGTCTTGCTGTCAATCCTGTCCACCTTTCCCCAAGCTCGTATGAATCTCTGACGGTAACTCTGAAGATCGTTGTCGTAGTCAAACACAATGCCCTGAATCAACATGTCATGTGGACCATCGCTCCGGGCGTAACCAAACTGTCGTAAAGCTAGAGATGGGTTGTAGGTGATGCCTCCTCTTATGCCTAGAAGTGGCACATTAGGAAACTCCCCACAACGGTCAATGATGGTGACATTCTCCATAGATCTGGAGCACCAATGGATGTCTGAGTGAGAAAGTGACATGATCCTCTTGGACCATCTGAACCCTTGCTCATTCTTCATTACTGAGCGAGGAAGGTGAGAAATAAACCACCTAGAAAGTAAAGGTATGCAGCACATCAAAGTTCCTCTTGCCCTTGTAGTACGAGTGTGAAGAGAATGTAGGATGTCTCCAAGTAAGGTAGGCACTGGATTGTGACTCAGGAATATGTTGATGGCATGAACGTCTATGAACTGATCAGGATTGGGGAACAACACTAAGCCATAAATCAATAAGGCTAAGATCTCCTCAACAGCATCGTAGCTCATAGCCTTCAAGAACATTTGAGCTTTATCCACTAATACCTTGGCAAGAATACCTTTAACTCCACTTCTCGTCTCTAGAACAATGTCAGACTTCTTCAGATGTAGAGCTGCAGCAATAACTTCTGGTTTAAGCTCCTTCTCTAAGCCTGTGAATGGCTTCTGATCAAGAACAGGTATACCCAGAAGTTTAGAGAACTCCTCCATGGTTGGAACCAGCTGATAATCAGGAAATGTAAAGCAATGGTGCTTAGGGTCAAAGAACTGAAACAGCACACTCATCATGTCTTCACTGAACCCTGAAGTAACTAGATCCAATAAGTGACCATGTCTCTTGTTGAACTGGGAATGATCAGGCACTAGGGAAACCAACTCCTTGAGCTTAGCAGGTATCCCTACAAAGTTGATCCTGATGGTGTTTCTACGAGCAGAAGCCATGACCTGCAACAAAGAACAAAGATAAATCCTTTGGTCCTTGAAATGGTTAGGGAAAATGATATGCTTATGATGCATGATGATGTCATGATGTCATGCTCAATCACAAACATGTGGCACACACAAACAAGTCACACCATAGCCCTAGGTTTAAAGGCTTGCATGAGGTTCAAAGGCAAGTACCCTCCCCTGAAGTTAGATGGTTCATCCTGTCCTACAAAAGTAACCAGGTTCTAAGGGATCTCAATATCATTGATCCTTCACAAGGGTGGTTGTTCAGAAGGCAACTTACTTGCCAACCAAAACCCTCCAAGTTTAAGATCTCAATGAGCGTAGTGTCGAGTGTCAACCAACTTCAGTCTGCACCAAAGCCGGTTACCTCACTACTTTCTAAAGGCCAAGATGAGTTAACTAGGGTTCTAAAAGTCAGTTAGTGCATTGACAACATATGGCAGCCTCAATATTATCCTTAACTTGACTTAAGGAATATAAGCACCAACCAAGAAGTCGCACTAACTATGGCCACCAGATCAACCGTATCGATATACGTCGTACAGTTTCCTTGGTCTATTGCCATTTACTTAAGGTACACTAGATCCGGGTTAGGACCTTTCACACATAAGAGCACCCCAACAATATAATAATAAAGCAAACAAGGCAAACAATTTAAAGTGATCTTAATTCCTAAGGGTACCCCTCTTAAATAGATCCCCAGCAGAGTCGCCAGTTCTGTAACCCGGTGAACTGACTTTAAACAATGTTGCGGATAGCAAGAGTCGCCACCGACTTTTATTTTATCCATAAGGAAAGGTTATAAAAGAACAGAAAAGACCTTAGAGAATATTTTGGGTCCGGGGGGTAGGTTATGAAAAGGGAAGGTATTAGCATCCTTTTCATCCATGGTTATCCATGGGCTCTTAGGTACTTAAGCTCACTTTTGAATTGTTTTGAAATTGTAGTGTGTGAATAGAAAATTTTCAGAATAGTTAATAAATAATCCATGTAAGGATGTGTTAAGAACTTGTTTGAAAACTTGTTGAAAATTTGTTTAAGTGCGAAACAATTTTGAAGTGAGCAAGCACCTAGGAGTAACCTACCCTAATGTTTAAAGGTCTTTCTTATTCTTCATTCTTTCCTTTAGTAAGACTATCCCTACTATAATGGAGTAGGTAGTCCTTACTTTGGATGTTAAGGGGTATGTGAGGGACAATTTGACTTTGAAGGCCATTGTGGGATGTAATAAGCACATATAAGGGACCATCATCATTTTTCGAAAGGGACTTGATTCGTAAAGGCAACCATAAGGGACTTTGATGATTTTTTTTATTTGAGGGACTTGCTTTATACACCCCACTTAACCATTATTCGTAGGCAACTTGAGGGATATCCTTAGGAAGTGAGACGGCGATTAAAATCGACTTACGTGTGTGACGTGTTTATTTTAATTATCTTTATTTAAAAGTGATCTAAATTTATTTTAATATTACATACATGTTGTTACACTCCCTAATTACTAACCATAATAATAATTAAATAATTAAACAACTTTACATCCAAGAAACAATTACAAAATAATAAGCAAAATAATTAAATAGCAAAGATAAATAAAATATAAATAAGCAATAATAAATAATAAAGGGGGTTAATTCTAAGTTTACTCGGCAAGACATCGCATCTTGTGCCTACGTATCCTTACGGGAGTGGAATCAGAGTAATCGTAGTTCCCCTCAATAGGGAGGTTAGAAACTTCTTGACTGTGGTCAAGGTCTCAAGGGGAATAAACGCATCTTAAGGACACGCTTACGTGGAGTGTAGAAACTCCAAATCTCTACGTTGAAATGTTAAGTTGTAATTAGGGTTAAATTAGGGATTCCACGGCGGGAAACCCTAAAATGAGCGCGGCGACTCTTTGACCTAATGCTAAGGGTAAAATTGTAATTTTGCCTGCGGCGAGGCATTTGTGAAAATTAGGGTTTGTAGTTTGTAGTTTTGAGGATTTGAAATTGAATGTGTGAAGTTTTACGGACTATTGGCGCGGCGGCCAAACAGTTAGACCTAACCTTCGGATGTGTGCAATGTGACAGAAATAATAGTAAACGCGTGAGATAATTGAATCATGCAAACAGAGAGATAATGTCATAATTTAAACCATGCAAGCAGAAATTTAAAGGCAGAATTTAAAGAGCGATTGTTAAGTTCGCGAGGTTACATGAGAGGAGCAGATACAATATGATAATGAAATTTGAATTGAACAATAATAAAATAAAATAAATAACGGTTCTAGTTATTATTTTAAAAAAAAGATTTTAGTTATTATTTTAAATTTATCTAAAAAAAAGTTTTTCTTAAAAATAATAGGTTTTCATATTAATTTGGAAAAGATGTTAATGTTATTTATTTTAAAAAACAGATTTTTATATTATAACAAATTTTAATAAATTAATGATAACAATAATAATAATAATGGTAATAATAATGATAATAATGATAATAATAATAAATAATGATAATAATAATAATAATAATAATAATAATAATAATAATAATAATAATAATAAAGCAATAATGAATTTTAAATGTGCCAAATAACCCAACAATGTTGCTAACGCAGAAATGCGCTCATCGCAACCAGATCTAAATCGGACGAAACAAAATTTATCGCAAAGAAAAAGAAATTAAGCAAAAAATAGTATTATTGCTCACACAAAAATGTGATCATCGCAACCAGATCGAACTAACACAAATGTCACGCGTCATGCACACAAATGTGCAAACATCGTATCGACATAATTCGATCAAAAATCTTATATATATAAACTCTAACAATTTAAAAATTATATATATATAAACGTAACAGTAATAGATAAAGAAAAAGAAATAACGGTAATAGATGAAGAAAAAGAAATAACGGTAAAAGATGAAGAAAAAGAAACAACAGTAATAGATGAAGGAAAAGAAATAACGGTAAACGATGAAGAAAAAGAAACAATAGTAATGGATGAAGAAGAAAACTAAATAACGGCAAACGGCACTCACTCCTCTTAGGTTTTTTTCATTCTCTCCCTTTTTTCCAACAAGGCAACACATGTATATATAGAGAACAAATTAGGGTTAACACCAAATTGTCAATAATGTCCCTAAAGCCCATTTTAAAGCCCAAACTAAATAATTAGTTAAGAAAAAATAAAATTTAAATAATTTAAAATAATTAAAATAAACTTAAAATAAAAACTAATAATCCTATTGATTCCTAAAATAAAAAATATTATAAAAAGAACAAAATTTTTTTCAATATTTTTTATTTTATGATTTTTTGGATATTTTTATGAATAATTTAGAAAAAAGTGAAAAAAATAATATTTTAAAAAATGATTTAATTAAAATACGAAAATAATAATTAAATAATAATAAAAAACTATTTTTGTTATTTTTTTAATGAAAGATAGAAAAATTTAGAGTAAAAATAATAAAAAACAAAAAAAAATGACAAAGGTGAGATTCGAACTCTCAACCTCTCACACTCATAACTCCTTACACATATCCTCCTGCCAATTGTGCCATTTTTACTTTTTAGAAAAAAAATGCATGCCATATGATATTTACCTGCAAAAAGTCAAACGGCTACACAAATTTGTTAGTAATTGATTAAATGCAATGAAATGCGACGACAAATCTTAGGGCAAAATTTGGGGTATTACAGTTATTATGATAATATTTCTCACCCAACCTCTCTTTGATGTTGGCAAAAAAAAATCATGAAGTTTGACTTTGGTTTGACCACAGTTGACCTCAGTTTGACCTTTTAACTGCATTGACTGCTTTTGACTTATCTGATCATCTGACTGAGCAAACTTTTGAGAAAAGTCTTGAAACTTGACATGGGGGTTCTTATACACATATAAGATGTTATGAAGCTCACTTGAAGTCTTGGAAGTCCATTTAGCCTGATTAAAGTCAAAACCCTAGTTTTGGATGCACTGCTTAGGAGGTGCATTGTCTGAGGGAATTGTCAACTCTTCTGACCAATTGTGAATTTTGTGAACCTTGTGAACCTTCTTGGAACACAAAGTCTTGTATTGTGAGGGCAAATTTTGGGGTGCAACACCAACGTTATGGACAACAGTCTCGTTCCCAATTCCAACGTTACCGATCCCAGCAGCAGCACCGTTGTTGACATTAACAGCAGGTATATTAACTACAGGTGGAGCCACTGGTGTGGGAGTACCATCCCCATGAACAGTGTTGAATCGCACAGACTGATGATCCTCATTTCCATGCCCAATATTCCTTGCCAACAGAGGCTGCACCATAGCTTGCACATTCTCCTGACCTTTTGCAATAGTCTCCATTGTCTGCATAAAGAGCGCTAGCTTCTCGCGCATGTCTTGCATCTCATTCTGCATTTGATCCATGATTCTCTTACAATTTGTGCGAGTGGAATACCGATGAGGATGTTGGCTTGCAATTCTGTAAACACCTGCTGAGATGCAGGAGATGAGATACAATTTCGAACCAGTACCTGCAATGCAAAATGGATATGCAATATGCTACCAACATACGAATGAAAATGCGAATGCGTATGCACACAGTCAACAGGGATCAAGTGCCCCGGCTGAGAAGCCTGAACCATATCAACAAGTCTCAGATAGACCCTCCAGAATTCCTCAAACCATGGTCTCAGATAGACCCTACACAAAGATCCAACACTGGTCTCTGATAGACCCCACAACATAACTCTGACTGGTCTCTGACAGACCTCATATCATATCTCCAACTGGTCTCTGACAGACCTCAACCATAACTCTGACTGGTCTCTGATAGACATAAATACCCAGGATCTCAGATCAAGAAATAACCGGTATCTGAAGGTCTAGTTACCTGCATAGCCCCAAACCCTCTCACAGGTAGGTGTCCTAGTAACTGACAAAGGTATGACATCCTATGCGGTCGTCGGCGTCACAGACTTTCAGGGTTGATGATACGATTCCCAGAAGGAGTGGCATCATCAATTCCTGAAGAGGCCTCACTTAGCCAACTTCCAAATGATCGGTTCTCGGAGTCGACAATTCAGCTAACCAACAACCCCTTCGACCCAAAGGGTAGAAAAAGAAGTCAACCAGAAGAACCTCGTCCGAGTGTAGATTTCATGAGACACTAATGCAAGCAAAGCCGGCACGCGCCCACTACTTTCTACTCTAATTCTAGGTGCACTCAAGCCCAGGTCTGGCTTATCTCTCAATCATAGAACACCCGTCAAACCCCAATACAGCAATAATAACAATAAAATGCTGAAATGTAAATACAGAAATGTAAATCCATACAAAATCCTCGACGGGGAAACAAGCGTTAGGATTGACTCTCTTAAGGGACGTTGGATCCCAAATGCACAGGGAACTATCGCAGTCCCCAGCAGAGTCGCCAGCTGTCGCTACTGCGAAAATCGGCGCCGACTGAACAGAAGAGTCGCCACCGTGCGTTATTTATCCCACAGGAGGGAAAGGAAACGCTCAGAGTAAACCTACCGCAAAGACGGGAAAGGTATGGTCGTCGCAACCAAAACCTGGGTTCGGGAGTCGGTTACGCAAGGGGAAGGTATTAGCACCCCTCACGTCCGTCGTACTCGACGGGATCCACGCTTGTTTTCGGGTATGGATTGTTGTTCTATCTAAACTAAGGGTTGAGGGTTAAAAGAAAAGAAAATGACTCGGCAAAGTATCGCACTTTATGCCTACGTATTCCCGTCTGAAACGAGAAATCAGAGTCAACGTAGTTCGCCTACCTACGGGAAAGGAGGAGAAGGTTGCTCGCTAGGATATCGCATCCTATGCCTACGTACTTTCATACAACATGAAAGATCAGAGCAGACGTAGTTCGGGCCACGTACGACACAAGTCTGTTTTGATTGCTTTTATTCCTTCTGAAAAAGGGTTTTCTGATTAACAGTCCAAGCGGACAAAAATGACGTTTTGATGAGTTCACATTCTTTTACGGAAGAAGTGTCTTTTATTGTGTTTAGAATCTTATTGTGTTTTTCTGTTTGTTTTGAGAAAGAAGAGACAGAACTCTAACCTACGGTTGCGAAGGGAATCAAACTAACCTAATGTTATCATGCATGGGTTAAGACCTAGTGTCTATCATGTTCCTCTCTTGCACAGAGAGAAACAGAGATCCTAAGGGAATAGACAGAAACAGAAACAATAGCAGATATATGAAGCAGTAAAATGCATGGATGCAACAATACAAGCGAGGCAAGGGAGTCCCACTCGACCTCGAACATAGAAAACAATAGGCAAAAGTGAACAGGATTCACTTTCAACCCAACAGGTTAAACAGCAAACAATACAGTCAGAGAAAACCAAACAATACATCAGAAATGAATAACAGCTAAAATAAACAGCCACAGCAGCTCAGCATCAACACCTATCTTCAAGTCATCATCAAACAGCTACCAGCTTCAGGCAAGCATCAATCTCCATCTCCACAGCCTTCAAGCAAGGTCTTGATTATCAGTCTTCCATCTGCAATGGCTTTTCTTCAAGTCTCAAACTCCAAGAGGAATATCAGTCAACCAGATGAAGTGAATGAATGTTAGACAGTAAACTGCCTACCAAGGGTGGCTCATTAACTGTTAACATTATACAGACAGGTTTCTCTCAAAAGTTCTATCTTTCAAATACATTCACTGATCCTTCCAAAGGAAGGAGGTAGATATTTGAAAGAGACTTTGAGTCATAGAGAAAGGATGGAGGCAGACAATGCCTTCCATGTTTGTGAAACAAGCTACTATTCTAGGGCTCTGCCTAATTTCTAAATCCTATACTCCTCAACAGCTGCCAGCAAGATGCTCTCCATCAACTCTGGAAGTTGGTCTTCAATCTCTGGTCTCCAATGACTTCATCATCACAAGTCTTCAGCTCTCCCAATCCCCAAAGCAATCCCAATACCCCACACAGACAAAAGAAATCCCCAGAGAGGGCACACCACACAGTCAAACAAATATAGACAGTATACTAATAGCAGTAGGGGAATCCTAATATTTTCTGAGGGATCTAATAACTACCCATAATCCCTATAGTCCCATACCCCCAAAAATTCAATCTCTAACTCCTAAGGGAAATGAACCAATTCACCTATGTTATCACCTAAACCCTAGTTTTGTTCATGTTATTCACACCTAAACAAATCTCCTAAAATTAAATTCTAAAAATATGAATTAAATCTTATATACAAGTTGAAGTCTTAAACTAATCACCCTAAAAAGAATGAACCCTAAATCTAAAGGGAACTATGAGATCTAAAATCAACAAATATAGGTATCAAACTAAATCCATTAAAATGCTATTTACAAGAAAAATGCATGAAAAATATTAAAACAAAATAAAATGCCACTTTTATTATTTAATATTTTTCTAGACAGAATTATTGACACACCACAAAAAGAAGGAACAAAAAATACCAAATTTTCCATTTTTTATGATTTTTTTAAAGATGAGAAAAATATTAAAGAAAATAAAAACACAAAATATGAATTAAAAGGGGAGGGGGTCTGAATAGCAATGGCGCCCAGTTATTATTGCTGATGGGCCAGGGAAATGGGGTGCGGATAACAATTGCATGAGGCCCAATCACTAATCAGAAACGAAAATAAAAAACAAAAAGAGAGAAGGGCGCGAGGGGGTGTATCTGAGTAACTTTTCACGTGTAATTTCCAATTGGGCCTGATGGTGGGTGTGCGAATAGAAGTCTGATGCTGAGCCCATGCTTTTGATTCAAGTAAAACGGTGCGTTTGGCGTTAGAAGATCCCTCCATTTCCAGATTCAAATATCAGCCACACGATGAGGTTAATGAGTCAACAAATTGAAACAATCCAACGGCTAAGGTATCGTCTTCTCCAAATCAGACCTAGGGTTTGCAGAATTCATAGCCATGCACGAACCTTCAAGTCCTTCGTTCTTTCTCCTCCCTCAACCAAACGCCACGACCTTAAGACCAAAACTACTCTACTCTTCACCCTCTACAAGATCCTAACCCTAGATTTTTCTGAAACTCACCCTAAAGTGAAATACGATGGGTAGAAGTTCTGGACACACCTGAATTACACTGGTATGCATGGTTAAGATTCTTGCTGAAACTATGCTAGGATGATCTAGAGACCATGGTGAGTATTCTGAGCCAAAAATCTAACATTGCCTCGCCCTAATTCAGGAGTTATAGATCAAGAAAGTTTCATCACCATGAATCAAACTGTCTCTAATGGCCATAACAGATGGGGTATATGCTCATCTTCCTAACCCTCACCATCTTACACCAATGATCTAACCTAGCAACACCTAATTATAGAGATAGGAAAGCAATCACCAACCTGCTTAGCAGCTATGGCAGAGGTGGTTACAGGTGGATTCAATGCTTGTAACCCTTCGAGGATGATCTTTGATTGAGGAGAATCTTTCTGTTTGCAACAATAGTGATGATGAGTGCTTGGATTGTGAGATTCGAATCTGAGATGGATCTTTGCAATTTCAATCTTAGAGCTTCAATCCTCCATTGATGCACCTCTAAGCTTGTTTATTCCCACTCACAATCTTCAATGGATGATGGATGAAGAAAAAGAATGATCTGAATTGATATAGATTGGAGAATTTCACACTTTCTTACAATGGAAGCAACAATGGAATTCTCTCTTTTCTCTCCCTCTTTTCACCAACCCCTTGCACCAATGAGTTCAATCCAATATATAGATGATGATGGAAAGATCTAGAAGCTTCTAGATTGATCTTAGAATGATTCTAGAATGTGGTGGAAAGTTCATGAAAATCTCACTTGATGACATGTTGATATCTCATGGTATCTCCTTGCAATGCACTTATAACTCTTCAAAATCTCCTTACATGCCAAATTGGAATGATGTGCAAGCTCCTTGCCTTGAAAATTCACCTTATGCCAAGTTTTCCATACTTGCCTTATTATGCAAGTAACAAAAATACAAAGCAAGTCCAAAATTTAACCCCTAACTCAAAAAAGTGGCTGAACCAATGTCTTTAAAATGATGTTTGGAATCAATTTGGTATATTGGATGACCCATTTTGAATTTGTAGATCTCTCAAACCAATTTTTCATTTCAACTTTTTCAACTTATATGCCTTTTTTAGGTCATTTTTCACCAACTTTGGTCAAGTCTCATTCCATGCATTTACAAACTTCCATGACTTCTTTTATAGACTTAAAATGGCATTTTGAGCAACTTTGATGTTGTGAAGCTTTTCATTTGAAGCTTCCTTGTATGAGTTTTAGGCATAGGCTAAGAATGACCTGTAATCCTCAGATGACAAAAATACCCTTTGCTTGCCAAGACCATAAGTAGAGTTCCACAAATCATATGAAGGCATACCATACCTTTCTAGAAAGCTAAGACAATGAGGAACAACTCTCATGTTGGCCAGAAGTTCATTTGAAATCTCCTTGAAGGTCAAAAGTTGCTTGGAAGACAGATAACTTTCACAGACAAATTTCAGTGCCCTCAAATGACCTGTAACTTGCAAGAGCCATAACTTGAGTTCTACAAATCATCTTGATGACTTCCACCACTCAAATTAAAGCTATGAAGATACTCTACAAGTTTCATGTGGACCAGAAATTCATATGAAGCTTGCATCTTGAGTTACACTGCTTTGAAGTTTGACCTAAATCAGGGGATTTTACACTGAAACCCTAATTTGGTAACTCCTCTTCTCCTTGACTCCTCTTGATTTTTCTCTAGCACAATACCATATCCATATCCATGTAGCAAATAATGGATCCCACATTCTTCAAATGATCCTTGATGCCTTTCACAACAAGTCTTTGACCTAGGATTGACCTAGATAAAACCTAATTGACTGACTTCAACTGAGGCTCTTGCAATCATCCCAATGACTTGGTTCTTCTTCAAAATGATCATCTAGGCTCTTCATAACATCCATACGCACCTCATGCTCTTGGCTCATAGCTCCCACACCCTCTGATGATCCCCAAACAAACTCAAGATAGGAGAGAATCCAATGATTGATCTGTCAACACTTCAAGGTTCAAATTCTTCCCTGATGACCTGAGTAGTCTTGGATATGAATGAAACCCTTGAATATACCTCTTGAGATAAGAATAGCACTTGATCCCCTGATTAAGATAGCTTGCTCATGCTATGCAATGCAGATGAATACACTATGTACATGATGACAATGCAGATGACTATGCAATTGAAACATAAACCTAGGTTAGAAAAGGTTGGGCAAATTTTGGGGTGCAACACCCTTAACTCTTCACTTTTTAGTCATTTATTTATGCTGCAATTCCATTTTCTTATTTTTGTTGATTTTACTTTATTTCTTTAACAAAGGGTTTTTAAATTGTGTTTTTGTAAATAAAAATATATTTTAAAAAGGATTTTCAAACCCACACAATTCGTCTCCTTATGTTTAAAGCCTCATATCCAACACTTTCTTCTACCTTTTGTTTTAGCAAAATCTTTTTTCTCTATTCTTTAGAGCACTGCTTGTGCTTTTTGTTTGTAATTAAGATTCGTTTTTTCTTTTCTTCTTGATTATTTATATATAATATCTAATTTACTAATTAAAAGTAATAATCAAGTACCTAAATTATGCATATACTAAAAGGTTTCTAAAGAAAATGAAGAAGAGGTAAAAATGTTAATTAGTGGTGTATGATTAAAAGTACACTTACTAACATTTTTTAGTGGTGTATGATTAAAAATGTTAATTAGTAATGTATGATTAGATTAGAATTTCGTTTTGAGGCAGAAAAATGATTTTTAATCTACATTACTCAAAACATACTAACATTTTTTAGTTCAAGAATTTGAGAAAATTATCTAGCTTATCCAACACATAAATTAACTCATCAAGACATACACTCATTCATTCACATACAAATCGACAATCCAACAGAAATCACAACATACTCAAACCAACTTACAATCAAACAATGGTTTTTTTCCAATCATTTGATCAGAAAATATATGGTAGAAATATCATATTCATCACTAGATTGTTGGAAGTAAAGCCTTTTGTATTTAGTGAAAGTGTGTGGAAATATTAGAGGCTTGAATATAAACTTGATAATATTATTTATGGAAGAAAGAACTTTGTATTTTGCTTGATACAAAAGTGTAGAATTACATATCTATTTATAGTACTCTAAGGAAAACTCTAGACACACTAATTCTAGAGAGTTCTTAACTCTAGGAATTCCAGGAGCATTCTAGAAAATATTACAACCCTAAGAAATATCTAGACACTCCAAACATTACAAGAGTTTTCTAGAAACATTAATTAAAATTACCTAAGTCCAAAATAACTAAGCCCAAATCCAAATAATATGTTTAGGCCCAAATCAAGTTTAATCTTTTAACATCCCTCCTTAAACTTGATTTGTGACTCCAAGCATACTCCTTAACTTTACAAAAGTTTCCAACTTGAGTGGCTTGGTAAAATGTCGGCAGCTTGATCTCGAGACATCACATACTTCAACTTCACATCCTTGTTATTGATGCATTCTCTTATAAAGTGGTAATGAGTGTCGATGTGTTTACTTCTTTCATGAAATGCAGGATTCTTTGCCAAAGCAAGTGCTGATTTATTGTCAACACATATTTCTATAGGATCTTCTTGTGGAATTTTTAACTCTTTCAACAAGTTCCTTAGCCAAATTGCATGGCAAACGCATGATGTAGCGGTAATATATTCGACTTCACAAGTTGGCAGTGTGACAATTGGTTGTTTCTTTGACATCCAAGTGAAAGCAGTATCTCCTATAAAGAACGCAAAACCAGTAGTTCTCTTTCTATCGTTCAAGTTTCCACTCCAATCGCTATCACTATAACCAACAATTTCATAATTGTTAGAAGAGTAATAGTGTAAGCCAACGTTTGTTGTACCTTTGATATATCAAAGGATTCTCTTTGCCACCTTGAAGTGAGTTGTTGTTGGAGCTTCCATGTAACGACTTATGACTCCTACAACATAGAGAATATTCGACCTTGTACTTGTCAAGTAACGTAGACTTCCAACCAAACTTTTGTAAAGAGTTGGATCCACAATCTCTCCATTTTCATGCTTACTCAACTTGCTGCCACATTCCATCGGGGTGCCAACCGAATTGACATCATCCATCTTGAACTTATTAAAGACTTCTTCTCCATAGCCTTCTTGGGTGATAAAAATTCCTTTGTCTTCTTGCTTTACTTCAATGCCAAGATAATATGCCATGAGCCCCATATCTGTCATCTCAAATTCATTTGACATGTCTTTCTTGAACTCTTCGAACATGCTTAGATTGTTCTAGTGAAGATCAAGTCATCAACATATAAGCACACAATCAAAATATCTCCACTTTGCACTTTAATATAGAGTTCATGCTCATATGGACACTTGATGAAGTTCTTGTCTCGAAAGTACTTGTCAATTCGAACATTCGAAGCTCTCAGTGCTTGCTTGAGTCTGTACAATGCCTTTTTCAACTTGAAGACTTTTTCTTCTTGCCCTTTTACTTCATATCCCTGTGATTGATCGATATAAAGTTCTTCTTCGAGAAAACCATTCAAGAAGGCCTACTTCACATACATTTGATAGATCTTCCATTCATTTTGGGCTGCCAAAGAAATAATCAGTCTAATAGTTTCAAGATGAGCAACGAGGGAAAATACCTCATCATAGTCAATTCCTTGTCTTTGACTATAGCCTTTTGCCACCAGTCTTGCTTTGTATCTCTCCATGTCTCCTTTTGCATTCTTCTTCGCCTTGTACACCCATCTTACTCCAATTGCTTTGTGTTCTCGTGGAAGTGTAGTAAGTTCCCACCTATCATTCTTCGTGATTGACTTCATTTCTTCATCCATGGTATCTCTCCACTTTACATTTTCAACAGCTTCTTGATAGCTTAGAGGCTCGCAATCACCAAAAAGACAAAATAGGTTAATGTCATTTTGGTTTTCAGTTACCTCATAAAGCTCTTCAATGCTCCTTAATCGTGGTGTCCTCTCACTTGAGCTTGTTTCATCCAACCTTGGTGTCGATGAGGCAGGTGGTGTAATATGTTCATCTATCATTGGTTGTTCCATTTCATCATCTTCTTCTTCAAAATAAGGAAGAAAATCATACCTGTCTTCTTGAACACTCCAACCCCAACAATCTTCTTCTTCGAACTCCACGTCACGATTTATGACAACCTTTCCACTATTTGGATTATAGAGCTTGTACCATTTGGAGCTTGGTCGTAACCTACAAATACATACTTCTCACTTTTATCATTGAGCTTTATTCTTCTTTCATCTGGAACGTGAGTATATGCAATGCTTCCAAACACTTTGAGGTGAGAGATCTCTAGGTTCCTCCCACTTCATGCTTCTTGTGGTGTCTTCTTATGCACACTTCTTGTTGGAGAATGATTTGTTAGGTAAATCGCACATGCCATTGCTTCGGCCCAAAACTCTTTCGGCATCTTCTTACTCTTAAGCATGCTTCACACCATATTAAGTATGGTCCAGTTCTTTCTCTCCGCTACTCCATTTTCTTGTGGCAATCTTGGCACTATTAGTGAGTGGCGGATTCCATGGTCTTCATAATATTTGTTGAACTCATTTGAAGTAAACTCTCCTCCTCGGTCAGATCACATTACCTTAATAGAAATACCACTTTCTTTCTCCACAAGGGCTTTGAAATTTTTAAAGTTTTCAAACACTTCTGACTTCTCCTTTAAGAAATAAACCCATGTTTTTCTAGAATAATCATCAATAAATAGGAGAAAGTATTTATTCTTACAAAAAGAGTTTGGATTGATTGGTCCACAGATATCAGTGTGTATGAGCTCTAGTGGTTT
The DNA here is from genome assembly GCA_963859935.3 of Lathyrus sativus. Lineage (NCBI taxonomy): Eukaryota > Viridiplantae > Streptophyta > Magnoliopsida > Fabales > Fabaceae > Lathyrus > Lathyrus sativus. Next base: position 666,552,921 of record OZ012738.1, read on the forward strand.
TGTCGCTCTTGATGTTGATTCCTTTGGAAAGCTTTTTCGGAATTGCTTCCTAGTTAGACATCTTTCACATAGTTGGTCTGGGTGGTTTATACTAGGCAAGCCTCTCACCATCTCCTTCTTTGACAAACATTTTAGACTACCGAAGTTGAGGTGTCCAAATCGTAGATGCCATAAGCATGAAGAATCGTTATAGCAAGTCTTGAGACACTTTGCCACATCATTTTGAATGTTCAAGAGGAACATTCTATTCTTTGACATAGGCACCTTAGAAGTGATATCCATAATCTCTTAAGAAAAGACTATGTTCTTTCAAGTGGATGTCATATCCTTTCTCAAATAATTGTCCCAAGCTCAAAATATTATTTTTCATGTTAGGAACATAGTAGACATTATATATGAATTGATGACTCTCATTCTTTAAGAGTATGCGAATTTTACCTTTGCCTTTGACCGGTATCTTTGAGTCATCTCCAAATGAGACATTTCCAGTTGTCGCTTCATTGATCTCTATGAACATGCTTCAATCGCCGCACTTGTGGTTTCTTGCGCCAGTGTCGAGGTACCACTTGTTTCTTTTCTCTTTAAATTGGTTTTGGAACGCGAGAAACAAAGTTTCTTCTTCTCCACCTTTTTCTTCTACAAAGTTAGCTTTCTCCACAACCTTCTTTGAAAATCTACACTCAGATGCATAGTGAACGATTTTGTTGCAATTGAAGCACTTGATTTGTAACTTGTTGCACCTTGACCATGAATTTTCATTACCACGACCTCTTGTTGCTTGTAGATTCCAACTTCTTTCTCCATTGTTGAAGTTGTTGGAGTAGTTGTTGTAACTGCCTCTTCTTTCTTCTTCATGTCCTCGTCCATGTCCACATCCACGGTCTTGACCACGACCTCTTCCTCTTCGACTCTTGTAATTCGCATAGTTTTCTTCCTTTGCATTAAGTTTTGTAGTAGTTGCTCCATAGTCTCCTTTTCTTTTGTTTTTCTCTTTTGTTTTTCTTCATATACTTGTAAGAAACCCATAAGTTGCTCAATAGTCATGGTGTTTAAATCCTTGTTTTCTTCAATGTTGGTAACAATGAAGTCAAAACTTGGATTTAAAGTGCGAAGTATTTTTTCCATGACTTTCACCTCATCAACACTTCACCATTTCTTTTAAGTTGATTGACTACGAACAATACTCGAGAAAAATAATCAGAAATTGACTCAGACTCTTCCATAAATAAACGTTCAAACTCACCTCTAAGAGTTTGAAGACAAATCTTTTTCACCTACTTTACTCCTATGTTGCAAGTTTGAAGCTTGTCCCATGCTTCTTTGGCCGTCGTTGCATTGGATATCTTCTCAAATGTATCTTCATCCACCGATTGATAAATAAGGAAGAGAGCTTTTTTGTCTCTCTTTCTTGACTCCTTTAATGTCTCCTTTACACCTTGGCTTAAGGAGGCTTCATCTTGCTCCTTGAAGCCTTTCTCAACGATATCCCACACATCTTGAACTCCTAGTAGCGCATTCATCTTGATACTCCAATTGTCATAGTTGTTCTTTGTGAGCATCGACATTTGAAAAGGGAAACCTTCATTCGCCATATTTTGAGGACCTTCAAGCTCTGATGCCACTTTGTTGGAAATAAAGCCTTTTGTATTTAGTAAAAATATGTGGGAATATTAGAGGCTTGAATAGAAACTTGATAAATAGGAGAATTATTTATGAAAGAAAAGACTTTATATTTTTCTTGATACAAAAGTGTAGAATTACATCTCTATTTATAGCACTATAAGAAAAACTCTAAACACACTAATTCTAGAGAATTCTCAACTCTAAGAATTCCAAGAGCATTCTATAAAATATTACAACCCTAGGAAATATCTAGACACTCTAAACATTACAAGAGTTTTCTAGAAACATTAATTAAAATTACCTAAGTCCAAAATAACAAAGGCTAAAAATCCAAATAATATGTTTAGATCCAAATCAAATTTAATCTTTCAACTAGACAAGAAAAATGAACTAATTAGGTTTTTGCATGAACATTAAAAGCCTAAAAATCAAATTGACTATATAAGAGTGACTAGAGAAATTCAAAAGAATATAACAGAACATCATATTCATCACTAGAGAAATTCACAATGACCAGTTTCAATCACAGTTCTAAATCTTGAAATTCATAAAAGGACACCTGTAGCCACCATGAAGTCTATTATACACTAGAGCTGGACGGAAAACTAGAGTAGATTGTAAAAGATTCCATATTTTCTTATGATAGGGCAAGGATGGTGCGCTATCATTTCATTGAGATAATGGTTCACTAGCATGTGATGTTGATAGACTCGGTTTCTTCGATAGGCTTCGCCGTTATACAAATGGGAGTGGTGGATGCGACGATGAAGACGATGGAAATTGTATCCAATCAATAGTCTGCGATATTGATCGCAACAAATAAAGTTGATGTAACTAGTTGGTCTCCTCCTCGTGAATCAGATGATGCAATGTTATTGTTATTCTGTGGTCTCTGCTACGGCCGAGGATTTAAAATGGCTGGCGGCGGCTGCGATACCCTAGGTGTTGGTCGCACTGGCACGGATAGTGAAGGTGATGGTGGCTCTGGCAATGGTAAAGAAGGAGATCTTGGCTGTGATGAAGGAGATGGTGCAGTAGAATCGGATGGTGAATGTGGTGATCGTGGTTGTTCAATAGCAAGGTCTTGTTGTGGTAGCTCTGATAGCCATCGCTGGAACATAGATTGCGGTGGTTCCTTCCTTAAAGAGGGTAGTGCAAAAGAATAGGGGGATGATGTTCGTAGGCGCAGTGAAGCTTGCCTTCGCCGCCATAAAGATTGTTATGGTGGCCGCGGTGGAGGTATTGGTGCAATATAATCGATTGTTGGTCCTTGTTGTGGAGCCGGTGAAGATGGTTCATTAGATTGATCTGGTTTCTTTAATAAAGCTTCTTTTTACCGCAATAAAGGAGGTAGTGGTGGCCGCGATGAAGGAGGTAGTGGTGGCCGCGATGAAGGTAGTGGTGGTGCATTGGAATGAGATGGCGGTGGTGGCTCTGATGATGTTAACTGTGGTGGTGGTTGAGATGAGGATGTTTCTGCTGCACTTTGTTGTTCTTCCACGACGGGTAGAGGCGAAGGCGATCTTTCGTTTTCTTCTTCTTTCTTTGAATCCAGTGTTTCTCCTTTATCTTTTCTTCTCCAAACCCAATTTTCCTTCCTTTTCGTATTGCTGTGGCATGGCGGAAGCTTGTTTTGGATCCATAACAAGTGATTTTCAATTAGAGTGTATATAGTTTTGTGCTATCCTTCTAATTCTAAGCTCCAACTTACAAGAAGATAATGTAAGTATGTATGATGAATGATTAATGAGTTAATTTTATTAGGTTTATATTTATTTATTTATAATTTATGTTGAGTCAGTCCTGTTTTTTAATTTTTTGTTAGAGCAAACTAAATGGGTAAACTAAGATACTTTTTGTGGGCCCAAAGTGATTTGTAGGATTTAAAAAATTTATAGTTGATTTGAGTAGTTTTTACTGGTGGTTGTCTATAAGAAACCAAGACTTGATCCCACATTTTATATTTTTTATTCAAGTTACCATTAATTTAATTATTTTATTTAAAATGCATATATTTTTTTAAAAAAAATTTACCTTAAAAACTTAAAAATAATATTAAATATATTTTATTATAAAATTAAAAATGATACAAAATTCACAACAATAATAATAAAAAAAATTATAATTTCATAGGAATATAATTATAATAAGGATTTGATTGGTTGTCATCCATTTGATAAATAAATAAGATTGAAAATTGAAAGAAAAAAATTTAGAAGTAAAACTGTATGTAAAAAAAATTTAAGTTTCTATAGAATTTATAGAAGGTAAAAAATGGTAATATGACCGTTACTATTTAAAATGAAATATTTGGAATATTTTATTAATATTAAATAATATTATAATAGGTTTCACAAGAATAGTTAACGTTAACTATATAGATAATAGGAACTAAATTTTAGTTCATTTGGATGCCATGTCAGCTCTAATATAATGCAAATTCCTTATTACTAACGTAAATTATAAGGAATTTTGGTTTAACAACCCTGCGTAAGTTGCTCTTACACTGCTAGTTATTGTATTTGCTAGCTATTGTATTTGCTATGTCAAAGTTGTTAGAGCAACTTTAATGCAGGGTTGTTAAATCAAAATTCTTTATAACTTACGTTAGTAATAAGGAATTTGCATTATAGTAGTGCTGACATGGCATATGGGATGCTCTAAAATTAGTTTACGTGTTTTACACAAGCAACGTACTCTAACTCATCATTTAACAAAAATAATACATTTTTATTAATTATTTAAAATAAATAATAGATTTTTATTAACCATTTAATACCATGTGGGGTCAAGTTTTGATTTCTTATAGATAACCACCATTAAAGTAAAAACTACTCAAATCAACTATAAAATTTTTAAATCCTACAAATCACTTTTGACCCACAAAAAGTATCTTAGTTTACCCATTTAGTTTACTCCCACTAAAGATGCTCTTAGCATATTAGTAGCATTGAGGACCAAGTATTTAGGAAACAGTTATATGTAAGTATTTAGGAAGCAGTTACTTTGTAACTGAATACTACATCTGAATTAATAAATAAATACAGTTTTTTTGGGCTCAGCAATTTTTTTGACAAAACTATATAATAACTTTTCAGTATGTAAAAACTTCACAAGTAACTAACTATAACTGATAACTAACTGGTATTTCTATTTAATTAGTTAACTATTCTAACGGGTCCGTTTAACTAACTCAGAAATTCCGTTATAACTGTCGCTTGTGAATTTGGTAGTTGGTTAACTATTGTTTTTATTCATTTAATTGAAAATAGTGGACACTATTTTAGAAAATGCACCATTTTTGTTGATGCGAATTGCGATTGAATACTAAATTGTTTGAGAAGAGATTGTGATACTTTTTTAAAACTTTAGAAATTGCCATAAGAGTCTTCTTTTTAAACTTGATTGCAAAATAACTTTGTAATTTGTGGTTTATCAAAAAATAAATAAAAACTTTGTAGTTTGTGGTTTCAAACATATTAATCAATTTATTAATGAATCAAGTACTGACTAGAGAAAACGAAACCATTAGAAAAATGACAATAGTATTTTGGTAATCAATAACTTTATTTAACAACATATATTAGTAATTATATGACCAAGTGAAAGAGCATTTTACCAACCTTCTATGCAATTGGAATTCCATAAGACAACACATAAAATCACCTTTCAACTTATTCCAGAACGAAATCATAAAGGATGAGAGAAAAACTTCTCCTTCTCTTTAACTTATCGTAATCAAGTCAACTTAACCATTCTTAACTTGCCATCTTTAAACTTTAGTTATGGAAGTCCGGAAGAAGGTAGATAACTTATTGTTCAGGTGCGAAGAAATTTGCTGTCAGCCGCTACTTGAACTACAAGATGGTGGATGAGAAGTCGGTGGAAGCTCAAAGCCACGAAATTCAGAAGATTGCTCATGAGATTATTACAGAAGGTATGCCCCTTAATGAACAATTTCAAATTGCTGTAATTATTGACAAACTGCCCCCTGGTTGGAAAGATTTCAAAAACATACTTCGTCACAAAACAAAAGAATTTTCAATCGAGAGTCTGATTACTCGCCTCAGAATTGAAGAGGAGGCTCGGAAACAAGATCAGAAAGAAGAAGTCTTAGTTGTGGCAAACAACAAAAAGAAGTTTGGTGCGGTTCTGAAGCCTACGGGCAAACCTTTAAAGAATCAGAACCGCAGTGCTATGAACCGAACTAAGAATGGGAATCCCTCTAGGGCCCCATCGGCTCCATTTGCTAGGCAACAACCGCCACCTCAAAGAAATGATGCGCCGGTTTTCTCTTGCTACAATTGTGGGAAACCGGGTCATATGGCAAAGAAATGTAGGAGCAGGCCTAAACCTGCAGCTGGCTCAAATACTCAGGTTAACCTAACTGATGAGCAACTCATTGCCATGATCATTGAAATCAATATGGTTGGTGGATAGACACTGGCTCCACTCGTCATGTCTGTTATGATCGTGCTATGTTCAAGACATACATGAATGCTGAAGATAAGAAAGTGTTGTTGAGAGATGCTCACACCACTAATGTTGCTGGAATTGGAGATGTTGAACTGAAGTTCACTTCAGGAAAGACTTTGATCTTGAAGGACGTCATGCATGTTCCTGAAATTAGGAAGAATCTTGTTTCTGGGTTTCTTTTGAATAAGGCTGGTTTTAGTCAAACTTTAAGGGCAGATTTGTACACCATCACTAAAAATGGTATTTTTGTGGGAAAAGGGTACGCCACTTATGGCATGTTTAAGTTGAATGTTGATTTGAATAAAATTTCTCCTTCTGTTTACTCTCTGTGTGACTTTAATATTTGGCATGGTATACTTTGTCACGTTAATAAACGAATCATTTCTAATGCAAGCAACATAGGCCTAATCCCTAAACTAAATGTTAATGATTCCAATAAATGTGAATTTTGCAGTCAAGCTAAAATAACAAAGACTTCACATAAATCAATTATAAAAGAATCTGATCCCCTAGATCTTATACACTCTGATATATGTGAATTAGATGGAAGTTTAACTAGAAATAATAAACGTTATTTTATCACTTTTATTGACGATTGCTCTGATTATACTTATGTATATCTAATGAAGAATAAAAGTGAAGCGCTTGACATGTTTAAGGTGTATGTAACTGAAATTGAGAATCAATTTAACAAGAAGATTAAGAGACTTCGCAGTGATAGGGGAACCGAATATGACTCTAGCTTGTTTAATGATTTTTATGCTGAACATGGTATTATACATGAAACGACTGCTCCATACTCTCCTGAAATGAATGGTAAAATAGAAAGAAAGAATAGGACTCTTACTGAACTTGTAGTTGCAATCATGTTAAATTCTGGTGCTGCACCTCACTGGTGGGGGGAAATTTTATTGACTGTTTGCTATGTCTTGAATAAAGTTCCCAAGTCAAAAAGTAAGATCTCACCTTATGAGATATTAAAGAAAAGACAACCAAATTTGTCTTATTTGAGAACTTGGGGCTATCTGGCTTATGTCAGAATTCCGGATCCGAAACGAGTTAAACTCGCTAGTAGAGCCTATGAATGCGTATTCATTGGGTATGCAGCAAACAGTAAGGCATACAGGTTTTATGACCTAAATGCCAGAGTAATCATAGAATCAAACGATGTTGAATTCTTTGAAGACAAATTTCCTTTCAAATCGAGAAATAGTGGGGGCACACAATCGAGTCACATTCCTGTGATAAAGAGCACTGAAAGCAGCGACAATCTAGAAACAGAACTTCGAAGAAGTAAAAGAGCAAGAGTTGCTAAAGACTATGGGCCCGATTATGCGGCCTATAATGTAGAAGAAGATCCAATAAATCTTCAAGAAGCACTATCATCTATGGATGCAGACTTATGGAAAGAAGCCATTAATGATGAGATAGATTCTCTAGAATCTAACAAGACCTGGCACTTAGTAGACTTACCCCCGGGTTGCAAACCAATTGGTTGTAAATGGGTTTTGAAAAAGAAACTAAAACCTGATGGAACGATTGAGAAATACAAGGCTCGCCTTGTAGCCAAGGGTTTTAGACAAAGAGAAAATATAGATTTCTTCGACACTTTTTCTCCGGTCACCACTCATTTCAATAGCAGCCATTTATAACTTAATAGTACACCAAATGGATGTTAAAACAGCTTTTTTAAACGGTGACTTAGAAGAATAAATCTATATGGAACAACCAGAAGGGTTTGTAATCCAAGGACAAGAAAGCAAGGTCTGTAAGTTAGATAAGTCTCTGTATGGACTAAAACAAGCCCCTAAACAATGGCATGAAAAGTTTGATAACTTAATGATAATTAATGGGTACAAAGTGAATGAAAGTGATAAGTGCGTCTATTACAAATCTGAGAATCGCATTTGTACTATCATATGTCTATATGTAGACGATCTACTTATATTTGGATCAAACGTTCAGGCCATTAATGAAATGAAATCATTGTTATGTAATAACTTTGATATGAAAGACCTCGGAGAAGCAAGCGTGATCCTGGGTATCAAGATCACGAGATCCGAACAAGGAATTTCTTTGGATCAATCTCACTATATGGAGAAGATCTTAAAGAAATATAAATACTTTGATTGTAAACCTGCATGCACTCCGTATGATCCAAGTATGAAACTATTTAAGAACACTGGAGAAAGTGTCAAACAAGCAGAATATGCAAGCATCATTGGCAGTCTTAGGTATGCCACTGATTGTACTAGACCCGACATTGCATATGTCGTAGGATTGTTGTGCAGATTTACAAGTAGGCCGAGTAACGAACATTGGCAAGCTATTGAGAGAGTAATGAGGTACCTTAAAAGGACTATGGATCTCGGCCTACACTATCAGAAATTTCCTGCTGTACTAGAAGGGTATAGTGATGCAGATTGGAACACCTTATCGGATGATTCCAAAGCTACTAGTGGTTATATATTTAGTATAGCCGGAGGAGATGTATCTTGGAAATCAAAGAAACAGACCATTCTGGCACAGTCCACTATGGAGTCTGAGATGATAGCATTAGTTACTGCTAGTGAAGAAACAAGTTGGTTAAGATGTTTGCTAGCTGAGATTCCTTTATGGGAAAAACCTATACCAGCTGTGTTGATCCACTGCGATAGTACCGCGGCTATTGCAAAAGTTGAGAACCGTTACTATAATGGTAAAAGACGTCAAATTAGAAGAAAACATAGCACTGTTAGAGATTGTATATCTAAAGGAGTTGTGAGAGTGGATCATGTACGCACTGATGAGAACTTAGCAGATCCTTTGACGAAAGGATTAGCTAGAGAGAAAGTCCATAATACATCCAAAAAGATAGGACTAATACCTATGAAGCAATTAGTTACTCATGATGGTAACCCGACCTAAATGACTGGAGATCCCAAGACTTAGGTTCAATGGGTAATAATAAGTTGTGAGTAATATGAAAATGATCATGCAAGTAAAGCATGAATCCTGAAGTAATGAGAGGATGAGATAATAGAAACTATTAATGATATCTATACTCTGTATGAGGGAGTACCTAGGCTACAGGAGTACTCTTGATAGATTCACCTATGTGACTGTGGAACTGAGGCCGGTTCCTATGGAATTTCGAGGCAGAATTCCTAGAGCATTCACTAAACTGGGATACACGTCCAAGGCCGCTAAAGCACGGGCTACAAGAATACACCTTACGGAAAGATTGTGTGCGGGTCTGATATCCGAGATAGAGTTCAAGACAATGGTGTCACTCTTGTTGAATCAGAATCCTACTCGCTACGCTAAGGCTCAAGTCGTAGACACCTTTGCTTATGCTCAATCTTAGAAACGTCTGACGTACTTCTAAAATCCTTTTTAAATTCAAGTGGGGAATGTTGGAACTATACTAATTAGAATGGGAATTGAAGAAAATTTATTGTCAATTAATGAGCAATAAATGAACACAAGTAAGAACTAATATGGAAGTGAATTTGAAAAGATTCATTTTAGTCCCACATTGGAGGAAATGGAAATATTAGTAGTGTTAATATACTCCAACTTGGTCTATTGGGTTGGGCCCTAAGGGGCACCCAATTTTGTGAAAGGAGTGAGGACACACCCATGACCATCAAGACAAACACGCGCGCGCGCCGCCGCCGTCCGTCCGTCCGTCCGGCTCGACTCAGTTCGGTCTAGATGAATTATTTTTGGACCTGAAATTATATAATTAATTATCATTAATTAACTAATATAATTCGGTGGAAAATTAATTAATAATATTAATTAATTAAGAAAATACTATTGGAATAATTGGTCAGTAACTGTCATTCCCAGTCTCCCACGATTTTCTCATTCTCCCACCTTTTTCTCCACTCACCACGAATTTCTCCCCATTCAGGTGCAGATAGTTGCCTATAAATACCGGGTAGAAATTCATTAGTGAGCATTCCGGATTTCACAAATTCACACGAATTTTGATTTCCCTCTTCTCTCCCTTAATTCTCTTCATCTACATAAATTCTTCTTTTCTCGACTGGATTTTTACGCCAGATAATTGACTTGAAAGGTGTATTTATAGAACGATTGCCAAATCATACGTTTATTTGAACGGGCTGTTAAGGAATTTGTCCAGGCAAAAGTTAGGGAACGAAAAAGCGAAAAAACGAAAAGGATTATAAGAAAAAAAATCCTCGAAAATGAAATCGTGTGAATCCATGCACAACAAAGACGAAAAGTGAGTGGCTGTCACTCCTGAAACTCATGGTTTCTCAAACTATCATTCCTATCTTTCAATCTTTAAGAGGTAAGCGCTAAGGTCGAATTAGCCGAACGTAGGATTGGAGAACATCACGAAGAATGGGTGGGTTGAAATAAACTTCGAGCTTTTATCTTTTCTTTCAAAAACCGTGAACCCGACCACGTTACAACCCAGAAAAGTCCTAATTGAAACAGGTTTAGTTCGAGAGCATACTTCGGTAAAGATCGCATCGAAATTGACTCCTAAAAGGATTCCTCTTACAGTGTTGTATTAATTTTGACATTTTTGATAGTTGATTCGTTTATTATATGTCATAAACTTTTTCTCCAGTGAACAAGATTGGATTTCGAAAACTGTCATATGCATTGCATTTAATATGTCTTTTATGCAGAACAACTTGTTTTACTTGTGAGTAAACGCTTGACAGCGGGAAAGTTCCCTACAGTGGAAAGCTTGATCAGGATAGAACGCAGAACGCCAAATACTCATTGGAGTCGAGGCTAGCTATATCAAGTAATCCCCGGCAAGGTAAGCCATCCAAAAATGGTTAATCTGGGGCAATTAGGTCGTGATTCAGCAAATCTCTCGCAGCTAGGGGCACCGCTCCCCGAATCAGTCGATCAGGGGCAAGCCACCTCGAAGTCAGTTCGTGACGAGTTTTGCCTTGTAAAGTTGAAGTGTTTAGACTAGGGCACGTTATTGCCTTTGCGGCAGATATCCGAGGGATCGTATTCCCCGGCTAGAGCAGGTTCTATGTGAAACTTATTCCTTCACAGCAGATGAAATTTGCTTTTCCTCCCCAACAGATGGAAGTCGAAGTTTTTATCCCCAGAAGAGTGGGATTGCATCAGAGCAGGATCAGATTATCCTCAGCAATTCAAGGCTTGACTTATTCGGTAGGATAAAGTCATCCCTAACACGGCAAGATTGACATACCCAGCGGAGTGCACATTCCCGGTGGTTGGTTATGAATATATTTACTCCCCAGAGAGCCCCCGCAGTACAATAAGAGTACACAGATCAGTTCCTAACTGAGTATCAGCAGGATGGTTAATCCCTACAGAGCGCAATTAGGGGACCAGTGGTTTGAAAGGAGCATCCCCGAGCAGGACTGTCCTTTCTTTTCTCTAGCAGGTTGTTCTTCCTCCGATAGGATGATCATCCTCAACAGAGTTCGTAAGCTCCGAGCTTGTGAGCTACTCCCCAGCAGGATGGTTATCCCCAGCGGAGTTAGTTTCACCTTTCCAGCATTTATTTTGCCGGAATATGCCCGTGATATCTGGTTATCCCCAGCGGATTCAGCTTTGTCTTCAGCATTTAGTTTGCTGGAGCACCTCTTGCATTTGCATATATCATCATATTTGCATCTACCCAAACGCGTAGCATTTCCATGCTGTATGGAGCATTACGCCATTGTCAAACATATGCATTTTGAAACATAAGCCAGGTTGTTATCTCTTTGTTTCAGATGTTTTTCCCTGCAGATATTCGAAAATATTGTTCAGGAAGGTGTCCAGATATTCAGATTTGTGGCGCGAGGTATGCAATGACAATGTTCGTCCTATCACATGCTCTCTAGCAGAGTTGCTTGGTTAAGCTTCTCTTTTTCCCCCAGCTGAGTTCTTCTCAGGTTGCTGTCACGTCAGCATTACAAGATTTCGTAGTTCAGGTTGAAGTTATCACCCGTGATTTCTCCAGTATAGTTTTTCCCCATCAGAGTTGCTTGGTTAAGTTTCTCTTCTTCCCCAGCGAATTTTTCTTCAGATTGTTGTCGCGTCAGTATTGAGAATCTTGAAGTTGTTACCTGTTGTCGAAATAGGTGTTTGACGGCCGTCGTCAGAATTTCCCCAGTAGAGTTTTCCTCGAATTGCTGTTACATCAGCGTTAAAAGAATCTTGTGGATTAAACCTTCGAAGTTATTACCCTGGTTAATGGAGTTATACCCTGGTTGATGGAGCTATACCCTGGTTGAAGGAGTTATACCCTGGTTGATGGAGTTATACCCTGGTTGATGGAGTTGTACCCTGGTTGATGGAGTTATACCCTGGTTGATGGAGTTATACCCTGGTTGATGGAGTTGTACCCTAGGTTGATGGAGTTATACCCTGGTTGAAGGAGTTATACCCTGGTTGATGGAGTTATACCCTGGTTGATGGAGTTATACCCTGGTTGATGGAGTTGTACCCTGGTTGATGGAGTTATACCCTGTTTGATAGAGTTATACCCTGGTTGGTGGAGTTATACCCTGGTTGATGGAGTTGTACCCTAGTTGATGGAGTTATACCCTAGTTGATGGAGTTGTACCCTGGTTGATGGAGTTATACCCTGGTTGATGGAGTTATACCCTGGTTGAAGGAGTTATACCCTGGTTGATGTAGTTATTGTCTCTGTGTTGACGGAGTAGTTATTACCCTGGTTAATGGAGTTATTACCCGTAGTTGATGGAGTTAGTTGATGGGGTTATTACCTTTGTCAAAGGAATTATTACCGGTGTTGGCATAATCATTACCCGTGCTAACGGAGTGGCTCCCTGTGGAATTATTTGTTCAAGTATCTGTTTCGTCGGAGATGTACCCCACAGAGTAGTTTGTTCAAGTCTTCGGATGCCTAATTCGCGCTTTACGTAGAATTTTGTTTGTTTCTTTACAAACGAAGGTCAAGACTTTTGTGTTTTTGACGTGGTCCTATGACTTAATGTCAGCTTATTGTAGCAAAATTTGAAGTTTAATTGTTGATTCAAGGCCTGTGGCGTCACGCAGGTGGGGAAGATGAAATCAAGTCAGTTTTATCAGATGGTTGATCAGTTGTTGCCGTGACAACCAGATTCGATTTCCTGAATATTATTTTCCAAGCAGTTTTTGTTGCGCAGTTTATTTCTATGGTTGGCAAATTTTCGGGTTATTTGGTATTCAACCGTCTTCTACCTCGATTGTCTGAAAGCCGTTTGCTTTCACCCAGTCGGGTCCAAGCCGCTTGAATAGGGGCAGCTGTTGCACCCCAAAATTTGCCCAACCTTTTTAACACTTAGCTTATGTTTCACTGCATTAGCATAGCATAGTCCTAGCATTTACATATCATTACATTAGCATTTAGCAGGGGATCAAGTGTGATATATATCAAAAAGATCCTAGCCAAAGGTCTTATACAAGCTTGAGAAGTCATCAAGATTATTAGTCAGAGGTTTGAGTTCCTGAGAAGTCTGATTGCTTGTTGAAGTTCATCTCCTGCCTGGGGAGCATTTTGAAGATCACCAGAGGTTTGTGAAGCTTTGATTTTGGGTATGGAATGTGTATAGAGCTCATGGAGTTCCTAGAGGGTCTTGGTAGAGCTCAATCAAGTCTTTGTATCAAATACAAAAGCCATAGTTGAAGTGGATGCAACTAGGGTTCCATCTGTGTAATCCTAGGGTAACTGAGCAAATTGAAGAGGGTCAAAGCCCATTTATGAGTCATTAAGATCATGAAATTATATGTCAAAGCATTTGAAATTTTGTTTCAAGTTCAATTCAAATGAATCAAGAGTGGTTGGAGTTGCTAAGTCAGGGTTCCTAGGGTAAAATCCCTTGTTTAGTGCCAAACTTCCAAGCCATATAAGTCAAGATACAAGTCTCACATGACTTGGACCTCCACATGAATTTTGTAGAGGATGTTCATAGCTTTAATTTGAGTACTAGAAGTCATCCATTGGATTTGTAGAACTCAAGTTACAAGCCAGACAAGTTACAGGTCATCAGATGCATCTGAAATTTGTCTACAAAAATCATCTGACTTCCAAGCTAATTTTTTCCCTAGAAGGAAGTTTCATCTGAACTTTTGACAGACATGAGAGTTTTTCCTCATGATCTTAGCTTTCCAAAAAGTTATAGAAGTCCTCCATATGATTTGTAGAACTCAAGTTATAAGCTTTGCAAGACAGGGGTATTTTGGGAAACTTTGATTACAGGTCATAAAATTACAGGTCCAGTTCACCACTTTCCATAAGTCAAATAAACTTTTTTACAACATGAAAGTTGCTCCAAATGGGGTCATTTGATCAACTAAACCTCAAGGTTTTAACGGGCTAGCTCATGGTGGGAGTTTGATGAAAGTTACTTTGGTGAAAACATGTGAAAAGGCATAGTTTGGTATTTTGTCAAAAATTAATCAAATAAGTTCATGTTTGTGCTTATTTTGAGTGGAAACATTATTTTAAGAATAATGGCAATCTTACATTTTCCATTTGGAGCTTTTATCATGACCTATTCCAAGTTTCCTTCACACTTAAGCAACACTTTGAATCTAAGCCCTTAAGATTGAAACAAGGGATAATTTTGGACCCTAGATGTATCTTATGATGCAAGATATAAAACCAAATGGACCCAAGGCAAAAGATCCTCTTCCATGATCATTTCCACATTTCACATAATTGAATTTTCCATTTTTTCAATTCTTTGATTCTTCCACTTTTCATTCATTTTCTCATTACCAATCAATCATACAACAATTATACACATTGTTCATCATTTTTTTGAGATAATTGGAGCAAGAACAAGCTTATAGTAATTGGAAAAAGTGGTGCTCATGTCAAAATCGAATTCTGTTTTTCGCTTCGTTTCAAGTCTTCTCTTCCATCCAATTACCTCCATCAAGGTTCTTTGAAGGTTTCCATACAATTTCCTCAAGGAATTGGTGGTTGAATGAGGTGCTAGAAGTCAATTTTCAGAGGTATACAATTCTTGATGTATGTCACTAATTACTAATCTTTATGCATCCATTTTCACATTAATGCATTGCCCTTGGAGTATACTTGGATTCTGGTACAAAATAAGGCATTTTCATGGCAATTTGGTGTTCTTGAAAGTTTATGATCTACACACGGGTTTTGAGTTAGAGGAAGTTTCAATGGAAAATAATGGTACATTTGGATTCCCCTCGAAAAACTACGCAATTTTCATCAAAGAAATGTTGGATTTGGTTGAGAAACGTGTGAGATATGTGCCCATGAAGCTTCCGGCCGTAAGCCCTCCCGCTGGCGTCTGTCGTGCTGCTGTTGCTTCGGTCCAGGAAAATTCAAGGAAGAAGATGATGCTTCCACCATTAGATCATTCCAAAACCTTTGACTTGGACTTCTCATCTAGCGCCCAGATTGCTCCACACATACAACCATCTTATCATTCATTAATCCCAGTGGCACGCCACCTCAGCCTAGGGAGCCCCATGACCCCAGTTCAAATCCTCTCGGCTGCAGTTTTGGCAATTCACATCATTTTCTTGTGTTATATTATTTTCTACGCGTTTTCCTTTTTATTTCTTGTTCATTTTAAATACTTTAAAAATAGGAAAATTACTCTAAAAATTCCCAAATTTTTTGTGTATGATCTTTAACATGTTTAGATATTTTTAGGATTTAAAATTTCATTTTTAGCATTTTTTTTCATTTAGTTTTAATTTCTTTTATTTTTATAGTCATAAAAATAGTATTATTTGAGCTACAATTTTGTGGAATTTATTTGAGGTCTCAAAATTTCATATTTTTTCCTAACATTTTGTAGGACTTTGGTATACTCCCTGAGGTATTTGATCATATTTTTATCTGAATTTTGTACCATGTTTTATATAGGTTTTGGAGCCTATCTTTAGGCATGTGCCAAATTGACTAATTTTGAGATATCTTGCAATAATTTCATCTTGTTTGACCATTTCTTTTTGGATATTTTTGTTGTATCTCTCACCCCTGGTTTGTGACTTGATGTAAGGCATTTGAGATTTTTATTTTAATTTTTTAGCATCTTTTGCTGTTTTTCTTATATTTTTGTATTCGGACTTGTAATTCGGACTTTCGAACGGACTTTGGTTTTATTTCGGCTCCAACGGCCTTGAATTGTTTGTGTGGCGAACGCTAGGGTTCCTATTGTTTGTTATAGACATTATATAGGATGTGTAGATAATTGGTTTGTTGGTTTTATCATACATAAATTGCCCATTAGGTTCCATACTTCCACGATTGTGCGTTATGATTCCAAATTGTGGTATACGTATGTCATTCATAGGTTTTATTGCCTCGCATCTCTTTATCATCACTTGTGGCCAAGATTGTATGTTTAGAATAGGACACCTTCCATTCATTATGGGCTTGAGGTTGAGATGGTTCTTCCTCCCTCACTTTCATTTCATGTTTACTGTTATGAATCCGCATTTCCTGTATGCTGTTTATTTCATCTGTTTTCTGTTGCTTCCTTTGCCTTTCCCTTAGGATCTCCATTCTTCCTTGTTCAAGGTAGAATGTGATAGAAACTAGGCTTTGCAACCATGTATGATAACATTAGGGTAGTCTTCCCCTTTTCAAACTTTAACTATAGGACGAACCGTGCATGCTAACATTTAGGGTTGTGTAGTTTCCCTTAAAGGTCTGTTTCTCTTTCTTTTCTTCAAATCCCATTAACACACTTAATAAGGCTAGTGAATATTGTGTTGTGAGCCTTAAGCATGGGAAGTGATGGTTGGGGGGCCACCTCTCAACTGTCTAGAGTGTTTAGTATACGTCCTTAGGACGATATGCGACGCATTCGATCCTAAGTTTGAGACTTCAATACAATGTACACTCCAAAACATTAATCAAAACATTTCTTTCGATAAAAGAAAAAAACAAACATTCAACTTCATTTTTGTCCTCTTGGACTTTAATCATGAGAAACCATTTTCGTAAAGAGAGTTCGTTAACTCACGGATTAAAAACAACTTGAACCAAACCTGTGGTCTAGTTAGCCCGAACTACATTTGCTCTGATCTTTCATGTCGTATGAAAGTACGTAGGCACGAGATGCGATATCTCGGCGAGCAACCTTCCCCCTTTTTACCCGTAGTTAGGCGAACTACGTTGACTCTGATTTCTCGTTCCAGATGGGAATACGTAGGCATAGAACTGTCGTGTTCTGCCGAGTCCCTTTTCTTTTTTCTTTTCAAACCGACCTTTAGTTAGATAGTTAAGCACACCCTTATTAGATAAACAACAAGCGTGGATTCCATCGAGTACGATGGACGTGAGGGGTGCTAATACCTTCCCCTTGCATAACCGACTCCCGAATCCAGGTTTTGGTTGCGATGACCATTCCTTTCCCGTTTTCGTGAGGTTTTCTCTGAGCGTTTCCTTTCCCTCCGTTGGGATAAATAATGCACGGTGGCGACTCTTCTGTCATTGTCGGCACCGATTTTCACAGTAGCGACACATAATACAAGAGACATTGGAGATAAATACACCAGAAGATCTTGATCCAATGTGTAACATGTTTAACCTTTGAGTCTTCAAGAGATCCTGTACTATTAGAGCCGTTGAGAGTAGATGTCCATAAAGCATGTCAGCCTTTCTTGAGCCTTGTAATTTGTAGACTCTAGCTGACAAACTGATTTGACAAAACAACTTGCTTTCTGCAGTACATGTAACTTCGGCTTTATCACCAACTCCAAATGGTATCAAAAGTCAATTTGCATTCACCAAGTGTGAAGACAATTATGTTGCTTCTTCTGATGCTGAGACCTTCAGCTTCAGAGTCTACGCCAGACATCACTTAGTAAGTGTTCTTCAGATTCTGCCACCAGAAGCTAACAATTCAGCAAGTCTCAAAGTGTGCTAATGTAAAACAGATTCTGACTATAATATTTACAAGTATTAGAACCTGCACACATGTAACACACATCAAATAAACCATTGTTCTTTCAATACTTTGTTATCATCAAAACTCAAGGAAAATATGCCATGAACAAATCTTGTTCTAACAGAGGTCTTGGTGATTATTCATGGGTTAGAGCTTGCTCAAAGTGGTAAGAAACCATATTTGATGATGTTTTTGCCTAAGGAGAGAGCAAGTTCACGTGAGGTGAGAAACTCTCTATTCTTAAAGTATTTTGTGTACGTAATAATGAGTTGTCTTCCCTCGTGCTAAGGATGAAGTATTTATAGAAATTTATGAGTTTAAATTTAAAAGACTCCTAAAAAGTGGTAACTGCTCCACCTTAAATATGAGAATTGTTGACTGCCTACTTTTTAGAAAGTCATATACATGACTTTGTACATACAATTACCTAAATTTCCCCTTAGGACGAACCATGTGTCATATATTGGCCTTGCTTCATGCAACACATTGTGGAGCATATGTTTTGACGAAAAAATTTGACATATGTCGTCCTATTTACGCAGCCTCAAATATATTAATATCCTAGAAATTATCTGCTTTGCGTTTGTCACTTTTCACTATCTAGCAATTATCACCTTTGTATTTGTCACTTTTCACTACCTTTGTATTTGTCAGTTTTCACTATCTTTGTGTTTCTACTATATTGAACATCATATAGGTCATTAGTACATCCTCTTAAAAAATTAAAGGTGAATGGGTAACATTATGCGTAAAACTAGGTTGATGACAAATAAAAGTGAGTTACACCACTTGTATAAGTAGTTAAGAACGAAACATTCTTTGACATAAATAAAACCCACTAACATTACTTTCAAACAAAAAAAGTGACACTCAGAAATCACAATGGAGATGCCATTACAATTTACATCATTACAATTAAATCCAGAAAGTCAACAATATGCACACAATCCAATTATTATTTATATTAAAAAATTAGACATTATTTATATGATTGAGTAAAAAGAAGGTTACATATATGTCATAGCCTTTTATTTTTATTCTTTTTTTACTTCAATAATAGAATAACTATATTATAAAATAAAAAGGATTTTTTATTATTTTTTAATTTCTCTGTTATTTCAGATTAGGATCCTTCTGCGTTACTTCTTGCTTCCTCCTTGTTGTTCGGTTCTTTGGAAGATTGTGTTGCTGCAATCTCTCTCTCATCGGAGCTTCACATCTACTATTCCTCCATGAGGTTCGTTTTTTTTCTTTCTAATTTGAATTTTATTGCTTTAATTTTAATGGAATTTCTGAAATTTCAAAAATAATTTTGATACTCTCATCGGTACAGAGTGAGTGATGAACTTGAAGTTCAGAGAAATTTGACCTAACCGCCGTCAATTTTGGTCATTGGAAAGTCAATCTTTGTCTTTGCTTGGTTGAAAAGTATAATCCTCACCGCTGGCGTGTTTTCCGGTCGCCGGCAACCGTTCACCGTCTGTTTTGCTTCTCCGATGATTTTTTAGATTACGCTGTGCTCATACTTTTGAGCTGCGATAACATGACTTTACTTTTATGCATCTGTTGAACTAGAAGCTCTCAAGAGATCCATTTTTTTGGTTTTTTTTATAAAAATAATTATGAAGGAATAATAAGTTTTGGTTTATTAATAACAAATTACTTTATGAAGTTTTTCTAAAAAAGAATTCATGAAATTTATCATCACAGTTCTCAGTCTACTAATTAGAACCAAATACTTTTGCTTTTACATGTATGATTTTTTTTTTTTTTTTTTTTTTTTTTGTGTGTGTGTGTGTGTGTGGTGATTTGCTATATCAGAAGGTTTTAACTATTAGTGAATTGTAACAACAATTTGGTTTTCAAGATTGATATTTTACTAATGCTGTGATCGAAGGAAGATGATACAAGTAAAAAAGTGGCAACTTTAGGTTCATTTTTCCGTTGCAATTAAAAATGACAATGTTAGAGAGACTTAGAAATGACAATGTTAGAGAGAGTGTTGGGGTATCACTTATAGTAGAAAATATGATAGAAAATAGACTTAGGTGGTTTGTGCATGTAGAGAAAAGATCAGTGGATTTTGTGGTAAGGAGAGTAGATTAGATGGAGAGGAGTCAAATAGCTAGAGATACAGGAAGACGTAGAAAATTTATAAGAGAAGTTATTGAGAATGATCTCGAGATTAACGATTTGGATAGAAGCATGGATAGAACATTTCGGTGGGAATTGATCCATGTAGCCGACTCCATTTAGTAGGATAAGGTTTGGTTGTTGTTGTTCTAATCTAATCACATTACTTAGTAAATTTACATATGGGTTTTAGCACCTCGGAGCAGTGTTGTCAAATTGCGGCGCCATGGCCGATATACACGGCGGTTTTTGGGCTTGCCGCAATGGTAAATATTGTCCGCTATTGCGGGTTTTCCCCCATAATCCGCAATAACGGCGCCGCAAAGCGACTGGTATGGTGGGATTTTGGCTCTCCGCCATCGACAACACTGTCTAGGAGAATAATTGTGAGCATAAGTTTCTAAATTTGGGCTGTCATTCTTGAAATTATACTTTTTCCTTATTAGAATTGGAAATTGTTCCAGCTTCTACCATGATGCTTTTAGTAAACATTTGGAATATGGCCATGAAAACATTATATTGTTTACTGCAGGTGATGCATCTGTTATCTACCGTTGAAAATGTTTGACCGTGGTGATTTCAAATCACAGTACATGGGTGGCCAGCGAGAAAGCTCTTTTAGGTATCCAATATATTTTAGGATGTATTTTTACTTTATTCGATTTTATGTTTTGCTGTTCAACTAAGAGTGACATTAAGTGTTAGTATGTGCACACAAAATTGGCAACTAGAATGGGTCTTCATATTCCTTTTTCATGAATTGGCAGTTACTTTGCTATTGTTTGAGTGGAAAGTGATCTTGTTCTATGTGTTTTCTGTTCCTTTTCTCTAGGTGGGATGTCTTGGATTCTAGACTTTCTTCATCTTCTGATGTCAGAGTTACAAAATCTGCATTTGGTATTGATAAATTAAGCCATGCTAATCATGGAAACGGCACAACCTCTAGGTCTTTTAAAAAAGGAATGAGAAAGGGATCTGAAGGATTGAAGTCAATTGGACGATCGCTTGGACTGGGGGTATCTAGGGCGGTGTTTCCAGAAGATCTTAAAGTGTCCGAAAAGAAGATATTTGATCCCCAAGACAAATTTTTACTCTCTTGGAATAAATTATTTGTTATCTCATGCATTTTGTCTGTGTCTGTGGATCCACTGTTTTTTTATCTCCCTGTCATCAATGATCAATTACACTGTCTGGGTATCGACAGAAAGTTGGCGACAACAGTCACCACCTTGAGGACAATCATTGATGCTTTCTATCTTATACACATGGCTCTCCAATTTCGTACTGCTTACATTGCTCCATCATCTCGTGTCTTTGGGCGGGGTGAGCTTGTGATAGATTCAGCACAGATAGCCAAGCGATACCTGCGACGATATTTCATCATTGATTTCCTATCTGTGTTGCCGATACCACAGGTTAAAAATAGTGTTGTATCTTGAATCAGTCTCTTTTTGTTAATACTTTATGATTATTTTCTTTGGATTTTATGATTTTTCTGTACCAACGATGTTTACTACTCCGTTATTTTTAACTTCGAATTTCCATAAGATAATATCTTTGTTGCAATCCTTTCTTGCCTCTTTTTGTGTTTGGATCAAGGGTTGATTTAGGGGATTCAATTTGATACTCATTGGAAGGTCTTTATTAATTTTGTTGGGGCATGGTGGAGGGTGAGTTAAATTAAGAGACTTCACTGAATTACTTACAGAGAAGAAAAATGAGTACAATAATAATGGAGGATAAAATATTATGTTTTGCAACACCATAGACAAATAAGCATAAACTGTCATCAATATAATGAAGCTTTTTAATCTCGTTGCATATCTGTTTTATTTGGTTTGAAACTATTGGAGTTTGTTTATGCTTTTAGGATTGCTACTTCTCTCTGTTTTTTTTTCATTTTGAGTTCTATTTTTAGATCAATTAGGTTTGTTAGGTGGACTGTATGCTACAAGAATTAAGTATAGATGATACTTTTTGGGTGGATTGGATATACTGAACTTTTATTTTGGGACAGACAAGGAATGTTCAGTTGTTAATGCAATATTGGCATCTGAGTATGTACAAATTTATTTATACTCTGTATTCTGTTAAAATTTTCTACAGCTTATTTCACGTTCCCATTTACTGTCATGTTCAAAAACACTTCTTTATGACTGCTTAATGGACATCCATCACTAAAATTTTAACAGTTATTGTATAAGTCTGACACATGTCCTTCTTGCTACTGGAACTTTAGGGGTATAGAAAAAACTAAACTCGTCTTTAAATTCTTGTATTCAGATTGTTGTTTGGAGATTTCTTCAGAGGTCAAAAAGTTCAGATGTACTAGCTACAAAGCAGGCATTGCTGTTCATTATATTGCTTCAGTACATTCCTAGATTTCTTCGAATGGTACCATTAACTTCAGAACTTAAGAGAACAGCTGGTGTCTTTGCTGAAACTGCATGGGCAGGTGCTGCATATTATTTGATGTTATACATGCTTGCCAGTCATGTAAGTGTTTTTTTTTTCTTTCTTTTTCTGTTTTTGTGTCTGTCTTCCCTGCCTTGTTCTATTTGAGTTATATAAAACCTCACTAGTTATGCTAATATTCTTGCTATCTAGCTATAATATGGCATGTTAATTCTGCCACTAATTAATTTTGGGTCTCTTTCCATCAACGATTATTTGCAGATAGTTGGTTCTTTTTGGTACTTGTTAGCTATTGAGCGCAACGACTCATGCTGGCAGAAAGCTTGCAGTGACAATGGTTGCAACAAAAACTACCTGTATTGTGAGAACCAGCACACAAAAGGTTATAGTGACTGGCAAAATAAAAGCAAAGCTATTTTTAAGTCAAGGTGCTCCGTAGATGATAATCCTCCACCTTTTGATTATGGAATTTTTACGCAAGCCTTGTCGTCTGGTATCATTTCATCTAAGAAGTTCATCTCAAAATATTGTTACTGTTTATGGTGGGGGCTCCAAAATTTAAGGTAACTAGTTTGTTTCTTCTGGAAAATTTTGCTGTGCTGTATGTAACAGCAATTAGAAAGATTGAAACAAGTATATTCTGTCTGAAGTCTGAGATGTATTTACATTTCTGGTTTGGTTCTATTATTTCTAAGCCATTAGAAATGATAATGCATTATGTTTTAAAAAAAATAGATAAAATCATGGTTGGTTCTAGTTGAATTAATGATGCATTGGGTACTGGGTAGCTTCAATTTTAATGAGGCCGCACCTCTAGGATGTTGCATTTTATGTCAATATGGTGTTTTATGACATTTTAATTTTTTATACACGTTGCAGTTGGCGTTACAGAATTGATTTTCATGGAATTTCTAGTTTCTACATCCAGAATACTCGTCTTCTTGAGTCTAAAAAATTCAATAATTTCATAATTAGACTACATACTAGTATTTTAATATACACCATATCAGTTTAATTGTATGCCACTATCAGTTTTCATAGATTAATTGTATGCCACTGTCAGTTTTCACAATTAGTCTTCTTGATTTTAACATGCCCCTACCCCTCCTCTTGATTTCATAGATTAATTGTATGCCACTATCAGTTTTCATTGAATTCACTGCAGTACCCTTGGTCAGGGGCTTCAAACTAGCACCTATCCTGGGGAGGTTATCTTTTCAATAGCACTCGCTATAGCAGGTCTCATCCTTTTCGCACTTCTGATTGGCAACATGCAGGTATACTTCGAATCATTTAGCTAAAGTTATTTTTAAAAGTAAGAAAAGAATGATTGAAGTTGTTATCCAGTCTGTCAGCAACATGGTGGAATATCTGTGGGCTTGTATTTGTTCTGTGTCTAATATACTGGATTCCTAATGGTTGAATTATTCTAAATTAATTTTCATGCTGATCAACAACAAGCGTAATTGAATATTGCAATTGTATGCATGGTATGCGAGTGGATTTGAATGATATTAAATAATTTTGTAATGGAGTGGCTTAAGAAGTTGGTAAAAATATACATTCACAGGAGGAACATGTAGATAATAAGGATTGAGCACTTGACTTTACTAAGCTTGTTCTGAGTGTTGTTTCTTTTTAAATTATGAAATTTCAGATTGCTTATAAATTATAATTGTTACCGAGGTTTCTCTATTTCCTGTGATTGCAGACATATCTTCAGTCCCTTACCCTTAGGCTTGAGGAAATGAGAGTCAAAAGGCGGGATTCAGAACAATGGATGCACCATCGATTGCTCCCAAAAGAGCTTAGAGAGCGTGTGAGACGGTACGATCAATATAAGTGGTTGGCAACACGTGGAGTAGATGAAGATGTTTTAGTTCAGAGTCTACCAAAGGATCTTCGAAGAGATATTAAGCGTCATCTCTGTTTGGCTTTAGTGAGGAGGGTATGCTCTCTCTTCGATTAGTTATCCGGTCCATTAATTATTTGACTGACTCTTAAGATTTGCTTTTCAAACTCTATTAGGTATTTAAACATGCAACGACTCTATGTTATTTTTTTGACTTGATTTCTTAGATTGATTGTTTGATTCTTAAACTATTTCACTGATTGATTTCAAATCTTTCATAAAATTTTCAAACCGCAGATTAACTTAATCAGTTTGCTGTTTGAGCATCTGAATTTGCTAATTCATTAATTTCTTTTCATGGACTTGTAGGTTCCACTATTTGAGAGTATGGACGAGAGATTGCTTGATGCCATTTGTGAGAGACTGAAACCATGTTTAGTTACAGAGAATACTTATATTGTTCGGGAAGGAGATCCAGTTGATGAGATGCTTTTCATCATACGGGGACGCCTTGAGAGTATTACTACAGATGGTGGGAGGAGTGGGTTTTTCAACCGCAGTCTTCTAAAAGAGGCTGACTTCTGTGGGGAGGAGCTTTTAACCTGGGCCCTGGACCCTAAATCTGGTTCTAATCTTCCTACTTCTACCCGAACTGTTAAGGCGTTAACAGAGGTTGAGACTTTTGCCTTGACTGCCGATGAGCTGAAATTTGTCGCTAGTCAGTTTAGGCGTCTTCACAGTAGACAGGTTCAGCACACTTTTCGTTTTTACTCTCAGCAATGGAGAACTTGGGCTGCTTGCTTTATTCAAGCAGCATGGCGTCGATATTGTAAAAAGAAAATTATGAAGCTTCGTCAAAAGGAAGAAGAAGAAGCAGATGAATCAGAAGGAACTCACGGCAACTCTGGCGGCAGTTCCTCCAGCCTCGGTGCTGCCTTATTAGCCTCAAAGTTTGCCGCACGCACTCTACGTGGTGTACACCGCAATCGACTTGCCAAGACTGCCCGGGAGTTGGTAAAATTACAGAAACCCCCGGAGCCGGACTTTACAGCAGATGATGCAGACTAAAATTTTCATATGTAACTGCTCATGAAATTCTTGTTTTTATTTACTATTATGACTGAACTTGTGAAAAAGGTCAAAAGTAATGTATCCTTTGTAAATAATTGTATTATAGTATACATTAAACCTAACTGTCT
The DNA here is from genome assembly GCA_963859935.3 of Lathyrus sativus. Classification (NCBI taxonomy): domain Eukaryota; kingdom Viridiplantae; phylum Streptophyta; class Magnoliopsida; order Fabales; family Fabaceae; genus Lathyrus; species Lathyrus sativus. The sequence continues at coordinate 666,578,507 of OZ012738.1, forward strand.
GTCATATTAGGTTTGCACCATAGTTTCAAACATGTTTTGCACTTCAATATAAGAGAACAATCTCTGTCCAAGATGGCCAAATTAATCTTTTTGTACTAGCTCACATGTTGTAATATGAAGCTGCAATGTTTTTGTTCTATTGCTTCCATCCCTTTCATTGTTTGGATAGAATGTTAATGTTATAAAAACAGAGAAAGTATTATTTTCCACTTCATCTATAACTTGTATAACTTGTAGGGATTGCTTTTCCACCATAAGGATTGCTCTTCCTTGAAAATTCGAGACTACACTTTTGAAGTCCACATTTAATTCATTAGTAAATATACTTATGGAAATAAATCTAAAAAGTATACTACTCTAAAAGATATTTTTTACTTGTGTTAATTTTTCATTTATAGTCCAATATTTTTACAAGGTACCCTTCGGTAGGAAAAATTGAATAAGAATTCATTCAATATTTCAGCAACATAATAATTTTTACAAGTTATAAGGATTACTCTCCACTCGTGTGAGAAACTAAAACTGTCCTTGAAATTTGAAAGTACATATTCAATTCAATTCATTTGTAATTGAGAAACATTCTCTTTTTGTCAAAAAGATAATTCGAAAATACACTTCTAAAATAAATCCAAAAATATATTACCGTAAAAGATATTTTTACATTCAATGCAATGTTTTTACAAGGGACCCTTCTGTAGGAAAAAAAAATTGGGAAGTGAGACACATTGTTTTTTCAACAAAATAGTTGGAAAATATATTTATGGAATAAATCTAAAATTGTATTTACTGTAAAATATATTTTGATTTAAATGTATTTTGATCCTTTTATTTTAATGTTTATAATGTTTTGGAGTAATAAATAACGTCTAGGACAAACTCAATAAATAATGTCGGTAAGAACCATTTTGTGAGTGTATCCATGTCAAATATCCTTATGCAAAGTTCATGGTAACCCTTTTTCTTGATATAAACCAAGCCCTATAACTCAAGCTTTGATTTTCTTGTTTAAATACAAGCTTGTTGGGTTTCACTATCACTTTTATTTCTTGAGGTACCACAACTTGTACTGAGTAGATGAAGTTAGGATGACAGAGGAATTAACTCTTGTTGTGTCCTCTCGTAAGCCTGCCTGTTGGACCATGCAGCAATGATGCTGACTCCTGGAGCTATAATAGTTCATCCAAATTCAATCCTAGCAAGTGCTATTTTTGTGGAGTTTTTGTAAGTTTTCAAGGTGATTCGTTGGCAAGAGATGAACATCATCTGAATCTTTTTCTAAGTTTAGCTGTGTTTGCTAAGATCATAGCAACAGCTTGACCTTTTTCTAATCTTCCGTTGATCTTCCTAGTTGATTTTGTACAGGAAATGATTCTTTCTTAAAAGACTTGAGATGTGAGAGACGCTTAAAGTCCTTTATAAACAATATCAATGTTATATATTTAATGAATATTGATCTTAGGGCTACATTGTATGATAACATCTTTGCGTTGCGTACTTCTCTTCTCTCTTTTGATTTAAACCAAAACACGTAATAAATACAATGAGTAGACTATATCAGAAATACACCCACATATACGCATTTCAGCAAACATATGTTATATGTCTATTAAGAGAAAAACCTCATCCTACTGTTAGAAATATTTTATATTTTACAAAACTTAGTGACTAAATTTGTTAGAGGATAATTTAGTACTTTAGTATGTTGTCTAGGTTGTCCTAGTTTTCTGTGCATAAATAGATTAGATGTCATTTAATGTAATTATTTTTTACAACTTTGTAGCCGTCATTTGCATATTCTCTCATTCTACTCATCTCTTTTAACCTTGTGCACCAACAATTAGTATCTAGAGCTCCAATTCGGATTCACGGGAAAAGACGAGTGAAACGGTGAGGCGTTGTGTGGTTGATTTCATTCTTGAATTCGTGTTGAATCTTGAATGAAATCGTAACAGAATTACATTTTCTGACTCCGCGGGATTGGGAAACATTGTGTTTGGTGAGATCTGAGTGATTGCACAAGATTTAAGATGAACGAAAACAATGGTCTGAGCACCAAGCTTTTAGTGTTTGATGGGAAAAACTGGACTCGTTGAATGATTCAGATGCGTGTATTGTTCGGTGCTCAAGATGTGCTTGATCTTGTCACTGAAGGTTACATTCCAGTAGCAACAAATGCAACGGAGGAACAAAAGAACGCACAGAAAGATACGAGGAAGAAAGATTAGAAAGCATTATTCTACATCCATCGGCGTGTGGATGCAAATGTGTTTGAGAAAATCGTTGATTCAATGACGACGAAGGTTGCGTGGGATACAGTGGTCAGGTGCTATGGTGGTGACGCATCAGTGAAGAAGGTGATGTTTCAGTCTCTACGAAAGTAGTATGAGAATCTCAACATGAAGAACAATGAAAGGTATCTGAGTACATCTCCAGAGTGATTCTAATCAATAATGAGATGAAAGCTTGTGGAGAAACCCTTTCTGAACAAGTAATTATTGAGAAGGTATTGAGATCCCTTACCCCTCAGTTTGATTACATTGCGTTAGCAATAGAACATTCTAAATATCTGAGCACCATGAGAATTGGAGAGTTGTAAAGTAGTATAAAGGCACAAGAGTTACGTCTGACTAAAAGAACTTCTGAAAGGAAAGTAGAGCAGCAGGCTCTGAAAACACTTTTTGGTAAGAAGCATCAGAAACAGTCTTGGTCATAAGTCAGGAGAAGATCTAATGGTGTTCAGAAGTCATAAACCTCAATTTCTGATAGGCAGAAGAATGCTCAGAAGGAAAAAGAGAGGTATGACAAGAAGAATATCTAGTGCTACTGTTGTAAGAAGTTTGGCCATTTTGCTACTGATTGCTGGTCAAACAAGGAAAGGAAGTCAGAAGAAGCAAATATAGCCAGAAGTTCTGATGATGAATCTGTGCTACTGATGACTTATGAATCTGATGATACAGATTTGACAGACTGGTGGTATATGGACACTGGCTGCTCAAATCATCTTACTGGAAGTAAGAAATGACTGGTTGACTTTAACTCTGGTAAGAGAAAAAAGATCAAATGTGTTGATGATAAATACCTCAACGTTGAAGGTATGGAAAATGTCAGAGTCGTTTTGAACAATGGGAAAACAACATTGATTTAGAAAGTGTGGTATGTACCTAGCATGAAAAACAATCTGATGAGTGTGAGGCAACTAATTGAGAAAGGTTTTTCAGTTACCATGAAGGACAATCTTCTGAAGCTGTATGACTGTAATCAAAAGCTGATTATGGAGTAAGAACAGGGAAGAAATAGAACATTCAAGGTGAATGTAAGAACTGCAGACTCTGAATGTCTTAGTGCAACAAGTGTTGTGAAGGAAAGTGAGTTGTGGCACATAAAATTTGGTCATCTGAATTTCAGAAGCTTAGAGCATCTGTATTCGAAAAAGCTGGTACATGGAATTCCTACAATTAAGAAGCCTGAGAAGTTATGCAAAGTGTGCATGGAAGGAAAGAAACCAAGATTTCCATTTGCGTCAGAAGTAGCTCCAAGAGCAAAGCATGCCTTGGGAGTAGGGCATTATGATGTGTGTGGTCCATTTCCAATAGCATCGATTGGAGGGAATAAATACTTTGTGTCGTTTGTTGATGAATTCACAAGAATGACATGGGTATCCCTTATAAAGTTCAAACATAAGGTGTTTACTGAATTTAAGAAGTTAAAAATGAAGGCTGAGAATCAGAGTGGTCAGACTCTGAAGATTCTCAGAACCGACGGTGGACGTGAGTATAACTCCATTGAGTTCAGAAAGTTCTGCAAGGAGAATGGAATTGAGCATGAGGTTACTGCTCCTTATACTTCTCAACACAATGGTCTTGCTGAGAGAAGAAATCGTACTTTGCTTGATATGACGAGAAGCATGCTGAAGGAGAAGAAGATTTCTCATACCTTATGGGGAGAAGTTGTTGCCACCGCAGCATATGTGCTCAACAGATGTCCAACGAAAAAGCTGAAGGAAATAGTTCATATTCAAAAGTGGACTGAAGATAAGCAAAGTGTTAGCCATCTGAATATATTTGGTTATGTATGTTACAAACATGTTTCAGAAGGCAGAAGACAAAAGTTGGATGATAGAAGTAAAGTAATGTTACTAGTGGGGTACCACAGTACAGCTGCGTACAAGCTCTATTGTCTAAAAACTAATAAAGTTGAATTCAGCAGAGACGTCGTTGTAAAGGAATCAGAAACTTTGGATTGGAACAAGTCTCAATCAAACTCTGATGTGGGAACTTCTGAAGAAATTTTAGAATTCAAAGTTTCTGAAGAAGAGTCAGAAACTGGAGAAGATTCTGAAGTTGGAGTAGACTATGATGGTGATTTTGACTCTGAAGGAGATTTAGAAGGTGAAGATGATTCAGATCCAGATTTTGACAGTCATTCGGATTCTAGTGGTGATTTAGATTCTGGGAATATTTCAGACTCTGAAGGTGGTCAAGGTACTGGAGGAGGTCAAACTTCTGAAGCAAGAGCTTATGAAGGAGAAGCTTCTGAAGATAGAACATCTGGAGTTCAAGCATTCGAAGGATATTTTGAACGAGGTCAGAGGCCACAGAGAATCAGAAACATTCCGAGAAGATTTGTAGAGTTTGACATGCTGCAAGACACTAAAATAGATTCTGAAGGAGAATAAAAAATTGAACTTAAAGATTGTTAGATCTTGTGTTTGTGGTCTGCTGCAAAACTTGAATAAGAAGGTGAAAATGTTATGATGAAAGTTGCATAAAATAAATTCTAAAGTGTATGTTTACACTAAGTTTTAGATTAGATTCGCCCCCACCAATTTAGCCAAATTGGATGCAAATGGGTAATCCAGCGAATCTCCTTCAGGATACTTTAGAAACCTTAACATGAATTGTACATTCACATTAAGCCTATCGATCTATGATATTTTACAGATAAAGTTTCTTCACTTATTCTTGTGCACAAGAAAAATAAAAGAATGACTTAGATATAATTTTTGACACTTGAAACAAGTAGTTTTTGTGTCTTTTTTATGCCTAACAAGTATTTTTATTTATAGAAAATCTTGTACCAATTAGTGAGGAGAAATAATGTTTCAATGGTTTAAACATGATCAGAGCAAACTATTATATATCAATAATAGCAAACCATTTCATAAAAAGTTGTGTTGGTTCGGTGATTGCACCTTATGAGCACACGCCTTATCATAATAAAATTATTATTTATCAATTTAATATTTTAAAAATTTCTCTAATAGAAAATTTCACTATTTCACTATACATAGATACACAATGATCATAATAAGCAAATATTACACAATGATCATTTGGCTCGAACTTTAATTGTTTAGGTATCTAAAAGTTAAAAAGTTTGTGAGCTAGAATTCTATCTTTAGTCATTATCCTTCTTTTGCTTTTTTGAACTTCCATTGATCTTAAACATTCACATTTAATCATTATGCTTTCTTTCACTGTCAAACTCTTATTTATTATTAGCAATGTAATAATTAAAAAACCTTTAAAACATACTAAATTTCAAATTTTCAAACAATTTCATTGATAATATTAAGACAAAAAACCTTTAAAACATACTAAATTTTCAAACAATATCACCATTAATTAACTAAACAAAAATAAAATATAAAATAAAAATAAAACAAAAAATTGAAAAAATAAAAACTTGTTACCACCTTTGAGTTGTGTTCTAATAGATATTTGTTTAACTTCATGAGCTTGATGCTTCGAGTCCAGTTAAGGAGGATAAACAAAAAATAAAGCAAATTGAAGTCTATTTTTCAATACATGATCCTCAAAACCATGGAACCAATATTGTTCATAGTGATGTATTACATTTTTCAGAAGTAATATACTTCAATACTTGAACCCTTAACATGCTGCAAACTCATATATAACTAGAGAAGAAACTCGTTCGCGATTGATACGGATGATAAACGTAGAGAAAAAAATAAGAGTCGACGAACTCAGATATAGCAAAACATGGAAATTTAGTTATCCTCTTGAACCGGCGATTCTAACATTCTTACCGTGCGAGGGAGCATAAACTCGGCAAATATAGGAAAATGAGATGACGGATAACATTCATCAATGTTATCGTTCACCACTTCACATGAAACGGGAATAAGAGATCTACCTCTGAAGAGGATCCAATCCACGTGAAGATCTTGTGTTTGGCGATCCCAACAGAGGCAGAGAGCTCGGAATATTAACTTGAGGTATTCGACGGTTCCTTGTTTGTCACCTAAAAACACCATATAATAGCACATGTCATATCAGGCTCGTGCTCGTGGAACAGAAATAACAATATTAAAGCGTCGAAGCGAGAAGTACCCTTGAATCCGTGATAAGTGCGAATTAAGGAAACATTTTTCCTAACACGCGCGCTAGGCCATGCATCCCTCATATCACCAACTACACCATGTTCTCTGCGCTCACCGAAAGTAAAGTCGTGATATAAACTTGAGAAGTGAATATTGGTAAGAACTAGTGATTGGAAATATGTAGAAACTACCTCGATCTTCCAAGAAGGAAACGTCCGGTAGTTGATTCCTTTTGCGTATTGAATCCACCGCAGTACACAACTGGTAGAGTAGGTGGTAAGGATGCAATGTGCTGCCATGTGAGCAAAGCGCTTCGTCTACGGGCGCGAGGACTGATCGCATCCATGTTTGTATTTACTATCTGAAACGAGAATCCGGGCGGTTCAACTCCTTTCAGTTGAAATGTGTGGACATCTTGTCAAAGAAAATAACCGAAAGATTGTACTACAAAAGCAAAACACAGTTTGAAAACAATTCAAAATCATAAAGGATATAGCCCATGTTGCGATGCAAGGAACTTCGGAACCCCATGAAATGCTTCCGGGAACAGACGGAGATTCCGACAACCAAAAAGTTCCACCTTCTAGAAGCTCTACCTTCATTTCAAAGAAAAAACTGTGAACCAATCTGTTCACCAATCAGTTTAGTAGAAATTTATACGAGATAATACGAAAATCTCCGCATATACCTTTTCCTTGTCATAGAAGATAGTGCAATGCTCATCAGTAGTATCTTGTGGCCCTCTCCGCGAGACGCCAAACTGATCATAACCTGAGTTTTTTGTTAAATCAACTTAGAGGAATCTGTTTCGAAGCAGATTATTATTCCGCACAAAAAGGGTTTGATCGAAAACACATGAATCTTTTAACCAGAATCAATTCACTCAAAATCAATTTTTTTCACCGCATAACCAAACATTCGCACAATTACCAAACAATGACACATTGATTGTGAGAAATGAGACGCAAAACATGCTAGTAAATGTAATCAACCAAACAAATTTGACAAGTATAAAATGAATCCTATTAGAAGTTTGTTTACCTGGCAAACCCTGCTGGAGAAAATCCAATTGAGTTTTCACTCCTGATTCCAGATGCAAATCAAAACAAACAAAGGGATAAATAAACTGAATCAAAACAGTAATCATCAAAATCAAATCAAATCAAAAGATCAACAAAGCAACCATTTTTAGTAATTGAACATGGAAGGGTTCATGAAGAAGGATCCAGAACTAGTAAATCAGAAAAAAGAAACGATTTTTATGAAACCCAGATGAAAATAAAAGATGGGTATGAGATGAGAAGAAGAACCTTGTTGGGTACAGAGGATGATGGGGGAGTAACTGGTAATAACACTTATGCATATGTCTCTTCTTTTGTCCCATGAATTAGCACTATCTTGAGGCTCATCATCATGAAGATTGAAGGTCATAACAGTCAAAGACACACTCATTTTTCTTGCTCCAGAATAGAGTAAAGAATCTTTCTCTTTCTAGTTCATAGCGAATGGAATGAAAACTGGAACAGGTTGTTTATGTTTGTGATTCATCATGGAACAAGGGATTTTGTTTTTTTATTTGTTATTTATTATTATTCTCTTGATTGGTGTGTGAGTGTGAAAGAGTGTCTTTGAAACAAATCTAAGTTTTAGTGAAGTCATAGGAACAAGAACCATTTTTCCTTGTCATGTTTTCTTTAACTTTTTTGAGGGATTCAAATCTTCATTTTTACTACCGGATTTCACGTTAATTAAACACAACCTTGTCTTTAATTAAGGGGTTTGATTTCCGCATGTTAATACTATTTTCTCTTCTCCCATAATCAATAATCCATTTATTCATTTTAAGTTATAATATAATTTTTTTTATTGTAATTTTTTCACCAATATCGAACTTATTAGATCGAATAATTTGGTTCAAGATCAGATCTGACATTAAGTGGTTTCAATTCTAGTCTGATGAGTTCAGTTTGATCTCTTGTTTAATAAATGTTATTCCTTCCGGTACTATTTATGAGAGACAAATTATTTTTCAAATTTATTTAATAATTAATGTATTTGATTTATTGATTGATGAATAAATTTAAAAAGTAATTTGTTTCTTATTTGAAGTAATTTTTTAATCCTCCAAACTATTTTCTTGGTTAATTGGCCAATTCTTTTAAATTTAGCCAACAAAATGTTAACTTGTACTTATATCGCAATTTAGTTAGCAAAATTGATCAAAATGACTTACCAAATCCAATTTAAACGTATATTCTTCTTCATTTCAAAGCATTTCATAAGTTTATATTGTTTGCGTTTTCAGAGTTCCTAATTTGTATGATAATAGACCGGTTACCTAATTTAAACGCATAATCTTTCAGCCCCAACATCTTGATTCTAAGTCTTTGTTCTATGAAAATCTTTACTTGATCTCATCGGTATATTGAGCGTCAGTTTATCTGAAGATTGAGAAGAATTCTCACCTTGTTTGTAGGCTTCCACACATAACTACCAAGATGATATTTGGGAGAAGAATCTCCTTCTTTTCACTAGAATTGTCAAAATCTCCTTCTAACATTGTGAAGGTTTTGAGAGAAACTAATTTTTTTATAGGTGTCGAAGATCTAACACAAAAATGAGTGAAAATTATGTTTCATTCGAGTCACAAGCAAAAAGTATTATTTGAGTCAAAGAGAAAAGTGATTTGAATCAAGATCTTAAACATATGAGAAACCCATATGTATAATTTGAGTCATGATTCGAGTAATTTGTATGTCATGATTTGAGTCAAGTGTAAGCTATGATTTGAATCAAGTACAAATTCTAATTCGAATCATAACAACTTCCAACATTTCCTGCAGTCTCTATTTCATTTGATTCGAGTCATGTAATGTGTGATTCGAATCACACACCTAGAATCTTGCTATTTTAAAGAAGTTTTAAGATTATACCACGGTTATAAGTTGAATCAAACTCAAATATAGTTCTTGATACAAAAGAACTCGACAACTGACTTAAAACATATTGCTAACACATAATCAAACACTTTAATTTATGCATGTTAAAAATACGGAACTAAAACCCGATCTATAAATGTGCAATTAATGAGGAGATTCAATCACATAAAACTAAAAATCAAAAACTTAAAAGACAAGTAACAAAACTATAACCGTTAAGCTATTAGAGACATGCAACTTTAATGATCCCTTAAATTATTAGAACAATCTTAATCATAAACTTCATTAGGATATGGTTATAATTAAGTAATGTATGATTAAGGATGAATTTATTCTTGAGGAATCTTATGAGTGAATGGTATGATCCATTGATTAAGGTAACTTGTGTGGTGGGGTAGACATTAGTGAGACATGTGTAATTAGAAAATTATTTGAAATATCTATGTATTAGAAAATATGTAATTATAATGGCAATTACACTAAGATTGAGTTTGTTTAAGATTGAACATCATAATGTGATGCATCTTTGTGGTGTGTGAATTAATGAAGTGACGACTTCTTGGAGACATTATAGTGAAGTGATTAATTTGGGTGGTATGCTTCGGTATTCACTTGGATAAGCACGACTGTCGTGATTCGTGTGAGTGTTACAAGAAATATGTGGTTGCCACAACACCTCATTTGACTAACTTGCATAGAGAATGTTGGTATCACGATGTATACATTTTCAAATGACATATTTGGATAACACGGAACTAGAGTCTCATGAGTCATAATGTATGGTTAATGATCCTTTTCTAAGCTCAAATATGAGGGATTTAAATTAATCATGATTTGTGTGAGTGATGCGAAATTTATATGGTTGTCACAACATATCTATAGATTTATTTGAGGGATTCAATAGAAATCCAGTGAAATCATTATTTCACTCTATATTATATTTTGTCTTTACGGATTAATAGATGATAGAAAAAAGAACGTAGAAAACTATTTGAAGACTAATAGATGATAGAAAAAAAAACGGAGAAAGCTATTTGAAGACAAAATGCGATCTTCATTATGTTTTAGTTATTTTAGTTATATACTTGTACTGTCATATCTTTTGTCGGGTGCTTTGTAATAGAATATATTTTGATGTATCAAGTACCAATACTCAATGCCTCGAGATAGTATTTTAAACAACTAAAAAAAATTAAAACAATCTATCTTTTCTACCCTCACATTCTTTTCTACTCCTCTCTCTTCCTCTCATTCCTTCTCCTTGTATCATTTGTGTTTCTATCGTTTCTACACAATGTTTAAAGCTACTTGTCAAAAAAAACTCTAGAAATTTCATGATAAAGCCCGTTTCTATATACACACATGTTCTCTAATTGGCGAACGTTTCTACATGTACCTGCTGTGCATTAATGACAATTGGACATGGAGTGTTAGAATTGGGTATCTTGTGGAATTTGGTGAGACTCATCTTAAATTTTTTGATGGATTGTGTAAATATTTTAACAAATGTAATTAAATTGTTTAAATAATGTAAAAAGTTAATTTAGACTCATTTAAAAAACTCAAATGAGTATAATAAATGTGGATGGTGATACACTCTTTATTCACTGTTGGTATAGCAGCTTTGATGAAAGAACCAACATCACCAGTTTTATATATTTAGAAATCATGACAATCCAATAAATTGCATTGAACTCAAATGTCACCTCACAGCTTCAGTAACACCTAACGTCAATTATTAATATTGTTAATTAAAATGCTGGTGTGGAAAACACATCAGACATATTACAAGTGTCACATCTCCTTTGTGCAACTTTGGCCATCAGTAGTTCAAACACTCGTTAAGAAGCACATTGGTTGAAACAAGATATGCTTCTTTTTCTTTTCTTTTCTTTTTTGACTCAACATGCTATGCTTCTAAATCCTTCGTAGGATGACAGAAAAATATAAATAAAACAATTAGATGCTTCACTGAATTACTAGCAAACCATGAAAATTCATTCCTTTTTTTTTTGTTAAAAGTTTGAATACACCTCAGCTTGCCACCTTTTCCATCCACCATCAAACAACTTATTCTAATATACGAGCAAACAACCCCAGGAAAAACATAACCTTATCTTATACCTCACTCACTATGCCAACCATATTTGAAAGATTTCACTTTGCAGTTAAGAAGAATTTTTCAAAACCCATTCCACCAAAGTAGCAACGCCAAATCCTGTCGCTGTGCGCTTCTTGTCATTCCACACAGGACCAGCCATGTCAATATGCAACCACTGAACCTTTTCATCAACAAACTGCAACGCCAAAATTGTTTCAGATTACAACTGTTCAACTTCCAGTTTCACACAATCTAGAAAATGACAGAATATTGTTCAGATGTTCTTACCACTCCATAATACGCAACTGTCCAATAATCTTGATAAGAAAAATTCAAAGAGTTAACATAATCTATATCATTATTATGCACGTACCTGTTTCAGGAAAAGAGCAGCAGCAATAGAACCACCTGGTCTTCCACCAGTGTTCAACATATCAGCCACTCCTGATTTCATTGTTTCCCAGTAGCTTTCTTCTAATGGCAGCCTCCAAAATTTCTCTCCACTCACTTCAGAAGCTTCCAAAACTTCTTTTACCAGCTCGTCACTAGGGGAAAACACACCTTCAAAATAATAGTTTGCAGTAATAATTAGACATTGTTTGACGGTTTTATCCTCCCCCAAGTTTAGCTCTATTATTTCCTCCAAAATGCTAAAATTGAAGAAGCTTATAGTGCCAACAAAATATTGAGACTTTTTTCTAATTTTTACAAGCAAATTTTGGTATATGGTGATAAAAGAAGGTTGAATCCGCAAACATAATAATAGTTTTACATCTTTACCTGCAATTGAGGGCCCAAGAGCAACTACGCATGCCCCTGTTAAGGTTGCCAAATCAACAATCTGAAGAAGAGTTTATCTGCCAGTTAGCACTATTCTAAAACCAAACCATACACCTAACAAACAAGTTAAGCTTGTCTAGATGGATTACTAGAAATCAGAAAGCAGATGAGAAGTTTGTAAAAACAAAAAAAGGCCAAACTCAGCACTATTTATTTCAGCAAATCTTGGTAGAAAGAAACAGAACTAGATTCTTTTAAACAATGAGAATGGTAGATATTAAGGAGAAATATGCTGGCAAAACCCTCTTTATGATTAATTCATTTTTTTGAAAAGTTAATTTTGTTGCCTTGTAAATTGACCACTTACTAAAAAATGTTTCAATGTTTTGGAGGATGAACCAATCACAAAGAGTGTACTCAACCCAAGAGTATGTAAATATGAGGGTCATACTAGTATTTCTCTTTCATTGCATAATTAAAAAAATTTAAATGTGAAGCAAATGTTTTGGGAAGGCAATTAATAGATGTTATGATTTATAGGGATGCTTTCATACTACAGAGAAATAAAGATGCAAATGCCTTGCTTCATACCTTTTCAACACCTTGGTTACAAGCATAAACCAGAGCATCTGCTAGGGTAAGTCTTCCCTCAGCATCAGTGTTGTTAACCTACACACAAGGTTAAACCAATGTAAAATTCCTTGTAAATCAAATAAAGTGTTAATGCTTAACAAAATCAAGGTCATATACGACACAGGTTCTAATACATTGTTGAAAGTTCACAAAAGCTGAAACTTCAATAATCTTCAATTGCAATGTATTTGTATGCAGATACTCCCTTCGTTCTCTTTTATAAGCATGTTTTACGTTTTAGGTTCATTGAATAAATGATGTATTTGGACTCTATATAAACTAGATACATCAATTATTTAATGAATCTAAAAAGTAAAAGTCGCTTATAAAAGAGAATGGAGGGAGTATTTATTAGTACTGATACACTACACTGGAAATGATAATAAAGAGTTACATCCCAAAACATCATAAATGACTACAGAGAAACTTTCTTCAACTGGAAACTGATGCATTTCATTGTCATTCAATTGTTTAAATAAAATATTCGGAGAAGAAGCAGTAATGACAAGTCCATTGGACCTTACAACACAACAATGACAACAACAACCAAGTTTTATCCGGTCGGCTACATGAATCAAAGTACGCCATAATGTTCTATCAAAGACTATGCTTCTATCCAATATACATAATAAACAAGTTGGAAAGATTGCATAGAAGCATAGTCTTTGAAGTTTCATTTGGTTGAAACGAAAACAAAAACCCATCAAATACTATGCTTCAATACCACATACTAGTATAGGTTAAGCTTATTGTATAATTAAAACACAAATACCTAGTAAACCCTCACCTCAATAGTCTTTCCATTTGAAGCTGTGAGAATGTCTCCAGGCCTCATACCTGTTCCACTGATCATATTCTCACAAGCTGCAACTATAAAATGAACCTGCACATGCAAGACTTATATTACACCACAAAACATAACAATATATCCACTATGTATTTCAAACAAATCATTTCAAACAAATCAAAATCGTGACTTCCGTGACTAACCTCCACTCCAAGAGGTTTGATTTGACCAAGTGCTTTTGCTGCGCCAAAAACTGCAGCTGAACCACCCATATCAAATTTCATGAGTTCAACTGAGCAGCCAGGTCCGGTCTTGATGTTGTAGCCCCCACTATAACAAGCAGATAACATTTAAAAAAACAGTAAGAAAAAAAAACTATTACGTTGTTATCGAACAATAAAAGCGAATGAGAAGAGAAAAAAAATTCATGGACTCCTCGGTTTTCAAAAGAGTTAAAACAACGTATGTATTTACACAATATGCCACTGTGGCAAATTAGCAATACATGTAGAAAGGATACATTGAAACGATCTACTTAGGAGCTCATACTAAAAATTTATCAACCGGGAAAAACATAAAACTTCATAACTTAATGTTTAAGTACCATAATCAAAACCATGGATAATACAAGGGGGGAAATCCCATTTCAGATAGATCACTATTTTATTGAGTTGTTGTAGATTTAAAAAAACATAGTTTAGTGAATTACCTGTCAAAAGTCAAACCTTTTCCTACCAAAGCCAGCTTGGCATTGATAGGACCACTTGGAGGTTTGTAACAAAGATGGATAAAATGAGGAGGATTTGCCGAGGCTGCAGCAACACCCAGATAGGACCCCATTTTTAATTCCTTACATTGTTCAGCATCTAATATTTTAGCGGTGAAAACGTCACTGTAGGTGGAAGCAACCTTAGATGCTTCTTCTGCCAACACCGCTGAAAAATAAAACATCACCAAGTTCAGATCAAGTTTTAGAGAAGCACAGATACATATGTACATATATGTATTATTTACACGTGTAAAATACAATTTTAAGTGGCATATGAACCTGGAGTGAGAACATTAGCAGGAGAGTTTACAAGCTCCCTTCCAAAAATTATTCCAGAAGAAACATCTTCAGCATACTTGAGCTTTTTCTCCAATTCAGGTCCAGTTCCAAGACCAATAATGTCAATGGACCTAAGTGCTGATTTCTTTGACTCTGACCTGTATCTATGATCTTCAAATAATCCCAGTACAGCTCCTAGCACAATTCAAGCCCACGCATCAAATGTAACTATCTATAAAAATCCCAACCCAACATTCACAAACACACATATACTACACAATCATAAATCATAAAAATCATTACCAGATGCAATTGCAAATGCAGTACTAAGCTTTGATTGTGAAGAAAGTCCTTCAGAAGAGGCAAGAACAATGGCAACATTGCTAGCCTGAGCAGACTTAGCAGCCGCAACGACAGCCTCGCCAAAACCCTTGAACAGTGCAGTAGTAGAAGGTGACTGTCCAAGACCAATCAAACCAACCCTCTTTGATCCAAGTCCTTTAATTCTAAGAACAGTCGATTGACCAACTTTACCAGAGAAATCCTCTTCAGAAGAGGCCTCAGCTAACAACCCATTCAACTTAGAGTCAATCTTGCTCAAGATCAGATTCTCAAATCTAGATTTTGAATCCCTTGTTAGATCTTTCTCAGTAACACCCACTGCCAGTATATCTCCTTTCCATTCCGTCACATCAACATCCGTGGCAGAAAAAGAGATCTTTCAGGCATTTTCATAAACACAAAAAAGGCATTCTCAGTATCACACACAAAAAAACACACTCACATAAAATCATTCCAAATTCAATCAGACACAATAATCAACTTCAAAACAGCAATAGAGATAAAAATTGAAAACATGAAATGAACAGAATAACGAGGGAGTGGAAATTGACCTTAGGGGTTTCGATGATGGCGGGGTGAGTGAGGCCAAGGGTGGTGGCACGTGCGAGAGTGTGCGACATGAGCTTTGTCGTTGAATGATAACGCTTGGGAAGCAAAACAGAGTGAATGCGCGAAGTGTATTTAGTGAGAAACAGTGAAGAAGAAGGTGATGATTTTGAGAAAGAAACGACAATGGAAGTCGCTATGGTAGCCATTTGGGTGTGGGAGAGTCTATCTTATTTATAATGAACCATTACATCTTACTCATCCAAAAATGCTGTTTGTAACTTTTTTGGATGAAATTAAATACTATTTATATTGTGAATTAAATACAGCAATTTTTATTACTTATATGTATCTTTTATAAAAATTGTTATGGATTGGCCGACGCTTGACCCACAGTCAAGTAGATCCAAATTCTTTTAGGTTGTAAAGTTCAATAAGACCTCATCGTCGGGCAAAGACCCGTCGAACATAGCACTTTCTCCCGTCGGGCACGGACCAACGGTTATTTGACAAGATCCTTATATATGTCCGACTTACCTCTCTCTTGTCCCACGTCGGGTAGAACCCCTCTAGCTCGGGAAGTTCCTCTGACCTCCCCCACGTTTTCAACGTGTCCCCTACGCGTAGACACGTCATCAGGTAACTACACGTGTCCTGATTATTCGGTCCTCCACCTCCCGGATAGCACGGAACAGTTACACTAGGGCGAATACCATGTGCGGGTCTTCACGACGCCACGTCAGTCCTAGCAATTACCAGTGTTGGGTATGGTGGCCCAACCCAACACATAGTAACTGTTGGCCCTGCGCTGGAGGCTCATTATAAATACTCTCTTCCACTAGAGGGTCAGGTAATCTCATTCTTACTTCTTTCTCTTTGTACTTGTGATCACTCTGATCGTACTCTTACTTTGACATCAAAGTGTGTTTCAAGTACACCCTCCTCTCTGTCCGTCAAGTCAACAGTTCGACAGCTTAGGCGTGTGACCGGCCAGCGATCTCTCTGATCAGGTATGATCAGTAGCGCCTTCTGTGGAAATACTTCCCCACCGCGATGGTCGTCTCAGGCGGGGCCCCGAACAAGCTCTCCATCGGGTCCGTGAAGAGGAAGTTTGACGAGCTGATGAGCAACAACTCCGGAAAAATGAGCACGCTCGACAAATTCCACGGTCGGTCTAACCCGATCAAATACTACCTCGAAAAGTTGTCTGGAGGAGCCCCTAATGACTTCATTCCCCTATTGATCCGGGCACAAATGGCAAACTTCGACGTCCGCCGCATCCTGGTCGACGGAGGGAGTTTGATGGATATCATGTATGCCCATTTATTCTCGATGCTACAGCTCGACGAGATCAACCTGACCTCTTATGTCGGCTCCGACCTCCTGGGGTTCAACGGGACGACGATGAGACTGTGGGGATACGTGGAGCTCGAGGTCACTTTTGGGGCATAGGAAACGGCCAGGGAAATCAATGTTTTCTTCTTGGTCATCGAGTGCTCATCCCTGTACAACTGCATCTTAGGCAGGACAACGCTGGCAGAGCTTACCGCGGTGCCATCGATAGTCTACTTAAAGATGAAGTATTGCACCAGGCTGGGAGCCATCGTCACCCTCAATAGAGATATAGAGGCAGCCCGGAGGTGTTTTGAGGCAGCAATGAAGGGCCTCAGCACGACCGGTCCCTCTACTAAAGCGACCAAGCCTCCTCCCGTCCAAGAGAGCAGACTAAAGGACCGCATTGACGCCTTAGACCTCGACTGCCACTTTCCGGGCGAACAGGACCACGAGGACGAAGCCGAGCACGCTCCTCCAACGGTCAATGGGCGGCTCTTCTACCCAACGCGCCCCATTCTAGACGGGGACTTCGAAATAGTAGTCTTCAGCGAAGATGCGGCAAGAAGCGTGAAGATTGGAGCAGGATTACCCGACCTGACGAGGAAGCAGCTGAAGGCCTGCCTCCGTGAGAATGCCAACCTCTTTGCCTGGAGTGTCGCTGAGATGCCCGGCCTTGACCTCGAGGTCGCCTGCCACCAACTCTCCATTGACCCAGCCACGAAAGCCATAGTACAACATAGATGTAGGAAGTCCCTCGAAAAGTCGGCGGCGGCTGAAAAAACTGTAATAGACCTCCTAGAGGCAAATTTTATTTCGGAACCCCGGTATTCAACCCGGTTGTCCAACGTTGTACTCGTTAAAAAATTGAATGGAAAATGGAGAATGTGCGTTGATTACACTGATCTCAACTGAGCATGTTCTAAGGACGTCTATCCCCTCCCCAATATTAACAAGCTCGTCGACAATTCGGCAGGCTTCAAATTACTGTCCTTCATGGATGTCTACTTGGGATACAATCAGATCCCCATGGCCGAGGTTAAAAAATAGAGCACGGCCTTCATGACCGAGTCGGGCAACTATTACTACAACGTAATGCCCTTCGGCCTAAAGAACGCCGACGCCACCTATCAACGGATGATGAACAAGGTCTTCCGGGGAGAGATTGGCGACATACTCGAAGTCTACATCGATGACATAATCGTCAAATCACGCACTGAGGTCGACCACACGGCCCACCTCAAGAAGGTCTTCGAAACAACGAGGAAGTGCAGGATGCGGTTTAACCTGGAGAAGTGCACCTTTGGGGTACGCGCGGGGAAGTTCCTCGAGTTCTACCTAACCGAACGAGGGATCGAGGCGAACCCGGACAAATGTCGGGCCTTCTCCGAAATTGCAACGCCGAGCACGGAGAAGTTGATACAGTCCTTGAACGGGATGCTCGCTTCATTATCCCACTTCGTCACTAAATTCGCACAACATGCCCTTCCATTTTTCTAACTATTAAGGAAGGAGGCCGCTTTCAAATGGACGGAGGAGTGCGAACAGACCCTCCTCCACCTCAAACGCGTCCTGTCGGAGCCACCGGTCCTGACAAGACCCGACGTCAGGGAAACCCTCTACCTGTACCTAGTCGTCTCCACTGAGGCTGTGAGTGTCGTACTCATCCGAGAAACCCCTAACGGGCAGAAGTCGATCTACTTCACGAGCAAGGCCCTCCATGGCCCCAAGATGAGGTATCATCAGATCAAAAAAGTCTCTTTGGCCCTCATCAACGCGCCAAGAGACTTTGACACTACTTTCTGGGCCATACTATCGTAGTCAAAATCGAGCATTTGATCAAACAGTTGCTCGACAGGCTTGATATGGCGGGACGCGTGTTGAAGTGGTCACTAGAGCTCTCTGAGTTCGACATCGTCTACGAAGGCAGGAAAATGCTCAAAGCCCAAGTACTGGCCAATTTCGTTGCCGAGATGACACCCAGCGTGGAGCCAACCCCGGGAGCCTACAAGTGGACCATCTTCGTCAATGGCGCTTCGAGCTCCTCGGGGAGCGGCGCAGGCATTATCCTGCAAAATGAGGAAGGCACGATCATGGAAGTTTCTCTAACCCTCACCTTCCTGACGATGAACAATCAGGCCAAGTACGAAGCCTTCTTGGTCGGATTCCTCCTAGCGGAAGATCTCAGAGCCAAGGAGATAAAAATCTTCAAAGATTCCCAATTGGTCGCCTCCTAGGTCCGCGGCGAGTACCAAACGAAGAACGACAATCTGGCCAAATATTTAGCCTTTATAAGAGAATGCATGAAGAGTTTTGACTCCGTTGAGGTGCAACACGTTCTCCACGAACAAAACACACGGGAAAATGTCCTCTCAACATTGGCGAACACAAAGAAGAAGGGCGGGAACAAATTCGTCGTCCAGGAGGTCCTCACGAAGCCGAGTACGGAGAAGGCGAAAACGACGCTCGATGTTAACGTCATCGAAGACGACAACTGTTAGATGACCCCCGATACACACCTACCTTAGCACGGGGCGCCTCCCCGACGACAGATTATACCGAAGGCAGATTGTACCGGAGAGGCTTCTCGATCCCTCTCCTTAAATGTATCGACAAAGCTCAGGCCCTGACCATCCTGCAAGAGGTCCACGAGGGCATCAATGCACAACACCCGGGAGGATGATCCTTGGCAAGGAAGGCCTTGCGGGCTGGATACTACTGGCCGACGATGCAGCAAGACACAAAGGAACACGTGAAAAGGTGTGACAGGTGCCAGCGGCACGGGGACATGCACTTCACCCCCTCGAGCGAGCTCAAGTCCCCCTTCTCCCCCTGGCCGTTCACCTGGTGGGGGATGGATATCCTCGGCTCGTTCACCATAGGCTCCTATCATAATAAGTACCTGATAGTCGGTATCGATTATTTTACCAAATGGATCGAGGTCGAGGCCCTCGCCAAAATCACGGCGCACAACATACTTTGCTTTTACAAGAGGAACATCCTCTCCAGGTTCGGCGTGCCCATGGCCATCGTGACTGGAAATGGTTCATAATTCACTGACAAAAACTTTTAAGACTTTGTGACCAAGCTCGGAACAAAGCAGTATTTCACGTCAGTCGAGCACCCGCAAACGAATGGCCAGGAGGAGGCCGTGAACAGTCATTCTGCGGGGCCTGAAGCGTCGGCTCGGGGAAGTCTAGAAAAGGTGGTTTGAGGAGCTCCACAGTGTACTCTGGGCGTACAGAACGATGCCCCACTCGACTATCGGGGAAACCCCCTTTCGGCTGACATACAGGACCGAGGCAGTAATCCCGGTAGATATAAGGGAGCCTTCTAGGAGAACTGAATCCCCCCTCGAGGAGGAGACCAACGACGAGGCCCTCAGAGATGAACTTGACCTAGTCGAGGAAATACGTCAGGGGCATCTCTTTGGGAAGTCGCGCTGAAACAAAAGATTGCCCTCCGTTACGATAGCAGGGTCATAAAGCGTGAGTTCCAAATCGGCGATCTGGTCTTACAGAGAAACCAGAAAGACTCACGTGATGGCAAGCTTGCCACTAACTGGGAAGACCCCTACCGTGTCCGGGACAAAACGACACTTGACAGCTCCGCAAGTACACGGAAATATCAAAGTAATATAAAATATTCTCGAACTCACAGAGACCAATGTCAACATACCGTTATCTATTGTCGCAATGTAAGGCTAAGGCTAATGTTCTTCTAAACTTTGGGATGCCATAAATAAAATAAGTGTGGAAATACAATTCTAATTAAAATAAGATATTGCTAAATATCGGTATGTGATTTCATTGGTCATCGGGGATTCAATAATTCGTGGGCATTAAGTTTTAAAAAGAAAGAATCGTTATTCTGTAGAAAATACCCATTTAAAAGCCATTATCTCACACTCTCGTTCTCTTGACTTAGACTATGCTCTTAAACCAAAATGCGGCTCTCGCTCTCTCATTTTGCAGATAAAAACACATTTTGGAAACAGATAAATCCTAATTAACCTTAAAGCGCTCTCGCTGTATTTAAGCCTAATGTTCTATTTCGGCTATCCGATTAAAACCTCAAACTCTTGCTCTATTGATTTTAACCTTCGTTACTTTCTCACTCAAGTGACAAAAGTTATTAATTTTGGCAAAAGAAACAGAGACCAAAAACTTTTATTTCATTTAAATTCTACGTCACAGTTTACTTAACCCCCTTCGACCGGTTGTGATTACATACCGATACTACGGGTTTTAGCCAGACAAGGCTTTCATATTTTTACTAGATTCAATCCTAATACTAAACAGACGATAGAAGGAATGCATAAAAATAAAGCGATAAAAATTAAAGCAGATAAAACGAAACCTGGAAATTAGCAGAACTTGGATTTGATTTTTGAAGGTCGGCTTGTATTATCGGTACAATGTTTACAGCCTCGTCGAATCAATCCTAAACTAATGGCATAACAATTTTCCTTACAAAATCTTAAAATAATACAGATAAGAATAAAAGGAAAAGCATAAAAAGACTAAAAATAAAACTGGAAAATAATGCGTGAAAAAAAAACCTGTTCTTCACAAACTGCTTCCTTTTTATACTATTAGTGGGCTGCCCTTGAGGCTTCAAATTAGGAGATATTTCAGGAGAAAATATAGTGGGAAGTTGAGAAAAAATGGGAGACTTCATGCAGGAAATTTAGGGGAGGAAGTGGCAGGCGCCATTTCCCGTTCAAATAGGGGTGGGAGTTACCACTTTCCTAATATTTAGGAGTGGCATTCGCCACCCCTTTCTATGTGGCAACCGCCACCTTCCCTTCATTATATAGGTGGGAGACGCCACCTCTCTTCTATGTGGTAAGCGCCACATCCAAGTGGCAAGTGCCATTTGGTATGTGTTGCCCCCACACCTTTTCTTTCCTTTCTCTTTCTTTCTTCTTCTTTTCTTTCCTTCCATTTCTTTCCATTTTCTTCTTATTTTCTTTCCTTTTTCTTCTTTTTCTTTCTTTTTCAATTATTTCCTCATTTCTAAAAAACAAATAAAATGATTAATTAATATGATAAAAATCATACAAACTAATAATAATCGAAGGTAAAATCCATGTAAATCAAGTCAAATAAACGATATAATTCCGCGTTATCAAACTCCCCCACACTTGAACCTTTGCTTGTCCTCAAGCAAATAAAACATATTAGGCATGGGTCTCAACACAACAGAATAAAAATTATGTATTGATGTGAGGCTTTCGCACGAGAGGTAGGTACTAGATAGAAACACTAAGGATACCGTAATGACACAAAATTACTTAGTACAATCAAAAGCTCCCTCTCTATGCAGACAAGTTTGAATCATGTTATTATAACTCAATCCATTCATTTTCACCTCTTTTTCATTCTCGCGCAATAACATTAAGCCCGTTATCCACGCACGCCCATGGTAAGTAAACCTGCTAGTGTTCATTGATCTCTTTTTCAAAACTTTTTCACATTCTTTTTCTTGTGCATTTTTGAATTTCAAGGGTCCGATCCGTTGGGCTAAATGGTCGAGTAAGGACCACCTAACTTAGTAAGAGCATATTCTTCATTCACTTTTCTAATAACTTTACTCAGTTCGCATTTTTGAGATCAAACACGTATTTGCATCGGTTTATTACATAGGTTGTGCTTCAGGATGGTGATGACTGCTAGTATAAACTAATCAAGAGGCTACTCTAAACTTCAAGGCTTTGGCATAATAAGTTATTAATACTTTCCCAAATCTCTCGGACTTAGTCTAAATCAAGCAATATACTTTTTGGGTCCATGTCATGCTTTAAAACCAACTGTCGCTACTGCGAAAATCGGCGCCGGCTGACAGAAGAGTCGCCACCGTGCGTTATTTATCCCACGGGAGGGAAAGGAAACGCTCAGAGTAAACCTCGCACAACACGGGAAAGGTATGGTCGTCGCAACCAAAACCTGGGTTCGGGAGTCGGTTACGCAAGGGGAAGGTATTAGCACCCCTCACGTCCGTCGTACTCGACGGGATCCACGCTTGTTTTCGGGTATGGATTGTTATTCTATCTACTCTATAGGTCAAGAGTTAAAAAGAAAAATAAAAGTGAAAATAAAAAATGACTCGGCAAAGTATCGCACTTTATGCCTACGTATTCCCGCCTGGAACGAGAAATCAGAGTCAACGTAGTTCGCCTACCTACGGGAAAGGAGGGGCAGGTTGCTCGCTAGGATATCGCATCCTATGCCTACGTACTTCCACACAGCATGGAAGATCAGAGCAAACGTAGTTCAGGCCACGTACGACACAGGTTTGTCTTGATTGTTTTTATTCCTTCTGAAAAAGGGTTTTCTGATTAGCGGTCCAAGCGGACAAAAATGACGTTTTGATGAGTTCACATTCTTTTACGGAAGAAGTGTCTTTTATTGTGTTTGAAATCTTAATGTGTTTTTTCTGTTTGTTTTGAGAAAGAAAGAGACAGAACTCTAACCTACGGTTGCGAGGAGAAATCCAACTAACCTAATGTTATCATGCATGGGTTAAGACCTAGTGTCTATCATGCTCCTCTCTCGCACAGAGAGAAACAGAGATCCTACGGGATAGGTAGAAACAGAAACAATAGCAGATATAATAAAGCGGTAAAATGCATGGATGCAACAATACAAGCGAGGCAAGGGAGTCCCACTCAACCTTGAACCTAGAAAACAATAGGCAAAAGTGAACAGGCTTCACTTTCAACCCAGCAGGGTAAACAGCAAACAATACAACCAGGAAATCCAAACAATACATCAACAATGAAATATAACAACAAAAGAAACAGCATCAGCAGCTCTGAATCAATATCTGGTTTCAAGTAATCTCCACTCAGCTACAGGCTTCAACAAGTATTAATCTCCATCTTCATGACCTTCAGGCAAGGGCTTTGATCATCATTATTCCATCTGCAATGGCTTTTCTTCATGCTCAAACCTCCAGGATGAGGGATTAGTCACAAGAGTGAAGTGCAGGAATGTTAGACAGTTAATTACCTACCAAGGGTGGTTCATCAACTGTTAACATTAAACTGAAGGTTTCCTCTCAAAAGTTCTATCTTCCAAATATATTCACTGATCCTTCCAAAGGAAGGAGGTGGATATTTGAAAGAGACTTTGAATCATTGAGAAAGGATGGATGCAGACAAGGCATTCCATGTTTGAGAAATAAGCTTTCTAATCTAGAGCTCTGCCTAGCTCCTAAACCCTAGTCTCCTCAGCATCTGCTAGCAAGAACCTCCTATCCAACTCTGGCAGTTGATCTTCAATCTCTGGATCTCCAATGGTCTTCATCTCCTCAAATCTTCAGCTTCCCCAGGGCCCCAGACAAACCCAATACCCAAACAAGCAAGCAATAATCCCCAGAGGGCACACCACACCAGACAATCAGATATACAGACAGTATTAATAGCGGTAGGGGAATCCTGACTTTTCTCTAAGGGATCTAATAGCTACCCATAGCCCCTATAGTCCCCTAACTAATCTATTCAAACCCTAAGTCCTAAGGGAAATGAAATCAAACTCCCTATGTTGTCACCTAAAAACCCTAATTTGTTCATGATGTTCAAACCTATTTTAATCACCTAAAATTAACTCCTAAAAATGGGAACTAAAATATTTCTACAAGTTGAATATCTCATCTAAACAATATAAAAAGAATGACCAAAAAATATTAAAGCATGTAAGAGAACAAAAATTAGTAAAATTATGCATGAAATGAAGCTATTTAATATGACATTTATTTAGAAAATATGGAAAAAATATGAAATAAAAATAAAAATGCAATTTTATTTTCCTATAATATTCTAGACATCCTAAAGAAAATAGTGTAAAAAGAATGAAGTGAAATGCATTTTTTATGAATTTATTATGAATTTCTAAAATGAATGAAAAATTAAAATGAATTAAAAAACAATTGAATTAAAATAAGAGAGAGGGGGTATGAATAGAAGATACGCCCAGTTAATAATCCAGGATGGGCCAACAATGGGGGGTGCGCGTAGCGTTTTATCTTAAGCCCAGAAACACTCAGAATTATTGAAAAAATAAAAAGCCAGCCGGGGGTGAGAAAAGCATCAGATTCATGTTCAAAATGCAATTGGGCTTAACATTGGGGGTGGGAATAGCACAGCATCCTGAGGCCCGCCCGTTTCAATTAATGAAACGGTGCGTTTTGGCCAACTCATTTCCCTCCAGATTCTGAATCAAATATGAGCCCTTCGATCACGCTCCAAGTCAAAAGTCCAAGGCACAATGAATGGCCATGATTATCTCTTCTCCAATGGTTCTGAACTTAGGGTTTCAACCTCCATGAAACTCCATGCACGAGCAAACTTCCATCCCTCTGTTCTCCATCTCCAGGCCATGAATCAACATGCTATGAACATGAAAGTTGCTCAGGATCTCTCCCTCTACAATCCTATAGCACTAGTTTGCTTTGAAATTCACTAGATCAACAAACCCGATGGCATCAAACTCTGGTCACCATGGAAGTTCTCTGAGATGCACCACAACAATTCTCCCTCAAACCTAGACTAAACTAATCTATGCCTAATGGTGATCAACCTGCGCTAACAACCTAGAATTCTAATGCATTAAGCCACGAGTTTCAAGCCCTAACAGTTTATGACACCTGCTAACAATGGTCTCTATTCAGCCTCAAATTCATCCTAACTACTCTACTAACCACCTAGATCATATCTAAACTAACAACAACATGCCTAACTAACTGAATCAAGCAATTTGAATGAAAACATACCTGGTGCAAAAGCTTGAAAACAGCTATGGAAGATTGAGGATCTGAGGCTTCCAAGGCTTGGATCTTGATCTACACACTCAATACTCAATTCTGTATGCAATACTTTGATGATTCCTGGCTTGAATTGTGCTGTCCACTTGAAACTCCAATTTTGATATTGATGAAGAAAGTGCTCGAAAATGGATGATTCACACTTGATTCTTGATTGAATTCTACTCTATGATGATGAATCAATAGAATGAAGTTGATTTTGATGATGATTTGGTGAAGAATTTGTGAGATTGGAATGAAACTTCAATGAAAAAGAATGAGAAAGTTTGTGAAATTCTTGGTGAAAATGAAGCCAACCCTTGATCAATCTCCATTTCATGAATATATAGACCTCATATGAACATTCTAGATCCATCTTGCACATTCCCTTGCTTTCCAATTTTGATCCATTTTGGTTATGTTTCTTCAATTACAAGTAACCAAAGATAACTTTCTTTTTCCCTTCTAAACTCAAAAAAGTGTTTGAACCATTGTTCTTAGAATTGCTTTTCCATTCAAAATCATATATTGGAAGTCTCCATTTGGACTCATAAATCTCCCAAACCATTTTCCATTTTGAATTTCTTTGAATTATAAGCCATTTTAGTTCAAATTTTGACCAATTATGCAACTTCATGCTATGAGCTTTTCCAATAATTTGTGACCTTCTTTCTAGACTTAAAATCCCATTTGGAGCAAGTTTGATGTTGTAAGTTTTTCCATTTGAGGCCTCCTTGTATGAGTTTTGGACATAGGTTAAAATGACCTGTAATTCACAAATGCCCAAAATACCCTTTGCTTGCCAAGACCATAAGTTGAGTTCTATACATCATATGAAGGCATGCTATACCATTCTAGAAAGCTAAGACAATGAGGAACAATTCTTATGTTGACCAAGAATTCATTTGAAACCTCCTTGAGGGGTAAAACTAGCTTGGAAGTCAAGTCACTTTCACAGACAAAAATTCAGACACCTCAGATGACCTGTAACTTGCAAGGACCATAACTTGAGTTCTATAAATCTCCTTGAGGTCTTCCACCACTCAAATTAAAGGTCTTGAGATCCTCTACAAGTTTCATGTTTGCCAAGAAGCCATTTGAAGCTAGCATTTTGACTTATCTTGCTTGGAAATTTGACCTAAACTAGGGGATTTTACAGAGAAACCCTAATTTAGTAACTCCTCCTCTCCTTGATTTCTCTTGAATTCTCCTTGGCATATCTCCATATCCTTCTTCATATGTTCAATGATGAACCCCACATCTCTCCAATAGACTTGAATGCCCTTTAAATCAGTCAATTGACCTAGGATTGACCTAGGGTTGACTCAGATGAAACCCTAGTTGACTGTCTTCAACTGTAGCTCTTGTGCTCTCATCAATAACTTGTCTCCTTCTCCAAATGACTTTCTAAGTCTCTCATAAGGTCTAGATACTCTCCATGCCTTCAACTTACAGCTCACAATCCTCTTGTTGATCCTCAGATACCCTCAGCTAGGAGATGGACTCAAGGCTTGATCTTCTGAGCTTCTTGCTTTCAAATTCTTTCCTGATGACTTGAATGAGATTGAATTGGGATAATAACCTCTTGATAGGCCTCTAGAGATGAAAATAATGATTGGTCCCCTGTTGAATGACTTGCTATGCTTATGCTATGCAGATGATTAGTTTATGTACATGACTCTATATGCAAATGCTAATGATAATGAAACATAAACCCAAGTGAATAAGGTTAGGCAAATTTTAGGGTGCAACAGCTGCCCCTATTCAAGCGACTTGGACCCGATTGGGTGAAGAGCCTGGAGCCTTCAGACATTCATGGTACGAGACGGTTGAATACTAGTGAAACCAGAAATTTGCCAACCGCAAAACTAAATAGCGCTCCTGCTTGGGGAACGACATTCATCAGTTGAATCTGACTGTTACAGTAACCCACTGATCTCGTGCGACTGTGCTGGGGATTGTCTTCATCGTTCTGAAGAGGATTCTGTCATAACAGATTGCTTGCTTGTCCACGTTAGGACTCTGTCTGTCGTTAATACGAAGAAATCTCAACTAAAACCTGTCCACGTTAGGACTCCATTTGCTGTTAACCCAGAAAAATCTCGGCAACTCTGCTGGGGATAATTCGTCTGCATTTCCATAAACTGAATCGTCCACGTTAGGAATAACATTCTTCCACGTTAGGAGTAACATCCGTCCACGTTGGGAATAACATCGTCCACGTTAGGAATCTTTTCTTCTGCATCTGTCCACGTCCGGACTGAACTTTTCATCTTTCCACGTCAGGAAGCAAACTTCTTTCCACATAAGGAGAACTATATCAATCTGTCCACGTAAAGACTCCAATACTACTCGACATGTCCGCTTCAGGACCCCAATCTTTCCACGTAAGGAATTCAACTTTTGGTTCTGAACCTGTCCACGTCAGGACTCAACTTTTTCTTGCATCTGTCCACGTCAGGACCCCAATTTTTCACGTAAGGCATAAACTTCTTCTTCTTCCACGTTAGGAATCACTTCTTTGATCTGTCCGCGTCAGGACTAAACTCTTCCACGTTAGGAATGCACTTATCTCCCCGTAAGGAATCTATCTCAATATGTCCGCGTAAGGACTCAGTCTTTCCACGTAAGGAATACCAACTTCTTTCCACGTAAGGAACAAATTCGTCTTTCCACGCAAGGAGAACATCGTCCACGTTAGGACCCACCTTTCCACGTCAGGAACACCATCTTAATCTGTCCACGTAAGGACTCCAATCTTTCCACGTAAGGAATGATCTTGATCTGAATCTGTCCACGTCAGGACTAAACTTTCCACGTAAAGAAGTACAATCTTTTTTGCTTTGTCCACGTAAGGACTCCATCGTCCGCGTTAGGACCCACTTTTCCACGTTAGGAATAATAATCTCTTTGATTTGTCCACGTCAGGACACTGATCTCGTCTTGATTTGTCCACGCTAGGACTCAGGCGTCTTCGACTTGCTGAGGAAATAAGACTTGTCCACGTAAGGACTCACATCCTTGTCTGATCTGTCCACGTCAGGACACCAATACAAAGAGTAATCACTTTTGTCAACGTCATGACCTCCCATTCCACTAATTTCGAGAAACCGAATCTGTCCACGTTAGGACTAACACACCTCACCAATCCAGGGAAATAACCTGCCCACGTTAGGACGCCCACTTCTGAAGAAATCCCGTCAATATAAGAGTAAATGGTCCACGTCAGGACTTAGTTCTCCAATGATCCTCACCCACAAACTTCTTAGCACTGACGTGACAGCGACTTTGAGATGAACTCTACTGGGGATGTCTGGAACCCAAACTATCGGACGCCTGTTCTGACAACCGGCGGTGGCCTCTGACATTCTGATTCATGGAAACCCTTTTAATGTTGACGTAACAACAACTTTGCAGGAAACAATCCGCTGATCGGACTAGAGAACTTCAACAAAAACTCTGGTGGAGACATAAGTAACTCTGCTTGGGGACAAAGAGAAACTTATCCTGCAGACTCTGGTGGGGAATAATGCCAAAGCTGACATTTTCGTCGAATGTCTCATGCCGAGATCTTGAATGTTTGGTAATTCATTTGAGCGAGAACTCTCTCCACCTGAACCGCTAGAATA
This sequence comes from Lathyrus sativus, assembly GCA_963859935.3. Lineage (NCBI taxonomy): Eukaryota > Viridiplantae > Streptophyta > Magnoliopsida > Fabales > Fabaceae > Lathyrus > Lathyrus sativus. The sequence goes on from OZ012738.1 coordinate 666,607,792, forward strand.
CAGGAACTGCTTCAGCAAAATAAATGCTGGAAGGATAATGCCAACTCGCCGGGGATAGCCAGATGCTACAGAATTATTCCAGCAAAATAAATGCTGGAAAAGTGAAGTCGACTCAGCTGGGAAATCGGGAACTCAAACCACACCCTATTGAGGTAACCCCCTGCTGGGGAATAGCAGATGTGCATAGTACAATCGGACTTTCTGCTGGAACGTGAACTAATATCACCAGTAGTTCTGACAAAATAAATGACAGGACCCACCATCAACTCTGCTTGGGAGAGTCTTAATCTTCGAGTTCCACTGGAAGGAATGAAAACACTTGCAAAGAGAATTCCGCTGGGGATGGGATGATTCTCTTGGGGAAAATTAACTGACTCCACTGGGGGAGAGTGCATGACCCTGCGGGGAAAGATGAACCTGTCTGAATACAGCCTTACGATCTTGGAATCTCCAAACTCTGCTGAGGACGAATAACTTCTCTGGAGCACGTCCTTTGGATAAGCTACGGCTAGCGGGGGAATTCTATCCTTCTTCAGGAAAAACATGCCTGACCTGCGTGAAGACTGAGTCTTTCGCTATCGCAATCTGTTGATCACCTTCCTCGTATGGTTACGAAACCTGCAACAACACAAACAAGACAAGACAAGCCTATGCAATCAAATCAATTCAGGTTAGTGACGTTACACTCAGTTAATTCAAAGCTTTAGCAATTGTTGGCAAGGGCCAGTGATGTTATACTCATGCTAGCTTCAATAAACTTAGGCGTTTTATCATGCACAAAACAGTAAAGAACGACGTCAAGTACTGAATAACGTATTTTCATTGATCGAACCCCTGAATGGGCGGAGTTTTTGTACACGGGATGTAACTCCTGAAAAGAGGAAGCTACGTAAAGCAAATATACAAGTATGCAAGAAGTATGAATATTTTGACAAATTAAGTTTTGTACACATGTCGGCAACTGGATGCAGATGAACACCACGAACTGATCCTCCCATGACTCGTCCGACTCTAATGCTTTCCCGGTATCCCCACTTCTGAAGAGGTTGTATCCGATAACTGACTCCTCACCTGCATTCTCCCGCATTGATGCTCATTGCAATATCGAATTCGGACCGCAGTCATTTGCCTTACACATCCCTAACTTTTGCGTGAACCGCCCTTTACGGGTTTTCAGTTCACCGGGATACCCTTTTTTGCCGAAGCCGCCCAGTGTAGGTTTTCAACTTCGCGGGTGTACATTTTTCAATTTTATCCCTAACTTTTGCCCGAACCTTTCATTCTGTTTTTGGTTCGCCAGGATGCCCCATTTTTGCCTGGACTCTCTTTTTTCTGTCCAGCGGGTCTGTTTTTAAGCAAAGTATTTTTTAACTGCGTCCGAATTCACAGGTGACGCAAAGTCTTCCCCGTCCATGGTGGACAACAACAACGCTCCTCCTGAAAAGACCTTTCTGACAACGTATGGCCCTTCGTAGTTGGGGGTCCACTTGCCCCTGTGATCTGCTTGCGGCGGGAGAATCCTTTTCAGCACAAGGTCGCCCGTCTGAAAGCTTCGCGGAAGTATCTTCTTGTCGTACGCTTTCTTCATTCGTCTTTGGTACAAACGACCGTATGCCAGAGAAGCTAGCCTCTTCTCATCCATCAAGCTCAGTTGGTTCAATCTATTCGTTACCCATTCTGCCTCGTCCAGCTGAACGTCTCGCAATACCCTCAAAGAAGGGATCTCAACCTCTAATGGTAATACCGCTTCCATTCCGTATACCAACGAGAACGGAGTTGCCCCGGTTGATGTGCGTACCGTCGTACGATAACCGTGCAAAGCGAAAGGTAGCATCTCATGCCAATCCTTATAAGTCACCACCATTTTCTGAACAATTTTCTTGATATTTTTATTGGCCGCTTCGACAGCGCCATTCATCTTGGGTCGGTAAGGGGAGGAGTTGTGATGTTCGATCTTAAAATTCTAACAGAGCTCCTTCATCATTTTGTTGTTCAGATTAGAACCGTTGTCCGTGATTATCCGCTCGGGGATCCCATATCGGCAAATAATATCTCTTTTGATGAATCTGGCCACCACTTGCTTCGTTACATTCGCGTAAGACGCCGCTTCCACCCACTTGGTGAAGTAATCGATCGCTACTAGGATGAACCGATGCCCGTTAGAAGCCGTCGGCTCGATCTTTCCAATCATATCGATTCCCCACATCGAGAATGGCCATGGAGATGACATCACATTCAGAGGGCTCGGAGGCACGTGTATCTTGTCAGCATAGATTTGGCACTTGTGGCACTTCCTCACGAACTTGAAACAATCAGTTTCCATCGTCAGCCAAAAGTAACCTGCCCTCAGCAATTTTCTCGTCATAGCATGTCCACCAGCATGCGTACCAAAGGCACCTTCGTGAATTTCCTCCATGAGAAGCTTTGCCTCTTTCTCGTCTACACAACGCAACAACACCAAATCGTGGTTTCTTTTGTACAAGACGCCATCCGGGTTCAAATAGAAATTACCCGCTAATCTCCTGAGAGTCTTCTGATCTTGACTGGATGCCCCAGCCGGATACTCTTTATTCTTCAGGAAATTAAGGACATCGAAATACCACGGTTTATCATCGGATGCTTCATCAATAGCAAATACATAAGCCGGCCTGTCCAACCGAGAGATAGTGATTTGGGGAGCTTCGTTCCAGAAGTTGACCTTGTACATGGAAGACAAAGTGGCAAGGGCGTCAGCCAGTTGATTTTCTGCCCGCGGCACGTGATGCAATTCAACCTTGTCGAAGAAAGGCAACAATCTCCTTGCATAATTCATGTAATGTATCAAATTGGGCTGACGTGTCTCCCATTCCCCTTTGATCTGATTCACCACCAGAGCTGAGTCTCCGTATACGTCTAGATGCTTGATTCGCAAATCAATGGCTTCTTCGAGCCCCATTATACAAGCTTCGTATTCGGCCTCATTATTGGTGACGGCAAAAGTCAATCGGGCAGTAAACGGGATGTGCGACCCGTGTGGCGTAGTGATGATTGCCCCTATTCCGCTACCATAAGCATTCACAGCTCCGTCAAATATCATCTTCCACTGGGACCCCGGCTCCGGTCCTTCGTCTGGCAACGGCTCTTCGCAATCCTTCATCTTTAAGTACATGATATCCTCGTCAGGAAAATCAAATCTCATCGATTGGTATTCTTCAATAGGCTGCTCCGCCAGATACTCAGACAGCACACTCCCCTTTATAGCCTTTTGCGAGACGTATTGAATATCATATTCAGTCAAGACCATCTGCCAACGGGCAATTCTACCTGACAACGCCTGCTTTTCGAATATATATTTGATTGGATCCATCTTCGAGATGAGCATGGTTGTATGATTCAGCATGTACTGCCTCAAACGCTTGGCGGCCCAGGCTAGCGCGCAACAAGTTTTCTCCAGCATTGAGTATCGAGATTCACAGTCTGTAAATTTCTTACTCAGATAATAGATCGCATGCTCTTTTCTCCCTGTCTCGTCGTGCTGACCGAGAACACAACCCATGCTTCCCTCAAGAACCGTCAAATACATGATCAAGGGTCTCCCTGCCACTGGGGGTATCAAAATAGGAGGCTCCTGCAGATACTTCTTTATTTTATCGAACGCCTTTTGACAATTTTCGTTCCACGTTACAGCTTGATCTTTCTTTAACAGCTTGAATAATGGTTCGCACGTAGCAGTTAGGTGAGATATGAACCGAGCAATGTAGTTCAATCTCCCTAAAAACCCGCGCACCTCTTTCTCTGTTTTAGGCGTCGGCATTTCTTGAATTGCTTTTATTTTAGCAGGATCAACCTCTATTTCTCTTTCGCTTACGATAAACCCCAGCAGTTTACCCGATCTCACCCCGAAGGTGCATTTATTAGGGTTCAGCCTCAGCCTGAACTTCCTAAGTCTTTTAAACAACTTCAGCAGATTCACCAGATGCTCTTCCTCCGTCTGGGATTTGGCAATCATATCGTCAACATAAACTTCGATCTCTTTATGCATCATGTCATGGAAAAGAGTCGTCATCGCACGCTGATATGTTGCCCCAGCATTTTTCAAACCAAAGGGCATCACTTTGTAGCAAAATGTTCCCCACGGCGTTATGAAAGTAGTCTTCTCCATATCCTCTGGCGCCATTTTGATCTGATTGTAGCCTGAAAAGCCATCCATGAAGGAGAATACAGAGTACTGAGCAGTATTATCAACCAACACGTCAATGTGAGGAAGTGGAAAATCGTCTTTTGGGCTTGCTTTATTCAAATCTCTATAATCCACGCACATTCGAACCTTGCCATCTTTCTTTGGCACTGGTACGATGTTAGCAACCCATGAGGGATACTTCGTCACAGCCAGGAAACCAGCGTCCCACTGTTTCTGAACCTCTTCTTTGATCTTCATTGCCATATCTGGTCGAGTTCTGCGAAGCTTTTGTTTGACCGGCGGGCAATCTTCTTTCAGTGGCAGGCGGTGCACAACCATATCTGTATCGAGCCCTGGCATATCTTCATAGGACCAAGCGAATACATCATTATACTCTCGGAGCATTTCAACCAGTCTTCGCTTGATATCACCCTGCAGTGCAGCCCCGATACGAATATTCTTCTCAACCCCTTCCGACCCTAAGTTGATAATTTCGATGACCTCGTCGTGAGGCAGAATGGCTCTTTCCTCTTGCTTCACCAACCAAGACAGTTCTTCAGGAACGTTGCTATCTTCGACAACCTCTTCTTCGGTCTGGAATACCGGGTGCTCAAAGTCGGGACGAGTCATAGGTGGTTCAAGGATGTCATCTGAAAATGTTATCCTGCAAAAGGAATGGTTAAGTGCTTCAAAATGCGTATAAAGCGAATAACCACGTTGCCATTTTATTGAAAAATATAAAACAAGAAAGACAGGGATTACAGTATTTGCACATGAAAAAAAACGCCATTTATTTAATGATTAACGCGCAATGTTTATAACAACACAACCCTAAGCAAATCCTGATGCCCCGGGCAAGACATCAGATTGTTCAACAATTAATAAAGCAAAGCATTACTGTTTAAACGTCACAGGAACAAGCTCCTGAATAGACCAGTTGCATAGTCCTTGTCCTGGCGTGCTGGGCTGAATCCAGGCATCCATATCACAGTCGCTGTCTCCTTCATCAGATTCCGAAGCAGCATTGACAGTTTCATGGCATACTCCACTGGCAGAGATGGTGATTGACTTTCTGAAATGGGGGGCCCCCACAGAAGGAGTTGATGACGACGGTCGGTACCCCAGTCCGAACCGGTCCATCTTCACCGGAATGTCCAACACTTTGCCCCAGCCCTTGGCTTCTCCTGCTTCCACTAGCGCTTGAGCTTCTTTATACGATGAAACAGCTATCTCTGGCACTTTGCTCGGCCCGGGACTCTTGTCCTTGATACGCAAACCTTCGAATGCCTGGCATGGCGTCTCGTGGATCTCCCCGTCGACTTCCACATATTTAAACGATGATAAATGGCTGACCAGGATGTCTTCTTCTCCGCACACGGTGACTACACTGTCTCCGACCATATACTTTAACTTCTGATGCAGGGTTGACGTGACTGCCCCTGCCCCATGAATCCAGGGTCTTCCAAGCAAGCAGCTGTACGCAGGCTGTATATCCATGATATAAAACTCCGTTGCAAACACTTCCGGCCCCACTTGCAGAGGCAAGGTAATCGATCCGAAGACTGTTCTCCGCGTGCCGTCAAACGCTCTTACTACCAAATCTCTGGGTGTACACAAAATCCCTCGAACATCCAGCTTCATCATCGCCTTCTTAGGCAGCACATTCAAAGATGATCCGGTGTCAACCAATACGTGCGACATTACTGACCCCCGACACTCAACAGATACGTGTAATGCCATATTATGGTCCCTTCCTTTCGGAGTCAAGTCAAAATCGGTAAAGCCCAGACTGTGGCCAGCATTCACATGTGCCAATACTCCTTCTAACTGATTTACAGAGACATCCTGGGGTACAAAAGAAGTGTCCAGGACTTTCAGCAAAGCGTTCCTGTGAGCTTCCGAACACAACAGCAAAGACAGGATAGATATTTTGGACGGTGTCTGCTGCAGATGCTCCACAATTTTATAATCACTCTTCCGAATTAAGCGCATGAATTCCTCCACATCTTTCGATGCTGCTTCTTTTTCACTTGCTTGAACCGGAACATTCTCAACCGCTTTCCCTTTTCCTTTCGCTAGTCTTTCGGCCTCCACTTCAGGAGATATAAAGATCCTGCCGCTCCTCGTCATGCCTCCTGAACCAACAACATTATCCACAATTTCCACTGGCGGCTTATTGACATCAATCTTTATCCCATCACAATACACTTCTAGCCCATATGACCATGGGACTGCTTTCGTGTTCTCATACGGGATCGGCCCGGCTTTAGTTATAGTGATCGGTGGTCGCTGAGCTGGTGCTGCAATAGTGATCGTCTTCCGCGGAATCGTTACCGTGGCCACATTACTCTGATTATCCACCATTGCCCCTGCAGGCTCGTCAGTTGCCGTTCTGTCAAACTGCAATACGCCATCATCAATTAAGGCCTGAATGCCTTTCTTCAAATCCTCACACCCCCCAGCTAGGGTCCAACAATATAAGCAATACTCGTTACATCCTGGGTAAACACCTCCCTGCAACAGTCGGCTCTTTATTTCGCTCAGCGGCGTCTTTAAATCTTCAACATTCATAATAAGATTCAGGCCTTCCTCAGTCAGCACGGCGTTCGCTCCATGATTAGGCATGGGTTTCTGGACTATATTCGGACCTGCCGTTCCGAAGTTGATAGTCTTGTTGTCTAAGAGATCCTGCACAACGTGCTTAAAAGCATGACAACCTTCTATATCATGGCCCGGGGCCCCAGAATGAAACTCGCAGTGCCTATTTGCATCGTATCCGAACGGGGGAGTTCCCGTTATCGGTGCCAGGGTTCTTTTCTCTACTAGATTCAATCCCAACAATGTCTGCAATAAATCAGCATAGGTAGAGGGAGGCTTCTCGAACACCCTTCTCGGCTTATTACCCTGGAATCTTCGCTGAGCCTGCTGTGCCCCCTGCTGAGGCTGCTGCTGCTGTGGCATTGGTTGCTGCTGAACCGGTTGCTGTTGCTGGATTGGTTGTTGCTGATAAGGAATAGTAACACTCGACACTTGCTGCTGCTGACGATATTGATTTCGTCCCCTGCCTCGGCCTCGACCTCGGCCTCCAAATACCGCGCTTGCCTCGCCCTGACGGCGCCCACCATAAGCTTTCCTATTACTGCCAGATGCAGTCGATTCTTCGACTTGGAACTTTCCTTGCTTAATATTACGCTCAATCTTTTCCCCCATCAGAATCAGGTCTGAAAAACTGGCCAGAGAAGTATGAAACAGCATATCATGAAACAACCCTGTGAATGTGCCAACAAACATATCATTCATTTCCTTATCTTCTACAGGGGGACGGACCCTGGCAGCCATATCGCGCCACCTTTGCGCGTACTCTTTAAAACTCTCCCCCTTCTTCTGCGAAAGCCCGGCCAACTGGACCCGATTGGGTGCCAGGTCGCTGTTATATTTGTAATGGGCTACGAACGCCTCCGCTAACTGCTTCCATGTCTTGATATCAGTTGGCTCCAACCCCATGTACCACTCTAAGGAAGGGCCCGACAGACTATCCTGAAAGAAATGCATAAGCATTCTTTCATCAGTGGAGTATGCCGACATCTTTCTGTAATAAGCTCGTACATGCACTTTCGGACATGTGTCTCCCTTATACTTATCGAACGCAGGAGCTTTAAATTTAATTGGCACCCTCAAGCCAGGTACCAAACCCATTGTTGCCATGTCCAATCCCACAACACTTTGGTTTAAGACTCCCTTCATCTGCTCTTCCAGCATTCTAATCTTTTGAGAATCATCCATCGGCCCTTCAAAACCTCCTCCAGAGAAGGCGTCCTCCTGTTGATCCTCTTGCCACATACCGTTTCCAGCCCCGTATCCATCATACGCATTATTACGTCCAGCTCTGATCTGATTCATTCCCGGACCTCGGCCTCTGTTGCCATACCCTTGAACACCTCCAGCAGGACCAAAACCCATAAATCCAGTACCATTTCCGTTTCCAAAGCCTCCGTAACCCTGATTGACCATACCATACCCATCTTGCCCAAAACCTTGAGCATTAAAGCCATACTTGCCAGTGTTATCGAATCCTTGCTCGTTGAATCCGAACCCAGTATTGACAAAGCCATTGCCTCCGAGATTATCTCCCACATTGACATCACCCAGCCCAGCATTATGGACAGCAGTATCATTTCCAACTCCGACGTTACCATTCACAGCAGCGGTAGCGTTGTTGACGTTAGCAGCAGGCATATTGATTACGGGCGGAGCCACAGGCGTGGGAGTGCCGTCTCCATGAGCAGTATCAACCCGGACAGACTGATGATCTTCGTTACCATGACCAGCGTTGCGAGCCAACAGAGGCTGGACCATGGCCTGCAAATTCTCTTGCCCTTTTGCTATAGCTTCCATGGTTTGCATGAAGAGGGCGAGCTTCTCGCGCACATCCTGCATTTCGTTCTGAATCTGGTCCATGACTTTCCGACAGTTGGAGCGTGTGGAATAGCGGTGCGGATGTTGATCTGGAATCCTGTTAAGTACCTGGTACAGAGCAGGAAATAAGACACCATTCAAAGATTACCTGTAATGCAATATGTATATGAATGCAATGCAATGTGCCTGTGCATTAGGGAAGTTCATTCCCCCAGTTCCAGTGCGAAGGTGCCGGTGCAGTGACAGTGCTGACAATAGAAAGCCTCGTATATTGCAGAGAGAATCAATAAGCCCAGGGTACAACATCACTGAGAGTACAAAGAAGGCATGACCTCAACCAACAATCCTGGTGATGGTCAGCACTATGCAAATGAAGCATGCAAGTAACTACATGAAATGATCAAATCCTCCCAAAAGTCTGGTACTCCTCTATCAACTTCTTGGTCTCCGGATGGCTCGGTCGATCAAGCAACCCTTCAACAAGCTGGTTTCTCCTCTTAAGGACACGGCGTACGTCTTCAGCAGTTTCTTCCCATGTTGCTTCTCCGAAGCAATCTTCTAGCTTTCGCTTCTGAGACACTGCTTCATCTCTGGATTTGATTGCCTTGTTCAGTGCATGCTGGACACTATACCGGGTCATCACTTCCTCCTCACACTTCTTGATGCTAGACTTCAACTTCTCTTCGAGGTCGGAAATTTGCTGCTTCAGCTTATCTTCCCTCTTCTTATTGTTGGTGAGCGTAGCATTCCAAGTCTTATTGCAAGAGGATATCTCTCGGTGTGCTGCGTCTAGCGCCTTCTTTTTGGCTTCCAGCATGTCATGGGAACTTCTGAACTTTTGCCCCAGACGTTCGCGCTTTTTCTTTTCCTCGGTCAACTCAGCTCCTAACCTGTTTACCAGCTCGATCTGTTGTTGGAAAGCATATACGGCCTTGTTTTTCTCACTGCGTGCCTGGGCTAACTCTTGCTCTAACCCTTCATTAATCTTCATTAAGGCTTCTTTTTCCTTCACAACTTGTTCGTAGACTTCTCTAGAAACAGTGGTTGGCTCTGCTACCGGAACGGGAACAAGAATTGGTGCCTCTGGAAACGGCATCTTCAACTGACTAGCCCTCTCCTGAATCCAAACTCTATAAGGTGCATAGGCCTGACAGTCATTCTTTCCTAACAAAGGCTTCCCTCTGCGGTTAACACGCGTCCAGGCATGTTGCAACTTGGCTAATAACTCTCCCTTCACATCACCGGTGAAGTACAGAGATTCCTGTACTTCTTCCTCCTGAGGTGGATTCTTCAGAGCATATCCGAACTGGCGAATGAATAGAGAAGGGTTGTAATTGATACACCCTTTTCTTCCTATCAGCGGCACGTTAGGGTACCCAGAACAACTGAAGATGAGCTCAGATCCCAACAGGTCTCGATCAAACCACACAACGTCTTCAGAAGATAGCCTCATCAGGCGTTCTGACCAACTGGCTGAGGTTACACTATCTGCAAAGGGTCCCTTCGTGGGAAGGTGACTCTTGAACCACATATTCAGCAGAGGAGTACAGCAATAAACAACTTTTCCTCTTCGGTTCTCATTCTTATAGTGCAAGGAGTGGTAGAAGTCTCCGATTAATGTTGGCACTGGATTGCCGGCAGCAAACAGATAGAAAGCATCCAAATCCACAAAGTTGGGCAAGTTAGGAAACAACACAATTCCATAGATGCATAAAGCCAGAATAGCATTGAAAACCACCCAACAACCGTTCTTGGCGTATTCCCGAGCTTTGACGACTAAGAAATCCAGAGAGAAACCTGACACCCCAAGCCAAGAAGTCAATAACAGATCTGCAGCGTTCATATGCAAGGCTTTGGCTAAGTCCTCCAACTTGGGCTCAGCAGCAGAGTGAATGAAGGGAACCTTGTTCTGCACGGGAAGCTCAGTAAACTCTGCATATTCCTCAAGGGTAGGTCCTAGAATGAAGTCAGCAAAAGTAAAGCATCTCAATGCGGGGTCATATAACTGCATCAAGGTGTACAGCCCGTTCATCTCATCAGCGGTGGGCTTGCAGACTAATCTCAGTAATCTCCCATGGCTCATTCTGAAGCTTCTTCTAACCTCCTCATCAGCAAGGGACATCAGACCAAGCAAAGAAGTAAGATCAGGTGAAGGCAGCTTATACGCAACTGTTTTCCTCAACTCATCCATAATCAATACTCAGAAGTCCGGGCACTAGAACTAGGGAAATGCAAATGCACCTGCAGCACAGACACACGTTAGTGAAATGCAAATGGTAATGGATATGCAGGCAATGCAATGCAAATATCATGCAACAGGGACCAAAGCTGTAGCTTAATATCCTGAACCCAATCAAGAAAGGTCTCAGATAGACCGTCCAGAAGTCATCAAACCCTGGTCTCAGATAGACCTATAACAAAGCTCCAACACAGGTCTCTGACAGACCTCAAACCATAACTCCAGCTGGTCTCTGGTAGACCTCAAATCATATTTCCAATTGGTCTCTGACAGACCTCAGAACACACCTCCAAATGGTCTCTGACAGACCTCATACCTCTCCAAATGGTCTCTGACAGACCTCATAACTCTCCAAATGGTCTCTGACAGACCTCATAACTCTCCATAAATAACCAAGATCTCTGATCAAGAAATAACCGGTAGTCTGAAAGTCTAGTTACCTGCATAACCCCGAATCCCCTCACAGGTGGGTGGCCCTATAACTGGCACAAGGTACGGCATCCTATGCGGTCGTCGGCGTCACAGACTTTCAGGGTTGATGATACGATTCCCAGAAGGAGTGGCATCATCAAATCCTGAAGAGGCCTCACTCAGCCAACTTCCAAATGATCGGTCCCCGGAGTCGACAATTCAGCTGACCAACAACCCCTTCGACCCAAAGGGTAGAAAAAGAAGCCAACCAGAAGAACCTCGTCCGAGTGTAGATTTCATGAGACACTAATGCAAGCAAAGCCGGCACGCGCCCACTACTTTCTACGCTAATTCTAGGTGCACTCAAGCCCAGGTCCGGCTTATCTCTCAATATCAGAACACCCGTCACACCCCAAATACAGCAATAATAATCAATATACAAAGCTGAAAATATAAGGTTAGAAATATACAATAAATCCATACAAAATCCTCGACGGGAAAACAAGCGCTAGGATTGACTCTCTTAAGGGACGTTGGATCCCAAATGCATAAGAACCATCGCAGTCCTTAGCAGCCAGGGGACGTTGGATCCCCAGCAGAGTCGCCAGCTGTCGCTACTGCGAAAATCGGCGCCGGCTGACAGAAGAGTCGCCACCGTGCGTTATTTATCCCACGGGAGGGAAAGGAAACGCTCAGAGTAAACCTCGCACAACACGGGAAAGGTATGGTCGTCGCAACCAAAACCTGGGTTCGGGAGTCGGTTACGCAAGGGGAAGGTATTAGCACCCCTCACGTCCGTCGTACTCGACGGGATCCACGCTTGTTTTCGGGTATGGATTGTTATTCTATCTACTCTATAGGTCAAGAGTTAAAAAGAAAAATAAAAGTGAAAATAAAAAATGACTCGGCAAAGTATCGCACTTTATGCCTACGTATTCCCGCCTGGAACGAGAAATCAGAGTCAACGTAGTTCGCCTACCTACGGGAAAGGAGGGGCAGGTTGCTCGCTAGGATATCGCATCCTATGCCTACGTACTTCCACACAGCATGGAAGATCAGAGCAAACGTAGTTCAGGCCACGTACGACACAGGTTTGTCTTGATTGTTTTTATTCCTTCTGAAAAAGGGTTTTCTGATTAGCGGTCCAAGCGGACAAAAATGACGTTTTGATGAGTTCACATTCTTTTACGGAAGAAGTGTCTTTTATTGTGTTTGAAATCTTAATGTGTTTTTTCTGTTTGTTTTGAGAAAGAAAGAGACAGAACTCTAACCTACGGTTGCGAGGGGAAATCCAACTAACCTAATGTTATCATGCATGGGTTAAGACCTAGTGTCTATCATGCTCCTCTCTCGCACAGAGAGAAACAGAGATCCTACGGGATAGGTAGAAACAGAAACAATAGCAGATATAATAAAGCGGTAAAATGCATGGATGCAACAATACAAGCGAGGCAAGGGAGTCCCACTCAACCTTGAACCTAGAAAACAATAGGCAAAAGTGAACAGGCTTCACTTTCAACCCAGCAGGGTAAACAGCAAACAATACAACCAGGAAATCCAAACAATACATCAACAATGAAATATAACAACAAAAGAAACAGCATCAGCAGCTCTGAATCAATATCTGGTTTCAAGTAATCTCCACTCAGCTACAGGCTTCAACAAGTATTAATCTCCATCTTCATGACCTTCAGGCAAGGGCTTTGATCATCATTATTCCATCTGCAATGGCTTTTCTTCATGCTCAAACCTCCAGGATGAGGGATTAGTCACAAGAGTGAAGTGCAGGAATGTTAGACAGTTAATTACCTACCAAGGGTGGTTCATCAACTGTTAACATTAAACTGAAGGTTTCCTCTCAAAAGTTCTATCTTCCAAATATATTCACTGATCCTTCCAAAGGAAGGAGGTGGATATTTGAAAGAGACTTTGAATCATTGAGAAAGGATGGATGCAGACAAGGCATTCCATGTTTGAGAAATAAGCTTTCTAATCTAGAGCTCTGCCTAGCTCCTAAACCCTAGTCTCCTCAGCATCTGCTAGCAAGAACCTCCTATCCAACTCTGGCAGTTGATCTTCAATCTCTGGATCTCCAATGGTCTTCATCTCCTCAAATCTTCAGCTTCCCCAGGGCCCCAGACAAACCCAATACCCAAACAAGCAAGCAATAATCCCCAGAGGGCACACCACACCAGACAATCAGATATACAGACAGTATTAATAGCGGTAGGGGAATCCTGACTTTTCTCTAAGGGATCTAATAGCTACCCATAGCCCCTATAGTCCCCTAACTAATCTATTCAAACCCTAAGTCCTAAGGGAAATGAAATCAAACTCCCTATGTTGTCACCTAAAAACCCTAATTTGTTCATGATGTTCAAACCTATTTTAATCACCTAAAATTAACTCCTAAAAATGGGAACTAAAATATTTCTACAAGTTGAATATCTCATCTAAACAATATAAAAAGAATGACCAAAAAATATTAAAGCATGTAAGAGAACAAAAATTAGTAAAATTATGCATGAAATGAAGCTATTTAATATGACATTTATTTAGAAAATATGGAAAAAATATGAAATAAAAATAAAAATGCAATTTTATTTTCCTATAATATTCTAGACATCCTAAAGAAAATAGTGTAAAAAGAATGAAGTGAAATGCATTTTTTATGAATTTATTATGAATTTCTAAAATGAATGAAAAATTAAAATGAATTAAAAAACAATTGAATTAAAATAAGAGAGAGGGGGTATGAATAGAAGATACGCCCAGTTAATAATCCAGGATGGGCCAACAATGGGGGGTGCGCGTAGCGTTTTATCTTAAGCCCAGAAACACTCAGAATTATTGAAAAAATAAAAAGCCAGCTGGGGGTGAGAAAAGCATCAGATTCATGTTCAAAATGCAATTGGGCTTAACATTGGGGGTGGGAATAGCACAGCATCCTGAGGCCCGCCCGTTTCAATTAATGAAACGGTGCGTTTTGGCCAACTCATTTCCCTCCAGATTCTGAATCAAATATGAGCCCTTCGATCACGCTCCAAGTCAAAAATCCAAGGCACAATGAATGGCCATGATTATCTCTTCTCCAATGGTTCTGAACTTAGGGTTTCAACCTCCATGAAACTCCATGCACGAGCAAACTTCCATCCCTCTGTTCTCCATCTCCAGGCCATGAATCAACATGCTATGAACATGAAAGTTGCTCAGGATCTCTCCCTCTACAATCCTATAGCACTAGTTTGCTTTGAAATTCACTAGATCAACAAACCCGATGGCATCAAACTCTGGTCACCATGGAAGTTCTCTGAGATGCACCACAACAATTCTCCCTCAAACCTAGACTAAACTAATCTATGCCTAATGGTGATCAACCTGCGCTAACAACCTAGAATTCTAATGCATTAAGCCACGAGTTTCAAGCCCTAACAGTTTATGACACCTGCTAACAATGGTCTCTATTCAGCCTCAAATTCATCCTAACTACTCTACTAACCACCTAGATCATATCTAAACTAACAACAACATGCCTAACTAACTGAATCAAGCAATTTGAATGAAAACATACCTGGTGCAAAAGCTTGAAAACAGCTATGGAAGATTGAGGATCTGAGGCTTCCAAGGCTTGGATCTTGATCTACACACTCAATACTCAATTCTGTATGCAATACTTTGATGATTCCTGGCTTGAATTGTGCTGTCCACTTGAAACTCCAATTTTGATATTGATGAAGAAAGTGCTCGAAAATGGATGATTCACACTTGATTCTTGATTGAATTCTACTCTATGATGATGAATCAATAGAATGAAGTTGATTTTGATGATGATTTGGTGAAGAATTTGTGAGATTGGAATGAAACTTCAATGAAAAAGAATGAGAAAGTTTGTGAAATTCTTGGTGAAAATGAAGCCAACCCTTGATCAATCTCCATTTCATGAATATATAGACCTCATATGAACATTCTAGATCCATCTTGCACATTCCCTTGCTTTCCAATTTTGATCCATTTTGGTTATGTTTCTTCAATTACAAGTAACCAAAGATAACTTTCTTTTTCCCTTCTAAACTCAAAAAAGTGTTTGAACCATTGTTCTTAGAATTGCTTTTCCATTCAAAATCATATATTGGAAGTCTCCATTTGGACTCATAAATCTCCCAAACCATTTTCCATTTTGAATTTCTTTGAATTATAAGCCATTTTAGTTCAAATTTTGACCAATTATGCAACTTCATGCTATGAGCTTTTCCAATAATTTGTGACCTTCTTTCTAGACTTAAAATCCCATTTGGAGCAAGTTTGATGTTGTAAGTTTTTCCATTTGAGGCCTCCTTGTATGAGTTTTGGACATAGGTTAAAATGACCTGTAATTCACAAATGCCCAAAATACCCTTTGCTTGCCAAGACCATAAGTTGAGTTCTATACATCATATGAAGGCATGCTATACCATTCTAGAAAGCTAAGACAATGAGGAACAATTCTTATGTTGACCAAGAATTCATTTGAAACCTCCTTGAGGGGTAAAACTAGCTTGGAAGTCAAGTCACTTTCACAGACAAAAATTCAGACACCTCAGATGACCTGTAACTTGCAAGGACCATAACTTGAGTTCTATAAATCTCCTTGAGGTCTTCCACCACTCAAATTAAAGGTCTTGAGATCCTCTACAAGTTTCATGTTTGCCAAGAAGCCATTTGAAGCTAGCATTTTGACTTATCTTGCTTGGAAATTTGACCTAAACTAGGGGATTTTACAGAGAAACCCTAATTTAGTAACTCCTCCTCTCCTTGATTTCTCTTGAATTCTCCTTGGCATATCTCCATATCCTTCTTCATATGTTCAATGATGAACCCCACATCTCTCCAATAGACTTGAATGCCCTTTAAATCAGTCAATTGACCTAGGATTGACCTAGGGTTGACTCAGATGAAACCCTAGTTGACTGTCTTCAACTGTAGCTCTTGTGCTCTCATCAATAACTTGTCTCCTTCTCCAAATGACTTTCTAAGTCTCTCATAAGGTCTAGATACTCTCCATGCCTTCAACTTACAGCTCACAATCCTCTTGTTGATCCTCAGATACCCTCAGCTAGGAGATGGACTCAAGGCTTGATCTTCTGAGCTTCTTGCTTTCAAATTCTTTCCTGATGACTTGAATGAGATTGAATTGGGATAATAACCTCTTGATAGGCCTCTAGAGATGAAAATAATGATTGGTCCCCTGTTGAATGACTTGCTATGCTTATGCTATGCAGATGATTAGTTTATGTACATGACTCTATATGCAAATGCTAATGATAATGAAACATAAACCCAAGTGAATAAGGTTAGGCAAATTTTAGGGTGCAACACCAACAATTAAAACTTTTTTGTTATGGCTCAATATTTTGGGAGAATCCGACAAATGACGGAAACTATCTAAAGTGACTCGATAACACATGAATTTATTTTTATTAGCACTAAAATAAAAATATTAAGCAAAAAATTTAAAATTTTAAAATCGACCTAGAAAACAGTAAATAAAAGTTGTAAAGCTAGAAAACAGTAAATCAAAGCGGTAGAGTTCCTCCCCCACAATTAAACTAAACATTATCCTCAATGTTTTGATAAAAGGTGGAAAGAAGGGAATATATAACCTGTATGAATGCTATTGCGTGCCAAATCTTCGATGATCCTTCCCTTGCTATCCCTGTCTTCACTAACCACTTCTACTCCGACATATGGCATTTCGAGATATCTTCGTTTGTGTAATTCTCGAACCAACTCATCATACTGCCTACTTCCAGAGGAAGTACCTACAAAAAGTGTTAGAAAAATATGGTGTGGTGCGTGCAGGTGGAACTTTACCATGCAAAGAGTGAGGAAGAGGTGAGTTACTAATAGGAGAGACATGCTCTCTCTTATCATACTCATCGTCAGTGTCACCACCAGCAGCGACACTCGTAGGAATGTCTGTGGGCACCAACTCGTCTTCCAAGATCGTCATCTAGAGAGTTTTCGCCTAGATATAGCTAAAACGTGACAAGCAATTGTTGCACCCCCAAAATTTCCCTCCTTTTTTTAAAAACCTTAACTGGATTTTGCTTTGTGTTCATCTGCATCATCATTAGGTTGTAATTCGTGATCATACTTTGCATGGGCTCAGGAGTTTCAGTGAGTTAAGTCATCAGGGCATATCGAGCATGCGGGTTTACAAAGTATGGATTGAGTCGTTTCTTTGTTTCCTATTCCGAATGAGAGAAATTGCCTATCATGGGCTACATGGAAGAAAAGGTTCATCATATAAGGTTTGGTTCAAGTTGGGAAATTTACTCATGTATATTTCTTCAAGGAGAAGTTATTTGAAAAAATATTAGGATATTCAAGATCAATATTCCTAAGGAACATGAAGTGCAATGCGTAATAAGATTTTTCTCATCCAACTTTGTTTCAAACTCTATGTTCAAGTGGAGTTCAAAAATCACAAGTTCATAATTCAAGACTTCATCCCTTTCAAATTCAATGGCATAAGGGAGATACATCATATTACAAAGAGAAATTTCATGATATTGCAATAATGTCACATATGTCACAAAGTTTCTAATTAACTTCATGCTATGGAACCCTTGAATGTGACCCAAAACAGTCCCATGCAAAAAGTGACAATTTGTACCATACCACAAAGACATTTCATGTCACAAAACCAAATAAATAAACTTATGGTGATGCATCTACAAATCAAATACCAGAATTTTAAAATTCTGTCCAAAGGTAGTAGCATTGACCACAAAGGTAGTCCAAGGATAAGCCAACAAATGGGTATAAGGTTTAAGGGCAAGTGCTGTAGAAAAAACAGGCCTAAGCTAGTGCAACAAAAATACAGCAAAGTAACAAACATGAAAATGGAAAGAAAGAGAGTGACATTAAGAAAGTTTCCTTGGACATTTATAAGTAAAAATCTGAAGTCTTGAAGGGAGAGCAAACCCTAATGTGCTGAGATAAAAAGAAGAGGGAGCAGATGCAAACAAAAGAGGGGGCACACGTTGACATGCAAATATAGAGAGAGCAAGAAACCCTAGAAGAAAACCAGAAAAAAATCAAGAGAGTCACATAGAAACATAAGAGAGCTATTGAGAAGCAGAACCTTTAAAACATAGAGTGAAGAGTGAAGAGAACACCCAACCAAAATCAGTGGAGGCTTTGCAAGAAGGATAACAACTTTTTGGTATCCATTGCTTCAAACTTTTATCTCTTTATATTTTTCATTTGTCTTTTGTTATCTCTTTTAAGTGTTTTTTGTGTTGTGTACCTTGTGTAAGGTCCCGAGAGGGACCAAGAAACCTTTTTAAGAACCACAAGAAAGAAAAAGAACAAAGAAAATAATTTAGATTTTCACCCAGCAGGGTTGACACGGGAGGTCGTGTCAGCCCGCTGTTTAAGTTTCCTTCGCGCGTATCTCCCATGGGTGCTGACACGGGTCGTGTCAGCCCGCTGTTTAAGTTTCCTTCGCGCGTATCTCCCATGGGTGCTGACACGGGTCGTGTCAGTTGACACGGACGGTCGTGTCAGCTCTCTATTTTCCTCCAAAAATCAGTGTTCTAGGCATTTCTTGACATGGGCCTTGTCAGCTGACACAGGCGACCGTGCCAACTCCTCGTTTGCCTCAGAAAATCATTGTTGTGGGTACTTTTTAACACGGGTCGTGTCAGCTGACACAGTCGACCATGTCAGGCCCCTGTTTTTCCATTTTTTTTGCTATTTCACCTTTAAAATCCATTTTTTTCATGTTGTGTTTTGATCCAAGCCGACTAACCCGTTGTGTTTGCATGACCTTTGTATGTGGATATTTTATTATGGTCATTTTTTACCTTTGGTTCCAAACACTATTTTCAAGAAAACAAACTCTCGATTCTCATTGAGCCATTTTTTCCCTTGTAAGTCGATTAACTTGTGCATCACCATCAACCTTGTTTGCATCACCTCAAACTTTTTAAGCAATCAAACCCTTGATTTAACGTCAAGCATATTTTCTCAAATAATTGTTAAACTAATTCACCATATTTTCTTTCCATAACTTTTCTTTTAAAAACCTTGGTATCGTACCACGTGCATTTTCAAAGACTTTTTTCCAAATAAACTTGGATGGTTGTGGAGTGGTTAGGTGTAGGCCTTCTTCTATCCCGAGGGCCTGATATTACCTTTAGGGTTCACTGTCGTAAAGTACTTACCATCCAAGACCAAAAACATCTTTAATAAAAGAATGAAGTTCTCTTTGTATTGAACTAAAGATAAAGGATTGAGTGTAGACTTCTTCCTCTCTGAGTGTCAAGATACTCACTGTAGAGTGTGCGGTCTTGATACACGTCTTTCAATACGAAGACACGACTATATTCGCCACACCTTTTTCACAATAAAATTTTGAGATAAAGAATTGGATACTACCCGTAAGGGGTTACTATCCGAGGACCTATTTCACCCCTAAAAACAACTTCCACAAATCAAATATAACATCTTGCCTCGTAAGGCGAAAACCATTTTTTTTCAAAAAGGATATGTTACGTCCGTTCTACCGCAAATAGGTAACGCCTAAGTCTCCGACGAGCGAACAACAATACACCTAAATTGCTAGAATGCACACGATAACATCATCCACAAAAACACCAGTTAACCGTTGCCCGAACTACGTTTACTCTGATTTCTCATATCAGACGAGGATATGTAGGCACAAGACGGTGATGTCTTGGCGAGCAACCTTCCCCACTTTTACTTGTAGTTCCTCGAAATACGTTGGCTCTGACTTTCTCATATCTATTGAGAATACGTAGGCCTATGACCGCAGAGTTCTACCGAGTCTCTTCTTCCTTCGTTACCTCTCTTTCCCCTGTTTCCAACCTCTCTTTATCCTTTGGAACACTCTTTATAAGCAATAACCTTTAGCAAATATTTTCACATGTAGACAAACAAATGGTTCCCATCGAGTACGATGGATGCGAGGGGTGCTAATACCTTCCCTTTGCATAACCGGCTTCTAAACCCGTTCTTGATTGCGAGACCATCTTATCCATTCCTTTCTTAAGGTTTTCTTGATATTTTCCTTTCCCCTCATGGGATAAATAAAGTTCGGTGGCGTATCTTCTGTCTTTCTTTTCTCCTCTCCGTCGTTGCATTTTTTCGAGTAGCGGCATCAATACATTTTTTTTTATTTTCTGCAAATTCAAACAAACAACTTAGAATAAAAACCTCGTGGGTTGCCTCCCACATAGCGCTTTGTTTAACGTTGATAGATCGACGGCTAAGGAGTGCAGGCACTCATGATGGTTCTTTCGAGAATGGTTCCTCAATCGAACTTTTAATAGTCTTCGGTTTCCATGGCGATTTATCAAGCCATCTCTCATATCCTTCACCTTTTCTTTTCTTTCTTTTGTAGGGTGGTTCATTGTTTTGAACTTGTGGTGGTGTGTCGCTACTGCGAAAATCGGCGCCGGCTGACAGAAGAGTCACCACCGTGCGTTATTTATCCCAACAGAGGAAAAGGAAACGCTCGAAGTAAACCTCGCAAAAAACGGGAAAGGTATGGCCGTCGCAACCAAAACCTGGGTTCGGGAGTCGGTTACGCAAGGCGAAGGTATTAGCACCCCTCACGTCCGTCGTACTCGACGGGTTCCACGCTTGCTTGGGTTGTCTAAAGGATGCAAAAACAATCTATCTATGGCTGCT
The DNA here is from genome assembly GCA_963859935.3 of Lathyrus sativus. NCBI lineage: Eukaryota > Viridiplantae > Streptophyta > Magnoliopsida > Fabales > Fabaceae > Lathyrus > Lathyrus sativus. The sequence continues at coordinate 666,628,716 of OZ012738.1, forward strand.
AAATCTAAACGGAAGGGAATTGACTCGATAGAGCGTCGCACTCTATGCCTACGTATTCTCAAGAGAGAAAGTCAGAGTCAACGTAGTTCGGGAAACTACAGGGAAGGTTTTGCTCGCCAAGATATCGCGTCTTGTGCCTACATACTTTCATACAGCATGAAAGATCAGAGCAGTCGTAGTTCGGCTAACTACGGGTAAGCAAAGGTGCTCTCGATCACACAGGAAGTGAGAGATTAGGTTGTCTCGGGAGGTATGGGAACCTACGGGAACCTAGAACTACGGTCTAGTCTCAAATGCGCAAGGGCAAGAGAAAGGGATAACAAACGTTAGTTGTTAGCGGGAAATTCTCGATCGCACAGCAGCGAGAGGAAACAGAAGTTAGTCGTTAGTGTGCTCGCTAGGATATCGCGTCCTATGCCTACATATTCTCGTCTGGTACTAGAAATCAGAGCAGCTGTAGTTCAGCTACTTCGGGACCACAGCTCAAATCTCGTTTTATTTAATATTATGAAAAATGGTTACAATGATTGAGAACTAAAAAATAAACTCCTAAAAACCCTATCCTATTCATCATGAAAAATCAAATGGAAAATAGTCCCCTAACAAGTGGACTTCAAAAAACTATCTCTAAAAGTGTAAAAAGTCCCCTAACAGATGGACATTTAAAACTATCCCTAAAATAAACTCCATGAAGAAAAATATACTCTAAAAGAAAATAGAAAAATCTATACTAATATTTTTTTTATTCTTTTTCATATTTCTATATTCTTTTCTTTTTCTTTCTCAATGTTCTTTTCTCAATATTTTCTTTTTTACTATTTCTTTTCAATATTTTCTTTTTTTACTATTTTTCTCCTTTATTCTCACATTTTTTTCTAGATTTTCTATTTCTCATATTTTTTTCTCTAAAAACTAATAAAAATATTACAAAAGAAAAATGATAAAAGAAAATACAAAGAGGAGGGGGTACAGTCTGTTACAGGGAGATGCTGCTAGCAAAAAGAAACAGGAAATTGGGCCCAGAGCCCAACAAAAAAACCAGCCAACAAAAATGAATAACAAAACAAACGGGGGGGGGGGGGGGTGACCGAATCCGTGGGGTTTGTTTCAGTGAGAATGCAAATGGGCCTCGAAGGCCCAAACCCAAACACTCAGCTACGTGGCAACTCCTTTCTATCTTTTGAAACCCTAAGTCTTTCTTACTCTCCCAAAACACTGTTCACATGCGCCGTGGACTCTTCTCACACTCTCTCTCGTTCAAACCTCCGTCTCCCTCATTCTCCAACCTTCTTTCTCAACCTCCGTTCAGAAATTCCTCCATCTCTCTCATAATATCCCTTAACTCAATTTTGTTCAACCACCTACAAAAAAACATGAACAAACTTATAACAACAAAATTATTGCTAATCTGGAGACACTTTAATCTGTGGCTTGCGTTGTTCGCTGAAGAACTGTGAAGTTGATTGCATGTGGAGATCTATAAGATCTTCATGGAGATGAATATCTGTGATCGGTGACGAAGGTTCATGGATAGACGAAGTTGGAAGGCTTGTGATGAATCTGGAAATGCGATGAGCACGATAAAAATCTGGTAGAACACGGATCTGGAAGACTGATCGAAGAACTGACGATTATTGATGAGTCTTAGCATTTTTCTGGAGAGATGTTGATAGACCTAGCAATTTGGATGAACGTTGAAGATGTTGATGAGGTGGATCTGGATGTTCCTGAAGAACGATGAAGATCTTCGCACTTTCTGGAAAGTCTGGATCTATGATGCTCTTGATGGTGGACGAGCGATGAAGTTCACATGAAGATCGTTGATGAAGAGAAGATGCGTTTCTTGGAAAATCTCAGAAGGATCTCGATGATGAACTGAGGACGATTCTAGAACGGTTGATGAACAATGTTGACTGTTCCAATGGAGATCGATGAAGATCTTCTGGAAAACGTTGAATGTTCTTTGAGTTTCTTGGACACATGAATCTGAAAATCTAGAAAAAGGTGGTTATGGATGAAGATCTGATGGAATATTGTGAAATCTGGAGAACGTTGAAGGAGATTTATGAAGATTGGAAGATTCCGGTGAAAATTGGTTTTCCGGTGACCGTTAGAAGATTCCGGTGGTCAGTTGCGGTGGCTCCGGCGAGTTGTTGCGGAGGTCGCCGACACTTGCATGTCGGCCGGTGATGGTCACCGGCGAGGGCCACCTGGCAAGCATGCAAACGGAGGGGGGAGAGAATTGGACGCGTGGTGGTGTGGATCCCTGCATGGGAGACGCGTGTTACTTGAGGGTGAGCGGAGAAAGCCACGTATGGGTGGAGGTGGCAGATTCTGAGAGTGTGAGATCAATGAGGTGCCCCCCCCCCCTTGATGACACGCGTGTCACGCTTATATAGTGACATATGCTGGATTTGAAAACTCTGGGCCTCCATTATGACTGGGCCCACGAAAAAATGCACACCAAGGACAAAACAATTGGACTAAACCAATTAATATGGATTAACTGAATGAATTAAAAACTAATGACTAATTAATGGACCATATTAAAATGAATTACAATCTGAATAAAACTCAATTAGGACTATTTAATTACCCCTACTCAATTAATAAAACCTGTAAGCTCTAAAAAAGGATTAAATCTAAAATAAACCCTAATATTATTCTAACAATTAATACTAAAAAACTTTAATATCTATTAAACTTCTATTAACTTCTTAAACCAAACTAATATGCTTTAAAAACAAATATTCTAAAACACTAATTAAAACCCAAGCCTATTTAACATCTATTTACTAATTATTAAACAAAACCTATCATATTCTAAAAGATGATTTAACTATTAAAATCTATTTAATTCTAAGAAAATCTACTTAATTTCTATATCAAAAAAAGACACTAATATCTATTAAAAAAACTATATTTAAAAGATCTATTAAATCCTATATTAATCTAAAACCCTATTAAAAAATAAAAGAAATCTATTTATTAAAATTCTAAAATTCTATTAATTCTATTTTAACATCTATTTAAAATCTAGAAAAATGTCTAATAAAATCCAGAAAATCCTAATAATTCCCAAAGGAACAAAAACAGCACAGAACGACAAATAGGACCACGAGAGCGCACCGGAACGACCGGTAAAAATCAATGGACACCGAAATACCCCGAAAAACAACAGCGCAAGCTGAAAACACTGGGAAGAGCACAGCTTCCCGAAAACGCGACTCCGCCTATCTGAACCGATTAAAAATAACCTGAAATGCGAGAAGAGGGCTGTGATCCCGGTAAAATCCATATGATCAAAAAAATGCACTGTATGCGGTATGCGAATGCGAATGCGGTCATGCGTCGAAACATGAACCAAATACGGGACCCGGTTGGTCAAATTTTAGGGTGCAACAGCTGCCCCTATTCAAGCGGCTTGGACCTGAATGGTTGAAGAGCGCCCAGCCTTCAAACATTCAAAGGTAGATGACGGTTGAATACAAATGAAACCCTGAAATTTGCCAACCATGGGAATATACTGCAAAACTGCTTGAGGAATAGCCTCCAAAGGACTGAAGTTTGGTTGTCACGGCAACAACTGGTCAATTATCTGATAAAAATTTCTCTCCTTTTCAACATCAATCACCTGTGTGACGCCACAAGTATTGAAATAATGCTTCAGAAAGCGAACACCTGGATTCCCATCTTACTTATGGGATCAAACCTTGTCATCTCATAGTTCACTGCGAACTTGAGGACAATTCTCCTGGGGAAATTCTGAATCGACTGCCAGGCACCCATTCTGTCAACAGGCGGCAGCTTCAGAAACTGATATATGTCAATCTTTCTTCAGTGCCGACGTAACAACCAAATGTGAAGAAATCCCTCCGCTGGGGAAGAAAAGAAGCTTACCCAAACAACTCTGCAAGGAAACATACTCGAAAGCCATGAGGTAACCAACCTGGTCCATGTTTCGACATGCGCATGTCTGATAATGATGCAATGTCCCATACGGCATGGAAATGCTATGCGTTCTGTTTGAAAATGCGAGGCCCCATATGGCCTGGAGATGCTATGCGTTTTGTTTAAATGCAAGTATGACGATATATGCGAATGCAAATGCAGGCTCGAGCCGCCAGAGAACACCTCTGCAACCACTTGGCGAAATAAATGCCGAAGTCAACGTCAACTCCACTGAAGGTAGCCTGATATCACAGAATCAACTCAACAAAATAAATGCTGGAAAAGGGAGGGACAGCCTTGCACGGGTATACTCTTTCTGAACCACTGACGACCTGTACTCTGTGGGGATTGACCAAATCGGGGTCGACTGTGCGCAGCACACTGCTGGGAATGCCCCTACTATCAAGGATATCAATCTTAATCTGCTGCGGACACTCCTGATCCTATTCTGATGCGGGATAATAATACAATCTCAACTCTTCCGAGGATAATACACTACTTCCATCTGCTGAAGAGGGGTACTCCTGATTTAACAACATCCACGAGGAATTCAAACATTAATCGGAGCACTGACATCAATCGAGCTTCGTATCGGGGAAACATGACGACATGCGAGCCATTGGGAACTACTGTGTCAGATACTTTTAGGTTTCTGTTTTTACTGGTTTAGGATAAACATGAATTATGTACAAAACAGAAGATATAGAAAATACTAGACGAGAACTAGCATTCAAAGATAGGCTACCAGACGAGAACTGATAGAAAAATAGATTATCGGACGAGAATTGATTTGGTTTGGACATCAGACGGGGCTGACTGGATAACAAGCTGAGGCATAAACAACCAGACGAGAACTGATTGAAAGCTGACGTACACCAGACGAGAACTGGTATAACACATAGGTTAAAACACACGATGACCAGACGAGAACTGATTACGCGATGACATGTACCAGACGAGAACTGATACAACACTTGAAGAAACGGTGACCAGACGAGAACTGGTTACAATAAACTACACCAGACGGGAACTGATGCTTACAATAAACTACACCAGACAGGAACTGATGCTTACGGAAGGGTGGGCCAGACGAGAACTGGTTACCGGTTTGCCAGGCGAGAACTGGGCTTTGGAAACGACTAGTTACTGACACGTAACAGGTTTGAGCTGTAGGATAACGATCCAACGACAGCAAGGCCTTTTTCGGAATGTTAAGGTTTTTGATAAGGGTAATGACACGATTCCCCAATACTCAACTCCGGCTGGGGATAAACAGACTGGCTTGAATAACTTGCACCAGTGCACTCAACTTGCCCCAATCTAACTCTTGGGAGTATTGCTCTGAACAGCTTACCACGCGACGACCTCGAGATTACTTGCCCCGGTATCTATACGACAACAGAATTCAATTTCCATTAAACCCCTATCAACCCAGCTGGTTTCAACATTCTCTGCATTGACTTGCCCCTGAATGAGCGTTCTAGCGACTTAACCTGATCGGATTATCCACCTGAAGTACCTGCCTTCAAATCTCAACACTCTGTATACTTGCCCCTGATTGGCTCTCGAGAAGATTCACTTCTGATCAACTGAAGCTTCGGGACTTGTCCTCAGACTGATTGATTATGAACTTACTGGAAGTCAATGCCCCTGATTCACAGGGTTTCGCAACATACACTGCTCTGATCCAAACGGCTAAATTATTCGGTCCTATTTGACGATTCCCTGTTGGAATTTCCTTCATGTCAACTACTAACCTGCAATTAACATTGTCTATTCACGAATGGTAATCTTAATGCAGTGTTTATGCAGATTTTGAAAAATCTTGTGCTGTCACTCATTTACATGTCATGATTGTGAGTGACGAATGAACCAAAGTTCAAACGTAGTGCTTACGTGATTTGATCAGTGAGAAATATAACAAGGATGTGACTAGCAAGTCATGAGGGAGTCAGGTTACTCAACCTTATCGTAATGCGCTTTCAGAATAACCCTACCTCAATTAGGTCTTTTAAGGGTTGTATCGTGGTCGGGTTCACGGTTCGTGAAACAAAGGATATTTGGGCTCAAAATTTTTATTTGTACCCACCCCTTCTACGTGATGATCTCCGATCCTAAGGTTCAGTTAACCTGGCACAAGCGCTCGCCTCTTCGAGAGGTATGTTGAATGGTAAGAACCACAATTAAGGAACTCACAGGGTTTTTCGGAGTGACAGTTACTCCTTCTTCGTTTTCGGTGTCTGTATACACGACTTTGTCTTTCACTGGGGATCTAGTTTTCTATCCCTTCTTTTTCATTCTTTTTGACTCCCTAATTTTTGCCTGGACTGACTCCTTTTGAGTTCTTTTCGATTTTTTTCGATTTCTTTTGAAGTCCAGCGGGATGCCCCTGATTTTTGCCTAAGTATTAGCTTTCCAGCTTTTTCATTTCTCTTTACTTAGCAGGCTTTCTTTCTTCTTTCTTTTAGAACAAAGTCGTGTGACACTGGTTGTCTTGATTGCTCCGAAAGGATGGTAACCGTCTCACTCCTGATTGGTGAGGTTTACCCATTGTGGTCGACGAGGTACGACCTCTTGAAAGGTATAAACTGATTGGTCCTCGAAAGACAACACTCCTCTGTAAGACTTGAATGCTCGGTCAAGCTAACTGACAACTACCCTGCCCCGGGTTAAGATGTGAGGGTTTAAAAGTCCGAAAAAACTTCTACTTCTTGGCTCGAAGTGGTTAACGAAGGGACTAACTCCTTATATCTCCAGTGTTTGGGGGATTTGAAACAATGCCTTGTACGTCATCGGCAAGGTTTTATCTGAAAGCATACGATCATCGGTTATGAGTTTAGTTTCGTCATCCTCCCTCCAATCTTTGCTAGTCACAGTGACAAAGTGGAGTGAATAAAATGCAAGTGTCAGTGCAATGCAGTAAATGAGCGACAGCGACATGATTAACTCAGAAAAATGCATAGTCACCTTATTAATATCACCATTCGAAACATACAATGTTTAAAAGCAGGTAGTAACTAACAGAAAAGAAACTACAAATGCAGATGATAAAAAGTCTGAGGATTGCCAATGCTGATAGCGCCTGCCTGTCTGGACCACTGGCTTCTGCTAGGGAATACTTTCTGAATCTACGAGCTTAGACAGCTGAGAAGTTGGTATGAACAAACAAAAATCCTTCTCGAAAAGAAATGCAATCTTGGTCGATCAACTGTTATACCTTTGCCTGAAACGCTTTACAATCTTCAGTTGAATGCCCCGGTGATCCGCCATGATAACCACACTGAACATGGGGATTATACCTAGGAGGGTAAGGTTTTGGCACGGGCTTGAGAGCTTTAGGTTCCACCAAAGAACTCTGGACCAACTGTGGCAAAAGCTGACTGTACGGCACATGAACTGGATGAGAAGGAGCATTCCTTCGTTCCAAATTGCTACGAGGTCTGCTCTGATTCTGACGCTGAGTCTGATAACCTTGGCCACGAGTTCGCTGATTTGCAAGGGAAGCGACATAAGACTCCTGATATGGTGCCCCAGGCACAGTGGTCCGTCCAGCATAACAAGGCATAGAAGATACTGATCTCTGAGAAGATGAAGAACCAATAAATTTCACCAATTCATCTCGAGGGTACCCAACATCTGGCATGATGGCATTGATCACAACTCCATCTTCATTCTGATAGTCATGAAGAGATTCAGTTTCACTAGCCTGGCTGCTTGAATCAATCTGGATTTTCCCGATCCTTATAGCATTCTCAATACGTTCTCCCACTCCCACTAATTCAGAGAAGTTCAGCGGAATCCCAAGCAATCTCTCGAAGTACGGGCTTTGTAAGGAGTCTACGAACATGCTTGCTAACTCTCGGTCTAGAAGTGGTGGTTGTACTCTGGCAGCAAATTCTCTCCATCTCTGCGCATACTTCCTGATAGGTTCATCGTTCTCTTGAGACAATTCTTGCAACTGCACGCGATGAGGAGCCATGTCTAGGTTGTAGTCGTACTGCTTCAGGAAAGCTCTGGCTAAATCCACCCATGATCGAATCTGATTACTCTCTAACTGCATATACCACCTCAAAGATGCCCCAGTCAGACTATACTGAAAGCAATGGATCATCAGCTTGTCATTTTGCACAAACGAAGTCATTCTACGACAGAACATCACCAAATGTTGCTTCGGACAGCTATCTCCTTCGTACTTCTCAAATCCCGACACTTTGAACTTATAAGGCAATACCGAGCCAGGGACCTAGCACATGTCTGCAGCATTCAGGTTAACAGCATCTTTGACCTTCAAAGCTTTAACTCTTTCTTCCAATACTCGGAGCCTTCTATCACCTTCAAGAGCTCTTGAGTTTACAGTCCTGGCTACCGGGATATCTCTGCGTGGATTCCTCTCAGGGAAAACAGCACCTTGATTGTTAACAGGAGGAGGGCGCTCATTTCGGACAACAAACTACTCATGTCGATCTTGGTCCATAACAGGAGGCTGTACAACTTGATCTGCAGTAAGATTGTTCACTTGCGGAAAGTCTGCCATAGAAACATACAGAGGGTTGGACGTCACAGTGAACCCTGACAAGGTGTTAGCAGGCTGGAAGTTGCTCTCAGACATAGCTATCAATTACCTTCAACTGACTACACTGCTTGATTCTCAAATCTGCTCAAGTCTGTTCCAACCCCTTGGTCGTCTTCTGACAATCAACAGTTACTCAGACCAATCACCGGATAATCACCTTCTGAAATCAAACAATGGCTGGATAAGAGCTCTGGCCAGCTGGAGAAATGCTATGCAATATGATGCAACACGCTATGCAAAATGCAATGCAATGCAGCAAACACGGGATCACAGCCCCCACAACACGCTCTGAATACTGCTGTACTGCTGACGGAGATAATCACTCTGAAGCGAAAACCAAAAAACTGGGTCGTCTGGAGGTTAAGTTTCCTGCAAAAACCCTCCCACTCACAGGTATGGACCTAATCTGACAAGGTACGGCATCCTATGCGGTCATCAGTGTCACAAACTTTCATGAGGAATGATGCGATACCCAGAAGGTGTGGCATCGGCGTCTCATGAAGCGGCCTCACTTAGCTGACTTCCAAATGATCGGTCCCTAGAGTCGACAATCCTCACGTCTGGACTCCTCTCAGATCCTCAGGACCGGAAAGAAGCACCTCGGAGAGAATCTCGTCTGAGCGCGGATATCGTAGGGAACTTGTGTCTGCTCAACAAATAGGTTCGTCTACTAATCTCCACAACTATGTATAAAATGCATACTCAAGCCCAGGTCCGGCTTATCACTCGAAGTATCACCCTCTCCAGCACAACAGCAACAGATAATAGCAATGAAAAAATAAACACCCAAAAGACAAGCAAACAAGCGCTAGGATTGACTCTCTTAGGGGACGTTGGATCCCACATGCATAGGGAACTATCGCGGTCCCCAGCAGAGTCGCCAGCTGTCGCTACTGCGAAAATCAGCGTCGGCTGACAGAAGAGTCGCCACCGTGCGTTATTTATCCCAACGGAGGGAAAGGAAACGCTCGAAGTAAACCTCGCAAAAAATGGGAAAGGTATGGCCGTCGCAACCAAAACCTGGGTTCGGGAGTCGGTTACGCAAGGGGAAGGTATTAGCACCCCTCACGTCCGTCGTACTCGACGGGATCCACGCTTGCTTGGGTTGTCTAAAGGATGCAAAAACAATCTATCTACGGCTACTAAATCTAAACGGAAGGGAATTGACTCGATAGAGCGTCGCACTCTATGCCTACGTATTCTCAAGAGAGAAAGTCAGAGTCAACGTAGTTCGGGAAACTACAGGGAAGGTTTTGCTCGCCAAGACATCGCGTCTTGTGCCTACGTACTTTCATACAGCATGAAAGATCAGAGCGGTCGTAGTTCGGCTAACTACGGGTAAGCAAAGGTGCTCTCGATCACACAGGATGTGAGAGATTAGGTTGTCTCGGGAGGTACGGGAACCTACGGGAACCTAGAACTACGGTCTAGTCTCAAATGCGCAAGGGCAAGAGAAAGGGATAACAAACGTTAGTTGTTAGCGGGAAATTCTCGATCGCACAGCAGCGAGAGGAAACAGAAGTTAGTCGTTAGTGTGCTCGCTAGGATATCGCGTCCTATGCCTACATATTCTCGTCTGGTACTAGAAATCAGAGCAGCTGTAGTTCAGCTACTTCGGGACCACAGCTCAAATCTCGTTTTATTAATATTCTGAAAAATGGTTACAATGATTGAGAACTGAAAAATAAACTCCTAAAAACCCTATCCTATTCATCATGAAAAATCAAATGGAAAATAGTCCCCTAACAAGTGGACTTCAAAAAACTATCTCTAAAAGTGTAAAAAGTCCCCTAACAGATGGACATTTAAAACTATCCCTAAAATAAACTCCATGAAGAAAAATATACTCTAAAAGAAAATAGAAAAATCTATACTAATATTTTTTTTTATTCTTTTTCATATTTCTATATTCTTTTCTTTTTCTTTCTCAATGTTCTTTTCTCAATATTTTCTTTTTTACTATTTCTTTCAATATTTTCTTTTTTTTACTATTTTTCTCCTTTATTCTCACATTTTTTCTAGATTTTCTATTTCTCATATTTTTTTCTCTAAAGACTAATAAAAATATTACAAAAGAAAAATGATAAAAGAAAATACAAAGAGGAGGGGGTACAGTCTGTTACAGGGAGATGCTGCTAGCAAAAAGAAACAGGAAATTGGGCCCAGAGCCCAACAAAAAAACCAGCCAACAAAAATGAATAACAAAACAAACGGGGGGGGGGGGGGGGGGGTGACTGAATTCGTGGGGTTTGTTTCAGTGAGAATGCAAATGGGCCTTGAAGGCCCAAACCCAAACACTCAGCTACGTGGCAACTCCTTTCTATCTTCTGAAACCCTAAGTCTTTCTTACTCTCCCAAAACACTGTTCACATGCGTCGTGGACTCTTCTCACACTCTCTCTCGTTCAAACCTCCGTCTCCCTTATTCTCCAACCTTCTTTCTCAACCTCCGTTCAGAAATTCCTCCATCTCTCTCATAATATCCCTTAACTCAATTTTGTTCAACCACCTACAAAAAAACATGAATAAACTTATAACAACAAAATTATTGCTAATCTGGAGACACTTTAATCTATGGCTTGCGTTGTTCGCTGAAGAACTGTGAAGTTGATTGCATGTTGTTGCACCCCAAAATTTGACCAACAGTTATTTACTCATTGAATGCTTGAAAGTGGATACCTTCATCAGAAAGTTCAAGAGATCCCCAGAGGAAGTGGTTGAAACCAGGGTTGTGTGCTTCACAGTTTGAAAGTTGTGGGTGCTCCTCAGATGATTTTGAGACTTTGAGAATGAACTTGATGTTTTGAGAAAGCTTATGAGATGTCTTGATAGCCACCATGAAGCCCAGAGAGGTCATTATGCAAGAATTCAGGAGATTCAGCCATGAATGGTAGAATTAGGGTTTTGACTGGGTCAACCCTAGGATAACTGAAGATTTGGAGAAGGTTGAGACCTAATCCAAAGGCCATGAGATCATGGAATGATGCATAGAGATGTTACAAAGATGATTCCTAGACCAACTCATCATGATTGAGGAGTTTGAGAAGTTTTAAGTTAGGGTTTCTGAGGATTGTCAGTGGAAAAACCCTAATTTGACCCCTATCTTCCAGGCAGTTTTAGCTCTAGATGTGATTGATATCTCATCTTCCCCACAACATGAATGTTGTAGAGCTTGTTCTTAGATTTAATTTGAGTGGTGGAAGTCCTTGATAGGAGTTACAGAGCTCAAGTTATGGTTTTGACAAATTACAGGTCAGCTGAGGTGTGTGAATCTGGGTCCTTGAAAGTCACCCAACTTGCAGAAAACTTTTGCCCTAGTAGGATGATTCCTATGGTTTCTTGGTCAACATGAATGTTGAAGAGGATCTTCTAAGCTTTAATTTGAGTGGTAGAAGTCCTTGATAGGATTTGTGGAACTCAACTTATGGTTTGAACAAGGCAGGGGTATTTTGGTCATTTGTCAGTTATAGGTCATTTTAGCCAATGCCTAAAACTCCTATTTCCAAGCCTCAAATGGAAAAACTCAAAACATGAAAGTTGCTCAAAATGTGATTTTAAGTCTAGAAAGAAGGTCACAAATTGTTGAAAAAGCTCATAGCACAAGATTCCATGATTGGTCAAAAATGAACTAAAAAAGGCTTATAACTTTGAAAAGTTGAAATTGAAAAGTGATTTGGGAGATCCACAAATCCAAAATAGGTCATCCAATATATCATTTTGATTGGAAAAACCATTTTAAGAACTTTGGTTTAAATAGATTTTTCATTTGAGGCTCCAAAAATGGACTTCCTTTGGAAATTTATTACTTGCATAAGAGGGCAACTTTGCAAAACCCTACACAAGCCAAAGATACACTTGTTTTTCACTCATCCTCATTCAGTAACTCACATAAGGACATTTTGAGACCAAATTACAAGGCATGGCATATGAGATGTGAGAAATCCAACTTGGCATATCATGAGATTTTAAAGAAACTTCCACACCCTTCTAGATGAATCTAGAAGCATCCAATCAATCAATATATAAAGAGTGCATCAGAAAGTGTTAAAGGTTGGTGATAGAGGGTCAAGTCAGAGGAGAAAGAGAGAGGTACATTGCCATTGGAGAGGTTTCTTCAATTTCAAGCAACTTTGATTTTCATCCTCCACAAGTATTCTCCTTCCAAACTCGTGCATACAGAATCATCTAGAGCAAGAGGAGAGCAAGATCCAAGCCTCACAAGATCAAGATCCAAGAGATTCCTCATCATCCATCACATTTTGCTCAAGGTGCATTTTGCTTCCACTTGCTTAATTTAAGTAGATTCGTGTAGATTCATTAGCATAATCTTGATCTAGGATGTTAGGAGATTAGTTTAGATAACTTTGGTGCTGTTTAGAGACAATTTAGTGCAGGTGCTCGAATCTTGATTGGCATAGAACTCCATGATTAGGGCGTTAGAAGCTTAGGTATTTGGTTCAGAATTGTCACCATTAGATGTAGAGTAGATTCATATAGGTTTTAGTGAGAATTATGAGAAAAAGTTTCAGAGCATTTCCATGGCTTCAAGATGTTGTTGCTCGCGGTTTTAATGATAGGGTGAGTTTCAAAGTAAATCAATGGCGTACATGTGTGGAGGGAGAGATTCTAAGCAGTTTTCATTCTTATAGCGTGTGATTTGGTTGAGTAGAGAGTGAGAACCGCGGGCTTGAAGTTTCACGTGTGAAGATGCATGATAATGGAGGCTTCAAACCCTAACTACATGGCCAAGGAAGAAGACGCGTGCTGGCCGTTGGATCTAAGTCAGAAACCTTGACCAAGACTCGATCGGGCGGCTGTGATTGAATTCAGAAAAGCGGAGGGAATTGGAGCACATGAAGTGCTGCGTTTCACTTAATGCCCCTCATGGGCTTAAGTGATTTTCATTTTCGCACCCCCTCGTAACGAGGCCCAACCAGAATGCACTGAAAATATTGCTAATTGCACCGCGTAGTCTTTTTTTTTCTTTTTTAAATTCTGAGGGGTTATTGGGCTTAACCCCAGGTGCTACGCGCACCCCCAGCTGAAAAGCCCAGCGCTTTTAACACATTAAGCATCTACTTAATGCACCTCCCAGTCCCTTGGATTAATTTAATTATTTTATTTTTCTTCTTTTATTTTTCTGTTTTGTAAAATTCATTAAAAATAGATAAAAAATGTTTTTTTACTTCTTCTTTTTTCTATGAGTAGATGTGCATGTGTAGAAAATTATAAAAATAAAAATGAGATTTTATTTTTAGGTTTAATATTTTTAATAGATTTTCCAAATAAATAGCTTTTTAATAGTCTTAATTTGGTATGTGATTTTGTAGGAATTGTTTTAGAACCTTCCCTTAGGGTTTTTAATCCATTCTTTTTTGTGCAATTAGATGATGAATCATAGTTCCCCATAGGATTTTTTCTAGATTTTTAGAATTAAATTTTGATTAGTTTAATTAGGGTTGATGTAGGGTATCCTAATTAGGGTTTAGATTGTGTTTAGGGGATGAATCATTTTCTTTGATTGAGTTTTATCTTGATTTTTAGGTAGAGACCTTAGTAGGTGTTATGAGTAGGTGTTGAGGACCCTTGTGAATATTTGTTAGATTTTTCCCCATTAGTTTAGTATTTTTAGGTATTTTCTGAGGTTGCCTGTTGATTTTGTCTCCCCTGTGGTTATCTGTTCATTTTGGGGTTCATTCTGAGGAATTTGTTGAGGGGCTTGTGTTGCCTTGAAGATCTTGATGGAGAGCATCATGAAGTGAAGATTGTAGATCAAGTCTCAGAGACCTAGGGCTTGTCTTGTTCCCTATCTGTGAGGTTTGAGATCCTGAAGTTTGAAGGAAGTTCATGGTACTTTCCTGAGGAAGGCACTATGAATGACTTTCATTCTTTCTTCTCACCTCTTTCTTAAGTATCCAATGATGTTGGAGCCAACTTGTGAGTTTAATTTCTCCTGAGGAGGAATGTAAACTGATCACCTGTTGTTGAGCCACATGGGATACAACTCCTAAGTGGAAGCCTCCTAGTACTTTCCTGAGGAAGGTCCTATGGGTCTATTCACTTAGTTCCATTAGTTTATCTAGGATTTCTCAAGTATCCAATGATGTTGGAGCCAACTTGTGAGTTTAATTTCTCCTGAGGAGGAATGTAAACTGATCACAGTTGTTGAGCCACATAGGATACAACTCCTAAGTGGAAGCCTCCTAGTACTTTCCTGAGGAAGGTCCTATGAGTCTATTCATTTAGTTCCACTAGTTCAGATAGGATTTCCTAAATATCCAGTGATGTTGGAGCCTGCTTGTGAGTTTAATTTCTCCTGAGGAGGAATGTAAACTGATCACAGTGGTTGAGCCACATAGGGTATGACTCCTGAGTATACACCTCTTAGTGCTTTCCTGAGGAAGACACTATGAGTCTGATTGCTTAGCTCCCTTTCTTTGGTAAGCTTGTTCTGAAGCTTGAAGACTGGGATTGAATTCTCTTGTTAGGGTTTTGCTGTGCTTAGATTGTTTAGACTCTGTGATTAGGGTTAGGATTGGAGAGTAGATTGATTCTTTCTCAAGTGTGTTTGTTTGCCTGGTGGCACTTCCCTTTTTATCCTGTTATTGCTTGATGGCATGTTGATTATTTCAGTATGATTACTGTTGTTTCATGACTGGCTTGAGGTCGAGACGAGCTTGTGGAGGCTGAAGCCCCACACACATTTCCTCCCTCACTTGCATTGCATGCATTTTACTGTTAAAGCTGATGTTTTTGTCTGTTGCTGTGTATCATTGACATGATCCCTTAGGACTCTCATTTCTTCTGATGAGGACTTGATGATAGACTTTTAGGTTGAAACCTATGCATGACAACATCTAGGAGTTCCCTGTTCAAACCTCAACCATAGGATGAATCCATGGCATGATAACAGTAGGACTTGATAGTCTCCCTCCTAGTTGAGTTATTTCCCGTAGTTAGCCGAACTACGTTTGCTCTGATCTTTCATACCAGATGAAAGTACGTAGGCATAGGATGCGACGTCCTAGCGAGCAACCTTCCCCCATCTTCACCCGTAGTTAGCCGAACTACGTTGACTCTGATTTCTCGTTCCAGACGGGAATACGTAGGCATAAAGTGCGACGCTTTGCCGAGTCATTTTTCTTTTCTTTTTCAGCCAGCCTTGATAGGTAGATAGATTACAACCAACCCGTCCAAGTAAACAAACAAGCGAGGATCCCGTCGAGTACGACGGACGTGAGGGGTGCTAATACCTTCCCCTTGCGTAACCGACTCCCGAACCCAGACAATGGTTGCGATGACCTTGTCTTACCCTTTTTCGTCAGGTTTTTTCCGATCGTTTCCTTTCCCGCTCTGAGGGATAAATAACGAAAGGTGGCGACTCTTCTGTCATGCCGGCACCTTATTTTTCGCGCAAGCGACAGCTGGCGACTCTGCTGGGGAGAGAGGGCATCTAGGGACTTTTCCCATCCCTTATGCTGGGACCGTTTCCCATCCCCTACGCGAGTCAATCCTATCGTTTGTGTGTTTGCTTGTTGGGTTGCGTTTATTTATCGCATTTTTACTTCTCGCATCTTTACTTCCCGCATTTTATTGCCAGTTTGATATGATTATCTGTGCTGCTGTGGGAGAGGGATGTTACTGTGAGTGAAAAGCCGGACCTGGGCTTGAGTACACACCTAGATATAGTTGCGGAGAAGTAGTAGACGAACCTGTCTGCTGAGCAGACACAGTTCCCTACGAAAATCTGCGCTCAGACGAGATTCTTGCAGAGGTGCTCCTTTCCGGTCCTGAGGATCTGAGGGGAGTCCAGACGTGAGGATTGTCGACTCTGGGGACCGATCATTTGGAAGTCAGCTAAGAGAGGCCGCTTCATGACCTGACGATGCCACTCCTTCTGGGAATCGTATTGTCACTCATGAAAGTCTGTGACGCTGACGACCGCATAGGATGCCGTACCTCTGTCCGTGGATTAGGTCCATCATACCTGTGAGTGGGGTTGGGATGTTGCAGGAAACTTTGACCTCCAGACTACCTGGTTTTCTTGACAGTGAATCAGTTATGTTGGGTTCTCAATTGCAGATATGTTCTTGATAGAGCAAGGGTTTGATCAGAGGATCTTATCATCGGGTGTTTGTCTGTTCTTGATAGAGCAGGCTTTGATCAGTGTATTATCATCAGTGGTTTGTTCCGGATAGAGCAGAGTTTGAGTGGGGTCTGAAGATCTCATCAGCAGTTGTTATTTTGTTCTTGATAGGGCAGATTTTGAGTGGGGTTTGAAGGTCTCATCAGCAGCTGTGCATTTGTTCTTGATAGGGCAGATTTCTGATTTGGGGTCTGAAGACTTCATCAGCGGACGCTTTCTGATCATACATCCCGAGTCCTTATTATCAGGCACTTATGCTTGTCAGAGCAGAATTTTGATCTCGATCCTATCAGATGGTTATTCTCAACAGATCAGATCAGTGGTTTTACACCGGGGTCTCCTTCTCATCAGTGACTGTTGATACCGAATCTCCGCAGCAGCCACCTGGATATACTGTTGCATGCCTGCATTTTGCATTAGCTCGCATATTCATGTTTGCATTCCAATTAGCGTGTGTCTGTGCTGTAGGCGCGTTTCGTACCCTGAGTCTGGTGTCCCGAGAAATAGGAGATATTTTCTTCCATGAATGGATCCAGTCTTATCACTGCATTGACACTATGTCGGCACGTTGACACCAGAATTAGGGGTGATCTCCTAAACGTACAGACACCCATGGCATAATTCATCTTGCATGGCAGAAGCCGGGACTTGTCTTCTAACCCTTGTGTTTGCAGGTTTGATTCAGAATCGAGCAGCTCAGACTAATGGAGCAGGTACAAGCTGAACTGGGGAAAGTCCAAAGCCAGCTGGGGCAGGTCATGAATGACATACAGGCAGTGCGTTTGGACCAGCAAGTGCTCAGAGAGGAGAATCAGCAGCTGCAGAATCAGCTGAGCTTTCTCATGGGAGTGGTGAGAAGTATGCTAAATAAGGAGAGTGGTCAAGCACCCAAGGAGGAGACCAGAGTGCTTCCTCCGTTACCGTCAGTGCCACCTGTGCTGAAGCCAAGTGGACCTCATGGACCCTCTACACAGCATGAAGCTCGAGGCCTGTCTCGTCATCAGCCGCGCCAAGCATCTCAGAATAATCCTGAAGGTTATGGTCAAAAGAGGAAGCTACTTGATAGAGCTGTAGATCCACTACCTGTGAGTTATGCCCAACTGCTGCCGCTGTTGGTTCAGAACCGTGTTCTCAAGCTTCGGACCTCAAATCCACCAGATGACGTGTCACCAGACGTTGATCTAAGCATGCGTTGTGATTTCCACTCAGGAGCGCCGGGGCACCATGTTGAAACATGTAAGGCTCTCCGGAATAAGATTCAGGACCTTATTGACTCAAGGGCGATTAGGCTTGTGCCGGGCGGCATGAGAGCATCGGGAAAGTTCATCCCTTACCCTGCGGAAGAGGTGGATGATTCCACTCCTTTGCCTGAAGCTGAGAAAGGTCTGGAATATGTCCCGCGACCTTTGGTGACTGAATCGCCTCGCTCGCAGTTTCGGCCTGGATCAAGTTCGAGAACGCAAGCGCCTAAACAAGAGATCGTTGCCACTCAGAAACGACGACCTCTTGCTCCTGGGCGGAAGGAATACCAGCACCAGGATCACAAGAGACCTCGCAACCACGTGGAACAAAGGAATGCTTCTTTCTATCCAGTGCCTGTGCCGTATAGCCAGATTCTTCCACTGTTGATTCAGAATTCCTTGGTGGAACCGAAAGCTCTCAAACCCGTGCTAGAGCCTTACCCTCCAGGGTACGATCCTCATGTTCAGTGCGGTTACCATGGTGGATCTCCGGGGCATTCAACTGAAGATTGCAAGGCTTTCCAGGAGAAAGTGCAACAATTGATCGACCAAGGGTGTATTTCCTTTCCAGAGGGAGTCTTGGTTGTGCGTGGCGACCTCTCAGCTGTTTGAGCTCGTAGATTCAGAGGGTTGTTTCCAGAAGCCAGTGATCCAGACAGGCAGACGTCCTCAACATTGGCAGTCCTCGGACTTTTTACCATTTTGCATTTGTAGTTTCTTTTCTGTTAGTTACTACTTGCTGTTGAACATTGTATGTTCCGAATGGTGATGTTAATAAAGTGACTATGCATTTTTTCTGAACTAATTATGTCGTTGTCACTCATTTACCGCATTACACTGACACTTGCATTTTATTTACTCCGATTTCTTACTATGATTAGCAATGAGCGGAGGGAGGATGATGAAACTGAATACTCATAACCGATGATCGTATTGCTTTCTGATAAAACCTAGCCGATGACGTATAAGGCATTGTTTCAAATCCCTAAACACCGGAGAGATAAGGAAGAGAATCCCTTGTTAACCACTTCGAGCCGAGGAGTAGGAGTTTCTTTCGGATTGTTAAACCCTCACATCTTAACCCGGGGCAGGGTAGTTGACAGTTAGCTTGACCGAGCGTTCAAGTCTTATAGAGGAGTGTTGTCCTTCGAGGACCAATCACATCATATTCCTCTCCAGAGGTCGTACCTCATCAACCACAATGGTTAAACCTCACTAATCAGGAGTGAGACAGTTACAATCCTTTCGGAGCAGTCAAGACAACCAGTGTCGCACGACTTGTTCCAAAAGAAAAAGGAATAAGAAAGCCCGCTAAGTGAAAAAGAAAAGCTAGAAAGCAAATACTTAGGCAAAAATCAGGGCATCCCGCTGGACTTCAAAAAGAAATCGAAAAGAACTCAAAAGGAGTCAGTCCAGGCAAAAGTTAGGGAATCAAAACAAAAGAATGAAAAAGAAAGGATTATAAAAAAGGAAAAATCCTCGAACAAGGACGAAGTCGTGTAGACACAGACGCCGAAAACGAAAAGGAGTAACTGTCACTCCGAAACACCTCGAGAATTCTTTAACCAGTTGTTCCCAATGTTCAACATACCTCTCGAAGAGGCGAGCGCTCGACCCGAGTTAACTGAACTGTAGGATCGGAGGTCATCACGTAGAAGGGGTGGGTACAAATCATAATTTGAGCCAAATATCCTTTGTTTCCCTAGCCGTGAACCCGACCACGATACAACCCTTAAAAGACCTAATTGAGGCAGGGTTTATTCTGAAAGCGCATTACGATAAAGTTGAGTAACCTGACTCCTTCATGATTTGCTAATCATATCCTTATTGCATTTTTCACTGACTACGTAAGCACTACGTTTGAACTCTTTGGTTCATTCGTCACTCACTAGCATGGCACGTAAATGAGTGACAGTACAACATTTTTTCGAAATTTGCATGAACACTGCATTAAAATTACTATTCGTGAATAAACAATTTTAGTTGCAGGTTAGTAGCTGATACGAAGGAACTTCAGCAAGGAATAGTCAATCAGGACTGAATCGCCAGAGGTCTGGATCAGAATGGTGTGCTTTGAAACCCTGTGAATCTGGGGCAATGACTTCCTGTGAGTTTGGAATCAGTTTGTCTGAGGACAAGTCCCGGAGCATCAGTTGATTATGGGGCAGTTCAGGCAAGAAGCAGTTGGCCGGAAGTGAATCTTCTTGAGACCCAATCAGGGGCAGTTATCCGGAATCCTTGCGATTTAAGGGCAGATCCCTCCAGTGTTCGATCAGAGCATGTTGAGTCGCTCATCGCTCGTTCAGGGGCAAACTACTTCAGAGATATTGAAGCCGACCATGCTGAGAGCTGATTAGTTGAGGATGAATCCTCCCGTTGTGCAGATGCTGGGGCAAGCCCTCTGAAGATTGTCTTGTTGCCAGTTGTTGTCGGCTCAGAATGAATTATTCCCGAAGGTCGGATTAGGGCAAGTTGAAATGCACTGGGGCAAGTTGTTCAAATGAGTTTGTTCACCCTAGCAAGAATTGAGTATCGGGGAATCGTGTCATTACCCCGCCAAAACCTGAACCTTCTGAAGAAGCCTTGCGGTCATTGGATTGCTATCCTACAGCATAACCTGTTACTTGACTCCATGATTGGTAGCCTGTATTTCCTGTGTTGACGCTGTTGAACCAGGATTGTTTCTCAGCAGAGACGTACAGTTTGAGATTGTTTCCCCTGTGCAGTTTGAGACTGCAGCAAACTGAGATGGCGTTTATCCCTTATCAGATTAGGGTCAAGATTACCCTCAGCGGACCAGGATTGATATCCCCGAAGCAGGGCGAGTCCTCCTTCTCCATCAGAGCTCAGTAGTCTCTCCTCCGCAGAATCTGAACGCAGAATAGTGAGCATTGATATGTCTTCCCCAGGTAGAGGTGATTCTCTCCCCCAAGCAGACGCACCCTGAAGGAATGTCCCCTCATCAGCTAAGTCAAGCGCCAGAGAATGGTGTCGTCTTTCCCCAGCACCGGGTCACAAGTGCAGAGTTCATGGAAATGTTTGGGAAGCTGAAGCTCGTGTTTTCCCCAGTAAAGTCACCGAAGCAGGTGTTTTCCCCAGCACCGGGTCACAAGTGCAGGATTCGCAGGAAGCTAGTCGTATACCGAAGGATGCAGTAACTGATGGTGCCAGACTGAAGTCTCCAGTGGAATTGAGATTCCTCACCAGAGCCGTATTCTCTCTTGAAGTTGGATGATTCCCTCTTCCCCAATAGAGCAGTGGAACAGCTGATGTTACATTCCCCTGCAGAGTCGTACTCTCCCCCGAAGTCAGATGATCCTTTCTTCCCCAGTGGAATCGAATTCCCCATCAGAGTCGTACTCTCCCCCGAAGTCAGATGATCCTTTCTTCCCCAGTGGAATCGAATTCCCCATCAGAGTCGTACTCTCCAGTGAAATGGAATGATCTCTCTCCCCGGCTGAGGCCGCAGAAAAGCGGAATCCTTGGAAGTTGATCAGATCATGATCAATTTTCCCCAGCAGAGCAGTAAGCAGCTGATGCTGTATTTCCCCCAGAGTTGTACTCTTCCCAGCGAAGCAGAATGATTTCTCCTTCCTCAGCCGAGTTTGCAGATGTCCAAGAGATCCGAATCCTTGGAAGTTGATCAGATCATGATTGGTTTTTCCCCAGTGGAGTGTTGAGCCGCTGAAGTTGATTCCCCACAGAGTGGTTATCCCCAGAAGAGTAGCCGAGACGGCCGCGCAATTCATTCTCGCGATTGATATCAGCAGATCCAAGTTCTCGTAGAGCTTCATCCCCTACCGCAGTCAGCTGAAGTTGTTTTCCCTGCAGCAATCAACGGAAGATTAATTCCCCAGACAGAGCCTGATTGATATTTGGCGTGCTCACATTCTCCTCAGCAGGATGATTCCTCTATCTGAGCGGTTCTTTCTCCTTGACAGGAGGATTTCCCCCCTTCGGCATTTATTTTGCTGACGGGATCACATCATTGTGCATGATTGCATAGCATTGAGCATGACTGCATAGCATTTAACGTTGCAACAGCATTGCGCATGATTGCATGGCATTTAGCATAAATACATATCATTCCCGTGTGAGGCGTAGCGCAGAAGCATACGCATCATAAGCATGACCTAGGTCATTATCATCCTTATTGTACAGGTGTACTATCGGAAAACCGGTTGCTCAGGACGATTCTTGATGTTATCCCCAGCAAGGTTGTTTTCTTAGATGATTCTAAAAGACCCCGGTGTAATTCCCACAGTCGCTCGCTCAAGATGATTTTTGAGATCCCCAGCGAAGTCTTCGGTTCGAGATGATTCTCAAATCCCTCAGCAGGGCCATTTGCTTAAAGATGATTCTTAAGGCCTCAGTACAGCTTCCCGAGTTGTTCGCCTAGTATGATACTTGGGCTCCCCAATAGCGCCTCCAGCAAGAGTTGCCCAGGAAGATTCCTGGAATTCCCAACAGAATGTTTGCTCCAGAAAGGTTATTAGTTCAGAACGATTCTTGAAGATGCCCGACGGATCTGTTTGTTCAAGATGATTCTTGAAGGCCAGAGCAGCATGATATGTCTGCTCCGGTAACGATGTCTAATCTGAAGATGGATTTCGTAAGCGCCCGATGGCGATATCAGAAGGTTCCTGTGAGTCCAGATTTCCGTGTTGATGAATCAACGTGTGGCTGAAGACAAGGTTCCAGGGTTGTAGATACAACAGAGTGATTCGTGTGAGTCTGAAGACCAAGTCAGTTATCCTGAGGTGATGATTGAGCGCGATCAAGTGAATGATACGTCTTCTGATTGAAGTCGAAGATGTTTCTCCAGCTAAAGCGGAGTTTTGGCCTGAAGGCAAAGTGTTTGAATCCCCGTAGAGTCATGAATGGCTCAGGACACCATTTCTCTGACTGAAGTCACAGATTTCCTAAGCTGAAGCGAAGGTGCCTAAGGGCAAGGTTATCCCCAAGGTCATGGACGACCTAGGATTCATTTTTTCGGACTGAAGGCCGAAGTATATCCCTGACTGAAGTCTCGGATGCTCTATAGCAGAGGCGGAGTTGCCTGAAGGCAGATCCATGTATCCTTGAAGGCCAAGGACCACTTTCTTCAGACTGAAGTCGAAGATACCTCCTGCAGAGTTGCCATCCTTGAAGGCCAAGGATGCTTATCTTCAGAAGTACTTGAAGATCTTTTCTAGCTGAAGCTGGAAGTGGCCAGGGGCCAGGGTTTCATGTAGTTCTGATGTTGAAGTTCTACGGCGGGCAGTGTGCAGCAGTATTCCGATGTTCGTTATGGTTCTGAGGGTGAACCCCAGATCAGAGTGTGCTTGGTTAAGTCTCTCACTCCCAGCAGAGTAGTTTCAAATACGCAAGTGTACCTTTTGTTCCATTTACCAGGGGTGAACCCCAGGTCAGATTTGTTCAGTGTTGTATCTGGTGCGACGGCGAGGTTGAATGTTTGTTTGACGGCAATGTCAGACTCCTTAAATTCCCAGCAGAGATGATGTTGGTACAACGGCGATGTCGAATGTCTCTCAGAATGATGTTTTGATTCCGGCGGCGATGTCAGATCAGTATCTCTCCAGCTAGTTGTTGAGCGGCTAGTATTGCAGTGTTCGGAGATTTGTTCCCCGCAGAGTACCGTGTGCTCGTGCAGTTGGCAAATTTTCGGGTTTACCGATATTCAACCGTCTCGTACCTTGATTGGTTGAGAGCCGTTCGCTTCTCACCCAGTCAGGTTCAAGCCGTTTGAATAGGGGCAGCTGTTGCACCCCAAAATTTGACCAACAGTTATTTACTCATTGAATGCTTGAAAGTGGATACCTTCATCAGAAAGTTCAAGAGATCCCCAGAGGAAGTGGTTGAAACCAGGGTTGTGTGCTTCACAGTTTGAAAGTTGTGGGTGCTCCTCAGATGATTTTGAGACTTTGAGAATGAACTTGATGTTTTGAGAAAGCTTATGAGATGTCTTGATAGCCACCATGAAGCCCAGAGAGGTCATTATGCAAGAATTCAGGAGATTCAGCCATGAATGGTAGAATTAGGGTTTTGACTGGGTCAACCCTAGGATAACTGAAGATTTGGAGAAGGTTGAGACCTAATCCAAAGGCCATGAGATCATGGAATGATGCATAGAGATGTTACAAAGATGATTCCTAGACCAACTCATCATGATTGAGGAGTTTGAGAAGTTTCAAGTTAGGGTTTCTGAGGATTGTCAGTGGAAAAACCCTAATTTGACCCCTATCTTCCAGGCAGTTTTAGCTCTAGATGTGATTGATATCTCATCTTCCACACAACATGAATGTTGTAGAGCTTGTTCTTAGCTTTAATTTGAGTGGTGGAAGTCCTTGATAGGAGTTACAGAGCTCAAGTTATGGTTTTGACAAATTACAGGTCAGCTGAGGTGTGTGAATCTGGGTCCTTGAAAGTCACCCAACTTGCAGACAACTTTTGCCCTAGTAGGATGATTCCTATGGTTTCTTGGTCAACATGAATGTTGAAGAGGATCTTCTAAGCTTTAATTTGAGTGGTAGAAGTCCTTGATAGGATTTGTGGAACTCAACTTATGGTTTGAACAAGGCAGGGGTATTTTGGTCATTTGTCAGTTATAGGTCATTTTAGCCAATGCCTAAAACTCCTATTTCCAAGCCTCAAATGGAAAAACTCAAAACATGAAAGTTGCTCAAAATGTGATTTTAAGTCTAGAAAGAAGGTCACAAATTGTTGAAAAAGCTCATAGCACAAGATTCCATGATTGGTCAAAAATGAACTAAAAAAGGCTTATAACTTTGAAAAGTTGAAATTGAAAAGTGATTTGGGAGATCCACAAATCCAAAATAGGTCATCCAATATATCATTTTGATTGGAAAAACCATTTTAAGAACTTTGGTTTAAATAGATTTTTCATTTGAGGCTCCAAAAATGGACTTCCTTTGGAAATTTATTACTTTCATAAGAGGGCAACTTTGCAAAACCCTACACAAGCCAAAGATACACTTGTTTTTCACTCATCCTCATTCAGTAACTCACATAAGGACATTTTGAGACCAAATTACAAGGCATGGCATATGAGATGTGAGAAATCCAACTTGGCATATCATGAGATTTTAAAGAAACTTCCACACCCTTCTAGATGAATCTAGAAGCATCCAATCAATCAATATATAAAGAGTGCATCAGAAAGTGTTAAAGGTTGGTGATAGAGGGTCAAGTCAGAGGAGAAAGAGAGAGGTACATTGCCATTGGAGAGGTTTCTTCAATTTCAAGCAACTTTGATTTTCATCCTCCACAAGTATTCTCCTTCCAAACTCGTGCATACAGAATCATCTAGAGCAAGAGGAGAGCAAGATCCAAGCCTCACAAGATCAAGATCCAAGAGATTCCTCATCATCCATCACATTTTGCTCAAGGTGCATTTTGCTTCCACTTGCTTAATTTAAGTAGATTCGTGTAGATTCATTAGCATAATCTTGATCTAGGATGTTAGGAGATTAGTTTAGATAACTTTGGTGCTGTTTAGAGACAATTTAGTGCAGGTGCTCGAATCTTGATTGGCATAGAACTCCATGATTAGGGCGTTAGAAGCTTAGGTATTTGGTTCAGAATTGTCACCATTAGATGTAGAGTAGATTCATATAGGTTTTAGTGAGAATTATGAGAAAAAGTTTCAGAGCATTTCCATGGCTTCAAGATGTTGTTGCTCGCGGTTTTAATGATAGGGTGAGTTTCAAAGTAAATCAATGGCGTACATGTGTGGAGGGAGAGATTCTAAGCAGTTTTCATTCTTATAGCGTGTGATTTGGTTGAGTAGAGAGTGAGAACCGCGGGCTTGAAGTTTCACGTGTGAAGATGCATGATAATGGAGGCTTCAAACCCTAACTACATGGCCAAGGAAGAAGACGCGTGCTGGCCGTTGGATCTAAGTCAGAAACCTTGACCAAGACTCGATCGGGCGGCTGTGATTGAATTCAGAAAAGCGGAGGGAATTGGAGCACATGAAGTGCTGCGTTTCACTTAATGCCCCTCATGGGCTTAAGTGATTTTCATTTTCGCACCCCCTCGTAACGAGGCCCAACCAGAATGCACTGAAAATATTGCTAATTGCACCGCGTAGTCTTTTTTTTTCTTTTTTAAATTCTGAGGGGTTATTGGGCTTAACCCCAGGTGCTACGCGCACCCCCAGCTGAAAAGCCCAGCGCTTTTAACACATTAAGCATCTACTTAATGCACCTCCCAGTCCCTTGGATTAATTTAATTATTTTATTTTTCTTCTTTTATTTTTCTGTTTTGTAAAATTCATTAAAAATAGATAAAAAATGTTTTTTTACTTCTTCTTTTTTCTATGAGTAGATGTGCATGTGTAGAAAATTATAAAAATAAAAATGAGATTTTATTTTTAGGTTTAATATTTTTAATAGATTTTCCAAATAAATAGCTTTTTAATAGTCTTAATTTGGTATGTGATTTTGTAGGAATTGTTTTAGAACCTTCCCTTAGGGTTTTTAATCCATTCTTTTTTGTGCAATTAGATGATGAATCATAGTTCCCCATAGGATTTTTTCTAGATTTTTAGAATTAAATTTTGATTAGTTTAATTAGGGTTGATGTAGGGTATCCTAATTAGGGTTTAGATTGTGTTTAGGGGATGAATCATTTTCTTTGATTGAGTTTTATCTTGATTTTTAGGTAGAGACCTTAGTAGGTGTTATGAGTAGGTGTTGAGGACCCTTGTGAATATTTGTTAGATTTTTCCCCATTAGTTTAGTATTTTTAGGTATTTTCTGAGGTTGCCTGTTGATTTTGTCTCCCCTGTGGTTATCTGTTCATTTTGGGGTTCATTCTGAGGAATTTGTTGAGGGGCTTGTGTTGCCTTGAAGATCTTGATGGAGAGCATCATGAAGTGAAGATTGTAGATCAAGTCTCAGAGACCTAGGGCTTGTCTTGTTCCCTATCTGTGAGGTTTGAGATCCTGAAGTTTGAAGGAAGTTCATGGTACTTTCCTGAGGAAGGCACTATGAATGACTTTCATTCTTTCTTCTCACCTCTTTCTTAAGTATCCAATGATGTTGGAGCCAACTTGTGAGTTTAATTTCTCCTGAGGAGGAATGTAAACTGATCACCTGTTGTTGAGCCACATGGGATACAACTCCTAAGTGGAAGCCTCCTAGTACTTTCCTGAGGAAGGTCCTATGGGTCTATTCACTTAGTTCCATTAGTTTATCTAGGATTTCTCAAGTATCCAATGATGTTGGAGCCAACTTGTGAGTTTAATTTCTCCTGAGGAGGAATGTAAACTGATCACAGTTGTTGAGCCACATAGGATACAACTCCTAAGTGGAAGCCTCCTAGTACTTTCCTGAGGAAGGTCCTATGAGTCTATTCATTTAGTTCCACTAGTTCAGATAGGATTTCCTAAATATCCAGTGATGTTGGAGCCTGCTTGTGAGTTTAATTTCTCCTGAGGAGGAATGTAAACTGATCACAGTGGTTGAGCCACATAGGGTATGACTCCTGAGTATACACCTCTTAGTGCTTTCCTGAGGAAGACACTATGAGTCTGATTGCTTAGCTCCCTTTCTTTGGTAAGCTTGTTCTGAAGCTTGAAGACTGGGATTGAATTCTCTTGTTAGGGTTTTGCTGTGCTTAGATTGTTTAGACTCTGTGATTAGGGTTAGGATTGGAGAGTAGATTGATTCTTTCTCAAGTGTGTTTGTTTGCCTGGTGGCACTTCCCTTTTTATCCTGTTATTGCTTGATGGCATGTTGATTATTTCAGTATGATTACTGTTGTTTCATGACTGGCTTGAGGTCGAGACGAGCTTGTGGAGGCTGAAGCCCCACACACATTTCCTCCCTCACTTGCATTGCATGCATTTTACTGTTAAAGCTGATGTTTTTGTCTGTTGCTGTGTATCATTGACATGATCCCTTAGGACTCTCATTTCTTCTGATGAGGACTTGATGATAGACTTTTAGGTTGAAACCTATGCATGACAACATCTAGGAGTTCCCTGTTCAAACCTCAACCATAGGATGAATCCATGGCATGATAACAGTAGGACTTGATAGTCTCCCTCCTAGTTGAGTTATTTCCCGTAGTTAGCCGAACTACGTTTGCTCTGATCTTTCATACCAGATGAAAGTACGTAGGCATAGGATGCGACGTCCTAGCGAGCAACCTTCCCCCATCTTCACCCGTAGTTAGCCGAACTACGTTGACTCTGATTTCTCGTTCCAGACGGGAATACGTAGGCATAAAGTGCGACGCTTTGCCGAGTCATTTTTCTTTTCTTTTTCAGCCAGCCTTGATAGGTAGATAGATTACAACCAACCCGTCCAAGTAAACAAACAAGCGAGGATCCCGTCGAGTACGACGGACGTGAGGGGTGCTAATACCTTCCCCTTGCGTAACCGACTCCCGAACCCAGACAATGGTTGCGATGACCTTGTCTTACCCTTTTTCGTCAGGTTTTTTCCGATCGTTTCCTTTCCCGCTCTGAGGGATAAATAACGAAAGGTGGCGACTCTTCTGTCATGCCGGCACCTTATTTTTCGCGCAAGCGACACATGTGGAGATCTATAAGATCTTCATGGAGATGAATATCTGTGATCGGTGACGAAGGTTCATGGATAGACGAAGTTGGAAGGCTTGTGATGAATCTGGAAATGCGATGAGCACGATAAAAATCTGGTAGAACACGGATCTGGAAGACTGATCGAAGAACTGACGATTATTGATGAGTCTAAGCATTTTTGTGGAGAGATGTTGATAGACCTAGAAATTTGGATGTGATCGCGACTTTCTATGTCTAATACAACTAACTGCAAGTGCACAGTCTATCGCGTAGTAATAAAAGATATTGATCCCACAGGGACTCGTAATCAAACTAGTGTTCTCGGGAGTTACTATGTTTAGCTAGGTAGAATATGTTTTAAGGGAATAAGATTGTCACTAAGAGGGGAAACTAAGTTTACTATTTAGATTTTTAATTAATTGAATCGATACATAGTAATTATGTTCTTCAGGAATTTGATAAGTTCCTGGTGTATGAAATAGTTTTCGCAGTTTATTTAAGCAGAAAGTGGAGATTTGAAGACTCTCGTCTCACGATGGTTATTGACGCTAATCATAATCCTAAGGGCCTAACGTACACTTTCGTGTTCCGTTCGGGGTTAAAATTACTTTTTGGAAATCTCTAAGTTCTAATTCGTTTTAAAGTGCTTTCGCTGTTATTAAAACAAATGCCTAGTGTTTACTATCTGACCTTACCGCAACTTTCGCTTGTTGGTTCGTATCTTAATTAATTTCCCACTTTCGTGGCAAAACTACTTTAAAATAAGTTCTCGCTTTCGCGACGAAGTTTATTTCGTAAATCAATTTTAAACACTTAGACCGTAAATTATTTTTGTGAAAAGAAAGTTTTCAAACAAGAGTTATCAAATCCCATCCGAATTATTACTACATATCGATTACCTAAGTTTAGCTAGACATGGAATTTGGAAAAGCAAAACATAAATAATAATAATAAATAATAAATTGCATTATGATAAAATAAGAGTCGATCAAAATGAAAACCTGTAAATAATGTCAATTGGCCTTTGGGCAGATCCTCCACAGATGTTGGCAGGATTCTGTCTTTAGTTCCAATTCGATCGTACAGTGCAGTAACAATTACAGAAGGGCGGAAATGGGAATGAGTAGAATGGAAAGGGAAATAAAGGAAAAGGGATACAAATGAAACTGGAGAAATGAATACAAATAATAACTGAAAGTAAATTTGCTGGAAAGTAAATTTGGCAGCACTTCGTGGTATGAATGCAGCTCTCTTTTTGAAGTCCCCTGCTTCCCTTTTTATAGAGGTGGAATTCCAACGGTTACCTCTGAGGATGATGGACCTTGAGGCAGATAATTTAGGGAGTAGTGGATCATTTAATGAGAATTGGAACTGCTCTTTTGACGTGTAATCTGAGTGGGGCGTTTTTGCCTGCATGACGGTCGTCACAAGGTGTGACGGTCGTCACCCGTGTGACGGTCGTCATGCATCTGTGACGGTCGTCACATCAGCAAAAACTGTCTGATGCGCTTTTCATTGTGTTTTCACTCCTTTTTCGTCCATATTTCATCTGGGATTGCTTCTTTTCTTCATGTTGCCTTGTTTAGGCGTGATCGTTTAATACCTGCAAAAACATCAGACAAATACATGGAAATAACCCGAAATCGGATCGAAAACGGTTAGCTTTTAGTCGAATTAGGCATGAAAATATCTATACGATTTCGTGTTATCAAACTCCCCTAAGCTTGAATCTTTGCTTGTCCTCAAGTAAAACGTGGAAAGGTCGGCAAGCACGAGGCTGCTTCTTCGTTCGCAGAGATTGGAAAAACCAGGATTCTTGGTAGGAACAAGACGAGTATCACGACGACACTGGACTACAAGTCTCCGGAGGTCTCCCTTTTATTGCAAATCGGTCTCAGTCATGCTACCGTATCTTGGTGTCAAGGTTCTCGTGGCAAGTTCACCCTGTTTGTTCTAGCGCAATCACAATAAGCCCGTTGTCCGCACACTCTCATGGCAAGTCGACCTGTTAGTGAATATGATCTCGTTTTTGTTTTTGATCTTCTTCATTGATCATAATTTGGTGTCATTGATTTTTCAATGGGTTTTTCGTGCCGTTGGGCTAAATGCTCGGGTGAGGAGCACCTAACTTAGAAGGAAACGAATCTTATATTCTTGGGCTTTTTAGCTCTCTTTTCATGATTTTTCATCTTTTTGGAGATCATACACTTATTTGCATCGGTCGCTCGCTTAGAAGTGTTTTTAGGATGGTGCTGACTGCTAGTATAAACTACTTGGGGTTGAGTTTGCGTAGACACTTGAGACTTTGGTACACGTAGGTGGTGAAACCGACTCGCATAAACTAGAGATCTAAGGTGTCTGGACGATACTGGTTTTGTTAGAACTGTCGTTTCCTCGGAGTCTCAAAACTCGGTTTGAACTCAGGTGCATTCTCGTGATGCTTTGGCTTTTGAGGAACAAATGAAAGTTTTTGTTTTCGTTGAAAAATGTGGGGGGTTGTTTGCGTAACGTGAAAATTATATAGACGAGCGTTATTTGCTAGAAATAGAAAGCGTAAAAATAGAACTTACTAAAATTCAAAGTGCAGTGAAATGGAAATAAAGGAAATAAGGGAAGTTCTGAATACAGTGGAAATAAGGCTCCGCTCCCACACTATCTCGATCAGTGTCCTCACTGATTCTTGAAGCATGCGAGAGGGAGATACAACTGAAAATGAAAATACAAAATACTGAAATATAGTAAACAATAAAGGAAAAAAAATGAAAATCTAGTCTCGGGGCCTGTCACGTCCACGCTGGCGTCCTCTGGCTCTAGCAAGGGCGACTCTATCCTCGTAGCTCATGGCTCCGGTGTGGTAGACCGTGTCTCGGAGTCCTTCGACCTGCAGGGTCAGATTCGCTAGACTCTCAGTGATCGTAGCTTGGCCGATGTGAATTCGTTGCATTTGAGTCCGGTGCCAAGCTTTGAACTGGTCAGCTCGCTGGTTCTGCTGCTGCAGCATCGTGAGTATCTGTGCCTGCTGGTCTAGGGAGCGACGGAGATCCTCTTCGGTGTAGTCGGGCACGGGATGGTGACGGCGGCAGCGGGAAGATGTACCTACTGGAGGAGGAGGCTGCGATGCCTCTGGCTGCTCGGACCTGTCCAACTCAGCTTGGATTTCATCTTCGGAATCATGAGTGGGATCCTGAGTAGGAACAGCGGCAGCAGGAGGGGCAGTGAGGTCGAACAACCAGTTGGTACGGTCCTCTGGATGGATGCGGGTGCGGGACGGAAGGATGATGCTTCTGGCGGTCTTGCCACGCACAACCGGATGATATTTCCCGTCAGCTTGGGAGCGGATGAGATGGAAGGCCCTGCAGTGGTCGGTGTCAAGGAACACCGAGGGGATGGACTGGAGGTGCTGGAGGCGGTCGCAAAGGTTCAGCCCAAGTGCAATCGCCGTGACAATCCCTCCAAAGTAGAATGGCTTCGAGCCACGGTTGCAGTTGGCCTGAATGTGGGCCAGCAGAAACGGGGCGGCGTTGACCGGTTCATTGTTGAAGACGCAATGCAGAAAGAAGAGCTC
Source organism: Lathyrus sativus (assembly GCA_963859935.3). Classification (NCBI taxonomy): domain Eukaryota; kingdom Viridiplantae; phylum Streptophyta; class Magnoliopsida; order Fabales; family Fabaceae; genus Lathyrus; species Lathyrus sativus. The sequence continues at coordinate 666,660,764 of OZ012738.1, forward strand.
CTTGGAGTTCACCTTGTGGTTGTTGTCTCTGGCGAAGATGGTGTTGCTCAACGCCCTGTGAAAGTATCTGATGGCGGGGTTATGGATGTGAGTGGCGTGTAGGGAGTCCCAACCATCGGCATTTAGGCTGGTCAACTGATACCACAGCGCGAAGGCTTCGTGCTGGAACTGGTCAGTGATACGGCGATGAGCGTTTTCACCGCGGGGTAACTGTAGGATGCTGGCGATCTGATTCTGATTCACCTGGTAGTTGACTCCAAACATTCGGAAACAAGCGGCACCTGTGTGCTGGTTGAGTTCGCTGCTGCTGGTGATGTACGAGAACGAACTCAAGAACTCAAGGGTGAGCTGTTCGTAGGTCGGCTGAGGGTTGGAGCAGAGGTTCCAGATGCCTGCTCGTTGAAGCATCCAGGTTACACCTTCGAGGAGTCCGAGCTCCGTAAGTGATGGAAGGTGCGGGTAGTGAGTTGGCTGGAGAGACCTCTGATGAAATGCATTGTACTGTGCTCGTTGTCTCTCGCCTAACTCGCCCTCAGGGAAGGCAATGTTGTTGATATCTGCGTTTCCGGCCATTGTTGAAGATGGAGAAGTTTCGGAGGTTTTGGGGTTTTCGGCAGAGAGGGAAATGTGACAGAACGGTTGTTTGGATGTTGAATTTGGAGTTGAGGTTTATAGTTTAAATGAAGAGGACGAAAATCGTAGTGGGGTATGAATGTTGGAAGTTTGAAAGTGATAATGGGGGGAGTGGAGGGGCACACGACCTCTGTTATACCAGATTGCAGTTCTGGGCTGCGTGACGGTCGTCACAAGGGTGTGACGGTCGTCACCCGTGTGACGCTCGTCACCCATGTGACGCTCGTCATGGGGATGTGACGGTCGTCACAGCAGCAAAATCTGCAGAACGCAGAATTTTGCTCTGAGGGCGTATTCGGGGTAATTTTAAAGCCTAGTATTGCTACGGTGATGTAATATAATAGCCAACAATCAATAAATAATGTGAAAACAGAATAATTGAAAAAAACTAGAATTGAAATACATAAAATGGAAATAATTGTATGTAGTACATAATGAAACGAACAATGCGAAAATTCTAAGTGAGTAAATTAAACTAAACTAGACTAGACTAAAGTGAAACTACTGCTATGAGCTAATAACTAATCTTTTCGTGCCTTCAATTCCTCGAATTTCTGTGAATAGTAGTCGAGTTGGTCGCATACTAGATCCATGAAGCCTACCAGGTCACTGTGCATGCCTGCGATATCAGCTTTTACATTAGTCAGAGCTTTATCAACGTCGTCCAATCTGAGTAACACGGTATCCATTTTGTCGGTTGTTTCCTCAGGGATAGGCTCAGGATAAGTATTATAGTGTGGAGGAGTCATAGGATCTACTTCAGTTTCAGAGGCGGCGTCCTCATAGTACATGTAGTCGTGTGCCTCAGAGATGTGGTCACTGTCATACATATAGTCCTGGGGTGTTGACTGTGGTGAAGGAGGTCCCATAGGCTCATCCAATTCGTAGAGCCAGTTATCCTTGTTGTGGATGCTTGTCGTCAGATGATCAGGCAGTGTGAATAGCTGTACTGGTTTTTCATTAATAAGGTACTCATACGATCCAGGTCCCATATTCCCTAGGATGCGCCTGTTAAAGCAGAATTGTATGTTCATGGGTCTGATGTTACCAAAACGAGTGCTGGCATTTAGATGGAATCTAAGGCCAAGCTCGTGGGCAATCATTGTTACTAGTCCTCCTATAAGAATAGGTGTATGAGGTTCCAACGTGAGGCGTTTGAAGGATCTCATCATGAAAGGCACTGCGTTTACTGTCCGTCCCTGAGAAGCACAGAACATGATGAATAACTCTTCCTTAGACACTGCGGTAATATTTTCTTCCTTTCCAAACAAGGTGTGAGCTAGTATCTTATGGAAGTATCTAAAGGCTGGGTTATGAATGTCATCATTGTACATTCTGTCTGGTTCAGGGTGATAGTCGCCTGTGATTCTACCCCAGAAGTGCTCGAGTTGCAAATCAATATCGTCATCTTCTGCACTGATGAACACATGCGGTCCGCTAGGGAATCCTAGGAGGTTAGCTAGTGACATCCTGCTGTGGGTTTGGTCCATTCCAAACAATCGGAAGGTAATCAACTCTGTGCTGGATCCAAAACCATAGTTGGGTGTATATCTGAAGGAACTGAGGAATTCGTAGGTAAGATCCTTGTAGGTAGCAAAGCGTGTTTTCAGAGCAGTGTTCTCCCAACCCAGTTGATTGAACAGGTATTGAATGCTATCCGTGATCCCTAGTTTATCCATAGTAGCCTTATCATAATACAGCGTTAAGGCGAATTCTCTTTCGGTCAGTGCTGCAAATCTTGCCTTCTGAGCGAGTCCTCTGAAGTGAACCTTTGTGAAATCGTATTCGGCCATATTCGCAGGTAATTCGGAAAAAACAAAAGGAATGTTTTGAAGGCTTTAAAAATCCTGAAAAATGTAAAGCAAGAAATTGAAGTCAGGATTTTTAGAAACGAAAAGTGGTAGAAACAAAAGACAAAAGGGAAAAAATAAAATAAGAATAAAAGTACGAAAATGAACGAAAGTAGAAAGTAGTAGTAATTTTAGGATTTTTGTTGGATTTTTCAAAGTGGAATTTTAAAGAAAAATGAAATGCAATGGCGAGGGAAATTTGGGTTGCCTCCCAATAAGCGTTGTTTTTAACGTCTAAAGCCTGACGATAGCTTGGTGAGAAGCTATTCTTGTGTTTGAGCCGGAAGCTCAAGCAATGTTATATTGCTGACTTGAGGACTGTTGTCGTTCTGATTGTAATGTTTTAGACGTTGCCCGTTTACAATAAACGGTGCATTCGTCTTATCGGTAATTTCGACAGCTCCACTCTGAAGTACTTTAGTCACTTCATAGGGTCCAGACCACCTAGATTTTAGTTTTCCTGGGAAGAGTTTCAATCGTGAGTTGAAGAGCAATACGATGTCTCCCACACTGAATTGTTTCCTGATTGAACGTTTATCATGCCACTTTTTAGTTCGTTCTTTGTAGATACGGGCATTTTCGTAAGCGTCTAATCGAAGTTCTTCCAACTCGTGTAAGTTCAAGATTCGCTTTTCTCCTGCCTCGGTGTAGTTGAAGTTGAGTGTCTTAATGGCCCAGAAGGCCTTATGCTCTAACTCTACAGGGAGATGGCAGGATTTACCGTAAACTAATTTATAGTGGGTAGTACCTATCAGTGTCTTAAATGCGGTCCTATAAGCCCATAAAGCTTCTTGTAGCTTTGATGACCAATCTTTTCTCGAGGTAGCGACAGTCTTTTCCAAGATCTGTTTTATTTCTCTATTTGAGACCTCTACTTGTCCGCTAGTTTGCGGATGATAAGGTGTAGCTACTCGGTGCCTGACTCCATATCTAGAAAGGAGTTTATCGAATATTCGTGATATGAAGTGGGATCCTCCGTCACTAACGACGAGTCTGGGTACACCGAATCTAGGAAAGATTGTGTTCTTGAAGAGTTTGATTACTACTCGTGCGTCATTTGTTGGAGCAGCTATGGCTTCTATCCATTTAGACACGTAATCGACAGCGACGAGTATGTAGTTGTTTCCAAAAGAAGGTGGGAAAGGTCCCATGAAATCTATTCCCCAGACGTCGAAGACTTCTACCTCTAAGATTCCTTTCTGAGGCATTTCATCGCGTCGTGAGATGTTGCCAGTTCGTTGGCATCTATCGCACTTTTGCACAGCGATGTGAACGTCTTTCCAGAGATTAGGCCAGAATAAGCCGGCTTGGAGAATCTTAGCGCATGTCTTGGATGTACTAGCATGACCACCATATGGTGCAGAGTGGCATTGGGAAATAATATTTTCTATTTCTTCCTCTGGGACACAACGACGATATATGTTATCGGCCCCTCTCTTGAAGAGTAGAGGTTCGTCCCAATAATAGTGTTTCAGATTGTGGAAGAATTTCTTCTTTTGTTGATAAGTAAGATCTGGTGGAAGCACGCCCGCAGCGAGGTAATTAACGATGTCAGCATACCAAGGTAATGTGATTTGGGCATAGACGGCTTCTACGGCTTTTTCGAATTCTGGATCCTCCGAGATTGAGTTGGGTATGTCACTTTCTAATTTGGCTATCAGACGTTCGTACGGGAAATCGTCATTTATCGGTACTGGTTCGTGTCTGATGCCTTCTATTCGGGATAAGTGATCCGCAACAACATTCTCGGTTTCTTTCTTATCTTTGATTTCTAAGTCAAACTCTTGTAATAACAGGATCCATCTCAATAATCTTGGCTTGGCATCCTTTTTGCTTATTAGGTACCTTATGGCAGCGTGGTCTGTGTATATGATAATTTTTGCTCCTACTAAGTAAGAACGGAATTTGTCAAGTACAAATATAACTGCTAGCAGTTCCTTTTCTGTGGTAGCGTAGTTCATTTGGGCAGGATCTAAGGTTCTACTGGCATAGTAGATGGCATGGAGTTTCTTGTCTTTCCTTTGTCCTAGAACTGCGCCTACAGCGTAATCACTCGCGTTGCACATGATTTCAAACGGTAGTCTCCAATCTGGTGGTTGCATGATTGGTGCGGTGATAAGGGCTGATTTTAATGTTTCGAATGCTTTTAAACAGTCGTCATCAAAGACGAACTCAGCATCTTTCATTAACAGGCCGGTCAAAGGTTTTGTGATTTTCGAGAAATCTTTTATAAATCTTCTGTAGAAACCGGCATGTCCTAGAAAACTCCGTATCTCTCGTACGGATTTTGGAGGTTGGAGATCTTTTATAATCTCTATTTTGGCTTTGTCTACCTCAATCCCTCTATCTGATATGACGTGTCCTAGAACTATTCCTTGTCGGACCATAAAATGGCATTTCTCCCAATTTAGGACGAGATTTACTTTTACGCAACGTTCTAGTACCATTTCTAAGTTTTGTAAGCATCCTTCGAAACTCTGTCCACATACCGAGAAATCGTCCATAAACACTTCCATAATGTCGTCTATGAAATCTGCGAAGATTGCCATCATGCATCTTTGGAAGGTTGCTGGAGCGTTACAGAGTCCGAACGGCATTCGGCGGTAAGCAAAAGTACCGTAAGGGCAGGTGAATGTAGTCTTTTCTTGGTCATCAGGATGGATGGGAATTTGGAAGAATCCTGAGTAACCATCTAGATAGCAGAAATATGAATGTTTGGCTAGTCTTTCCAACATTTGGTCTATGAAGGGTAGCGGGAAGTGATCTTTGCGCGTAGCCTTGTTAAGCTTCCTATAATCAATACACATCCTACTTCCAGTCACGACTCTTTTTGTTATCGATTCGCCTTTTTCGTTTTTAACTACTGTTACTCCTCCTTTCTTTGGTACGACGTGAACTGGGCTAACCCATTCACTATCGGAGATCGGATAGATGATTCCTGCATCAAGTAATTTCTTTACTTCATCTCTGACTACAGTGCTCAGGATGGGGTTTAGTCTTCTCTGATGCTCTCGAGAGGTTTTAGAGTCTTCCTCTATCGTAATTCGATGCATACAGATCGAAGGGCTTATACCTTTTAAATCGCTTATGTTATAGCCTAACGCGGTGGGATACTTCTTTAGGACTTCTAATAACTTTTCGGTTTCTGGTTGTCCTAAGTCGGCGTTGACTATCACTGGTCTTTTTAGTTCATCGTCTAGAAATTCATATCTGAGGTTTTTGGGTAGAGTTTTAAGCTCTAAAGATGGGTTCTTCGGACCTGGCATATGATTTGGTGTCAGTGCTAAGCTTTCGCTTAGGCTGTCGTCTTTATATGGTTTACGCCAATTGTCGTCTTCAGAAATGTCGGGTATTTGAATCTTTATTATTTCTGAATACGTGGCCTCCTCATTTTCAAGTTCTCTTATGCATTCGTCAATTTCGTCTACTAAATAGCAGGTATCGTCTATGGCTGGTGCTTGTAAGAACTTGGTGAGAATGAACTCTATCTTTTCTTCTCCTACTTCGAATGTTAGCCTTCCTTTCTTCACGTCTATAATCGCTCCGGCTGTAGCTAGGAATGGTCTTCCTAGGATAATTGGGGTTACAGTGTCCTCCTTGATGTCCATGATTATGAAGTCGGTTGGAATGTAGAATTGTCCTATGCGTACTGGAACGTTTTCCAGTATTCCGACGGGGTATTTTACTGATCTGTCAGCTAATTGTACGGACATTTTGGTTGGTCTGAGGTCTCCCATATTCAGCTTTTTGCATATAGATAAGGGCATAACACTGATACTGGCTCCTAAATCGCATAGAGCTTTGTCTATTACGAACTTTCCTATGACGCAGGGTATGGAGAAACTACCTGGGTCTTTTAATTTAGGAGGCATGCGGTTTTGAATAATAGCGCTACACTCTGCAGTAAGTGTAACTGTTTCGTTATCCTCGATCTTTCTCTTATTCGACAGGATCTCTTTGAGAAATTTGGCGTATGACGGCATTTGAGTTATCGCTTCTGTAAAAGGAATAGTAATATTCAGCTGTTTAAGGAGCTCTACAAATTTCTTAAACTGTCCTGAAGTTTTAGAGTTTATTAGTCTTTGCGGATAAGGGATAGGTGGTTTATATGGCGCTGGAGGTGCTTGAGTTTTTTCACTTGCGGTATCCTCCTTCTCGTTATCTTCCTTCTTCTCTAACTCAGATTCCTTTTCTGCTTGTTCAGTTGGTTTCTGTTGCATGGCTGAGTTTTCGGTCCTTGGATCGATCGGTTCGTCCAATTCTTTTCCACTTCTTAGTATCACAGCATTTGCTTGGCCTTTGGGATTCTGTTTGGGTTGTCCAGGAAATGTGCCAGCAGGTGCGGCAGCAGATGCTTGCTGTTGAGCCACTTGTGATATCTGAGTTTCTAACATTTTGTTGTGGGTGGCTAAAGCGTCTACTTTTCCTGTCAATTGTTTAATTTGCTCGCTAGTGTGTATGTTTTGATTCAGGAACTCTTTGTTCGTTTGAGCTTGAGTAGCTATGAACTTTTCCATCATCATTTCGAGGTTTGATTTCCTAGGTGCATTCTGAGCAGCTGGTTTTTGATATCCTTGCGGAGCAGTAGGCATTTGCAATGCATTTTCGCTTTTGTAAGAAAAGTTTGGATGATTTCGCCAACCTGGGTTGTAGGTATTTGCGTAGAGATTTCCTTGAGCATAATTTACCTGGTCTGGCGGGATTCCGGCTAGCAATGGGCATTCGGGTGCATTATGAGTGGTGCTTCCGCATAACTCGCAATTTGGAGTTACTGCAGTGACAGTTGCAGTGGGGTTAACGGTCAGACTATCGATCTTTTGTGCTAGAGCATCTACTTTAGCATTGAACTTTTCAAGGCTGCTGATTTCGTACATCCCACCTTTCGCTGAGGTTTTCTCATTTGGAGTGCGTTCACCTCCCCATTGGCAATGGTTTTGTGACATGTTTTCTATTAATTGATAGGCTTCATCATATGGCTTATCCATAAGTGCACCGCCCGCGGCAGCGTCTATTATCAATCTAGTATTGTATAGAAGCCCATTATAGAAAGTATGGATTGTCACCCAGTCTTCTAGACCGTGGTGAGGACATGTTCTCATCATGTCTTTGAATCGTTCCCATGCTTCGTAGAGAGATTCAGTATCTTTCTATCGAAATCTGTTGATTTGAGCTCTAAGCATAGCAGTTTTCCTTGGTGGAAAATATCTCGCTAAGAAGACGTTCTTCAATTGCTCCCACGTCGTAACGGAGTTGGATGGTAACGATTGTAACCATGTCCACGCTCTGTCTCTAAGAGAGAATGGGAAAAGACGAAGTCTTATCGCGTCTGGAGTTACTCCATTTGCTTTCACTGTGTCTGCGTATTGTACAAACTTTGTTAGATGTTCGTTCAGATCCTCAGTTGCGTTTCCTGAGAATTGGTTTTGTTGTACAGCCGACAGCAATGATGGTTTCAGCTCAAAATCATTTCGGGTAATAGCTGGGGCAGCAATGCTACTTCTAGGCTCCATCTGAGATGGTGTAGCGTATGCCTTCAGCGGTTTGTTCGGAGGTCCTTCAGCCATCGTTGGTTCTTCTTCGGATTTGGGAATGGGAGTGAGAGGATCAAGAATGTTATGTTTGAGTTGGTACTCAATGATTCGGCTTCTTAGATGTAAGAAGCGTTCTAGTTTTGCGACTGAAGGTTTCAAGATATCGCTTTGTGGGCGATCACTTGGCATACAATCGACAACACTAGTAAAGGAAAAATGAAAATTGTTTACCTAGTCTATACGGTGTAACAGAAGGTTACACTATTGACTAAACGGGTCCCCGGCAACGACGCCAAAAACTTGATCGCGACTTTCTATGTCTAATACAACTAACTGCAAGTGCACAGTCTATCGCGTAGTAATAAAAGATATCGATCCCACAGGGACTCGTAATCAAACTAGTGTTCTCGGGAGTTACTATGTTTAGCTAGGTAGAATATGTTTTAAGGGAATAAGATTGTCACTAAGAGGGGAAACTAAGTTTACTATTTAGATTTTTAATTAATTGAATCGATACGTAGTAATTATGTTCTTCAGGAATTTGATAAGTTCCTGGTGTATGAAATAGTTTTCGCAGTTTATTTAAGCAGAAAGTGGAGATTTGAAGACTCTCGTCTCACGATGGTTATTGACGCTAATCATAATCCTAAGGGCCTAACGTACACTTTCGTGTTCCGTTCGGGGTTAAAATTACTTTTTGGAAATCTCTAAGTTCTAATTCGTTTTAAAGTGCTTTCGCTGTTATTAAAACAAATGCCTAGTGTTTACTATCTGACCTTACCGCAGCTTTCGCTTGTTGGTTCGTATCTTAATTAATTTCCCACTTTCGTGGCAAAACTACTTTAAAACAAGTTCTCGCTTTCGCGACGAAGTTTATTTCGTAAATCAATTTTAAACACTTAGACCGTAAATTATTTTTGTGAAAAGAAAGTTTTCAAACAAGAGTTATCAAATCCCATCCGAATTATTACTACATATCGATTACCTAAGTTTAGCTAGACATGGAATTTGGAAAAGCAAAACATAAATAATAATAATAAATAATAAATTGCATTATGATAAAATAAGAGTCGATCAAAATGAAAACCTGTAAATAATGCCAATTGGCCTTTGGGCAGATCCTCCACAGATGTTGGCAGGATTCTGTCTTTAGTTCCAATTCGATCGTACAGTGCAGTAACAATTACAGAAGGGCGGAAATGGGAATGAGTAGAATGGAAAGGGAAATAAAGGAAAAGGGATACAAATGAAACTGGAGAAATGAATACAAATAATAACTGAAAGTAAATTTGTTGGAAAGTAAATTTGGCAGCACTTCGTGGTATAAATGCAGCTCTCTTTTTGAAGTCCCATGCTTCCCTTTTTATAGAGGTGGAATTCCAACGGTTACCTCTGAGGATGATGGACCTTGAGGCAGATAATTTAGGGAGTAGTGGACCATTTAATGGGAATTGGAACTGCTCTTTTGACGTGTAATCTGAGTGGGGCGTTTTTGCCTGCATGACGGTCGTCACAAGGTGTGACGGTCGTCACCCGTGTGACGGTCGTCATGCATCTGTGACGGTCGTCACATCAGCAAAAACTGTCTGCTGCGCTTTTCATTGTGTTTTCACTCCTTTTTCGTCCATATTTCATCCGGGATTGCTTCTTTTCTTCATGTTGCCTTGTTTAGGCGTGATCGTTGAATACCTGCAAAAACATCAAACAAATACATGGAAATAACCCGAAATCGGATCGAAAACGGTTAGCTTTTAGTCGAATTAGGCATGAAAATATCTATACGATTTCGTGTTATCAGGATGAACGTTGAAGATGTTGATGAGGTGGATCTGGATGTTCCTGAAGAACGATGAAGATCTTCGCACTTTCTGGAAAGTCTGGATCTATGATGCTCTTGATGGTGGACGAGCGATGAAGTTCACATGAAGATCGTTGATGAAGAGAAGATGCGTTTCTTGGCAAATCTCAGAAGGATCTCGATGATGAACTGAGGACGATTCTGGAACGGTTGATGAACAATGTTGACTGTTCCAATGGAGATCGATGAAGATCTTCTGGAAAACGTTGAATGTTCTTTGAGTTTCTTGGACACATGAATCTGAAAATCTGGAAAAAGGTGGTTATGGATGAAGATCTGATGGAATGTTGTGAAATCTGGAGAACGTTGAAGGAGATTGATGAAGATTGGAAGATTCCGGTGAAAATTGGTTTTCCGGTGACCGTTAGAAGATTCCGGTGGTCAGTTGCGGTGGCTCCGGCGAGTTGTTGTGGAGGTCGCCGGCACTTGCATGCCGGCCGGTGATGGTCACCGACGAGGGCCACCTGGCAAGCATGCAAACGGAGGGGGGAGAGAATTGGACGCGTGGTGGTGTGGATCCCTGCATGGGAGACGCGTGTTACTTGAGGGTGAGCGGAGAAAGCCACGTATGGGTGGAGGTGGCAGATTCTGAGAGTGTGAGATCAATGAGGTTCCCCCCTTCTTGATGACACGCGTGTCACGCTTATATAGTGACATGTGCTGGATTTGAAAACTCTGGGCCTCCATTATGACTGGGCCCACGAAAAAATGCGCACCAAGGACAAAACAATGGGACTAAACCAATTAATATGGATTAACTGAATGAATTAAAAACTAATGACTAATTAATGGACCATATTAAAATGAATTACAATCTGAATAAAACTCAATTAGGACTATTTAATTACCCCTACTCAATTAATAAAACCTGTAAGCTCTAAAAAAGGATTAAATCTAAAATAAACCCTAATATTATTCTAACAATTAATACTAAAAAACTTTAATATCTATTAAACTTCTATTAACTTCTTAAACCAAACTAATATGCTTTAAAAACAAATATTCTAAAACACTAATTAAAACCCAAGCCTATTTAACATCTATTTACTAATTATTAAACAAAACCTATCATATTCTAAAAGATGATTTAACTATTAAAATCTATTTAATTCTAAGAAAATCTACTTAATTTCTATATCAAAAAAAGACACTAATATCTATTAAAAAAAACTATATTTAAAAGATCTATTAAATCCTATATTAATCTAAAACCCTATTAAAAAATAAAAGAAATCTATTTATTAAAATTCTAAAATTCTATTAATTCTATTTTAACATCTATTTAAAATCTAGAAAAATGTCTAATAAAATCCAGAATATCCTAATAATTCTCAAAGGAACAAAAACATCACAGAACGACAAATAGGACCACGAGAGCGCACCGGAACGACCGGTAAAAATCAATGGACACCGAAATACCCCGAAAAACAACAGCGAAAGCTGAAAACACTGGGAAGAGCACAGCTTCCCGAAAACGCGACTCCGCCTATCTGAACCGATTAAAAATAACCTGAAATGCGAGAAGAGGGCTGTGATCCCGGTAAAATCCATATGATCAAAAAAATGCACTGTATGCGGTATGCGAATGCGAATGCAGTCATGCGTCGAAACATGAACCAAATACGGGACCCGGTTGGTCAAATTTTAGGGTGCAACATGGTAGTTCTGGATCTATCCTGAGTATCAATTTTTCAATTTTGGGCTTAGTTATTTCATCCACCGCCTCAAAAGTTAATCTTACCCTTTTAACAGTAATAATAACCCTAGTTTCACGGTCCTCAAATTTTCCTTTTTTATGCAGGACCTCAAACAAGGGTGCGTTGGTGTGGATATTTTCCAATACCTCCACATATGTTTTGGATTGGGAATCTACCTTAGCTTCCACAACCCTTTGTGGGAAATAAATAGGTGGGGTATAGGGAGGAGGAACAACAATAGGTGATTCCTTCTCTACCTCTTCGACAACCTTTTGTGGTGAGGAAATAGGTGGGGTATAAGGAGGAAGAAAAATAATAGGTTCTTCCTTCTCTACCTCTTAGACAACTTTTTGCAGTGAAGAAATAGGTGGGTGTAATACCCCAAATTTTGCCCTAAGATTTGTCATTTCATCTCGCATTCCATTGCATTTTTGCATTTCGTTTAACCAATTACTAACAGATTTGCGTAGTTGGTTTTGATCTTGCAGGGAAAGTCTCCTTGTACGCAATTCAAGCGGTGAAGGGTAGAATGATCATTTGTTTGCAGCGGGTTGTCAGTTTATGAATTTTGAGCTGTAGTCAGGAAATTTAAGCCGTCTGGTATTGTTGATGTGAGTCGGAGCCGAGATGCAGTTGGAATGATTGGATTGAGGAGGAATTGAGCTGTTCAAATTTAAATTCGTTCAAGTTTGGACTGAAGCTAGCCAGCGAACATGTTCCTTTGAGTTTAATCAGACAGTTGGATTTATTCGGATAAGTTTGTTCATTTGAGTTGCTAGAAGGTTTAATTGGAAGATATGTCGGAGATGAGGTTAGTCGGATAAATTGGGGAATGTGGAATTAATGGAAGTGGAATTTTAGTGGTGTTTAATTTTAAATTCATTTTAGTGTTAAATTATTTTTATCTCGTTTTAATTCATTTCATTTTAAAAATCAATCTCATTTCTTTTTTTATTATTTCCATTTTTCATCAATCAAATTCATGTTTTTAATCAACTCCATTTCATTTCATTTTATAACGATGCTTTCATTGCACTTTAAAAATCAAATGTTATTTCATTTTTCTCATTTTTTAAAGTAATTTTTTACTTCATTTTTAATATTGGGTTTGCATTTTCATTTGACATCAAAAAAAATAAATAATAATATTCATAATGTTTATTTTTCAATATCTTAAAATAAAGGATTTTTATTAGAAATAATAAGTATTTCTTACAAAAAAAAATATAAATAAATAAATTCTAAGTTCCTAGAAAATCTATTCCATTTTTTTTATCTTTCTTCAAGCTTCTGATTTCGATCTCCGAACCTGCAAATGAAAATGAACAAATTTAATCGGTTAGTTTATCGCCCCGATACCCTTAGAGAATATTCATCATTAGGTATGTCGGGAGGGCAACAGATTACTCCGAAGTCGGCTCCCGACTTTATTCCGACCAAAGGTTAAAATCCGGCAAATATTTGTTCTTAAGGCAACCAATTGAGAGAGGAAAAGTGATTAAAAAAAAGCGCTTCCGGACAAGTGGTTATCGAAAAGTGCTTATTGAAAAAGCACTTATTTGAAAAAGTGATTTTTTTCAAAAAAGGGATTTTGACAAACAAGCCTTAAACACCTTTTCCTGGGCTTCCGAGAAATCGCAGATCTAGCAATAAGTCAGAAACGTCATTTTCGCAACACAAGAATCAAACAAACTCATAGCAGCAAAAACCAACAAGTTCGAATCTTCAAACAAAATTTCCGGAGATCATCCAACAGACTCCAACAACCATCTTCTGGAAAACGCATAAACCCTAGCCAACAAGAACACAATATTAAAAACTCAGGAACAAACAAAAAAAAGTGCAAGTCACCCCGATGATTCAACAACGTTTTTCACAGCAAGATCTCAACAGTCCAAGCCAAAAGCCCATAAATCAAAATATATAAGTTCATCATAAGATTAAAAAGAGAGGAGGATCCAAAGCCCTAAAGTAAAAACAACACAACAGCGGTGCAACAAGAGAGAGGTTTAGAAGAAGCTCAAAGGTTTCCTCATCATCACCCCATCAGAAGAATGAAGAAGAGAACAATTTTCTCTGGCAAGAACAAAGAATACGCTTACCGTTATCACTCAAAGCATCCACGGCTCAGGATCGGAAGGAAAGAGTTTAGAATCACCATCTCGTCACCACCGATAGCCACCGAACGAGCCGCTTCGAACCCGTAAGCAGGATGAGCAACTCATTTTGTTGTTTGTTTGGTTCTGTTTTACAGGAAACGAAGGAGAATAATGGAAGTACAGACATGCAAACCAAAGAAGCGAAATCGAAAAGTGTAATACCCCAAATTTTACCCTTTCTTTTTTATTTTTATTCTAAATTCTTATTAACTTAATAAATTAACCTTTTTTTTTTAAATCTTGTTTTTTTAACTAATAATAATTTAATTAAATTTTTTTTATAACTTTACTAATGTTGTTTATTAACTTTTTTTTTTCTATTTAGTTTATTTATTTAAATCATTTTAAGCTCTTCTTACTAACTTTTAGGATTTAGATTAAAATTTAATTTTTTTTTCTTTTCTTTAAGAGTAAATTTTTTTATAACCTTTTTTAAATTAATTTCTAACACATTTTTTAATCAAATTCTAATACCTTTTTTAAAATAAAAATCTAACTTTTTTTTAAAATTAAATCTTTTTTCTAACTTTTTTTAAATCTTTTTTCTAACTCCTCTTTAAAGTTAAATCTTTTTCTATCTTTTTTAAAGCTAAATCTTTTTTTCTAACTTTTTTAAAGCTAAATCTTTTTTTTCTAACTTTTATAAAGTTAAATCTTTTTTCTAACTTTTATAAAGTTAAATCTTTTTTTTCTAACTTTTTTAAAAAAATTAAATCTTTTTTTCTCTAACTTCCTTTTAAAATTAAATCTTTTTTTTTTCTCTAACTTCTTTTTAAAATTAAATCTTTTTTTCTAACTATTTTAAAAAATTAAATCTAACCTTTTTTTTATAAATTAAATCTATCCTTTTTTTTAAAAATTAAGATCTAAATTCCTTTTAAAATTAAATTCTAACAGTTTTTAAAATAATTCTAACATTTTTTAAAACCAACATTCAAATATTTTTTTATTTTAAAATTCTAACTCATTTTTTTTTAAACTTAAAACTCTAATTTTTATTTAACTTGAAACTCTTATCTTCTTTGCTAACTTTTTAAATTTAAATCTCAACACTTTTTTAATCTAATCCAATCCCAATGAATTCCAGATAGAGTTAAATCAAATCAATCAGATCATATCATCATAAGAAAATCAGCATCACCATCATTGAATCAAATCTGAAATCATCATAAAAATCTACTCAAATCAAATCCGAGATTGAAAAAGATTGAGATATTCAAATTAAATCTGAGATTAAAAAAGATTTAAAAATCAAGTATAAAGGGGACGAAAATCATAACAAGAAAGAGGGAACTTTTTCGTAAAATCCAAGCAAACCCCGTAAAAAATCCTCTAGCCTCAGGACAAAGCATCATCGGCCATCATCATTCCGTAAGGATCAAAAAATATAATTACAATTTTTGTGTTGCTTTTCATGTTTTTCAGGAAAAAGAGATGAAGAAGACAAATCGGCGGCCATGCAAAAGAAGAAGAAGATAACATCCGTGAGAGGCAAACAAGAAGGAGAGGAACACACGCAAACTCAGAGAGCAGAGAGAAGAAGAGTGATGACCGGCCCAACCCTCTTTTTTTATTATTTATTGTTTTTCCATTTGTTATTTTATTTTGTTTATCTTTTTAAAAAAAAAATCAAGAAGCCCCTTTCTTTTTTATAACCAAAAACCTTTTTCAAATTAATTAAAACTCTTTTTAAATAAAATAATCAAATGTTTTTTCAAATAATAAAACTTTTTTTATAACTTTAAAGTAAAACGTGTTTTTAACTAACATTAAGATTTTTTAAATTAAACCAATTGTTTTTTTTTAATGATTAAATCTTTTTTTCAAAATATTATCACTAAAACTCCTTTTTTAGAATAATTAACCAAACTTTCACCTTTTATTAATAAAATTTTTTTTTTTTAAAACTCAAAACTCTTTTAATTAAAATTAATCTCTCTTTTCGCAAATTTAAATCCTTGGTTAAAAAGACCATAAAAGTCCTCCAAAATTCATACGGCTTATTTCTCGTTCAATTTTGATTTCGTTTTCGTCTAACCCCACATACTGACATTTTTGTTTGTTGTGTTTCTTGCAGCTATTATGTTCAATTTGAAACTTATTTTCGGTTTTATATTTAGTTATCATATTTGTAACTGCTTATGGGATGTAATTTTGCGAGACAATTGTCGCATTTATCTTTCCGCACTTTATGTTCTGCCATTGTATGTTTATCGCATCTTTACCAATAATTTTACTCCTCCGAAGGAATTAGGTCTAGCCGTTTGACCGCCGTGTCAATAGTCCTCAACCTCAAAACCTCAAAACTACACCCTTACAAACCCTAATTTTCCATAAATGTCTCGCCGCAGACAAAATTACAATTTTACCCCTAGCATTAGGTCAAAGAGCCGCCGCGCTCATTTTAGGGTTTCCCGCCGCGGAATCCCTAACCTAATTTAACCCTAATTACAACTTAACAATTCAACGTAAAGATTTGGAGTTTCTACACTCCACGTAAGCGTGTCCTTAAGATGCGTTTATTCCCCTTGAGACCTTGACCACAGTCAAGAAGTCTCTAACCTCCCTTTTGAGGGGAACTACGATTACTCTGATTCCACTCCCGTAAGGATACGTAGGCACAAGATGCGATGTCTTGCCGAGTAAACTTAGAATTAACCCCTTAGGTCTTTTCTTTCTCACTTTCAATCCTTTGTACATATACCTTAAGCAAATAAATAAAGCAAATAGTAAACATTTGAACAAAAGGTTCCTGTAGAGTACTACAGAAGTTTAGGGTGCTAATACCTACCCTAAATTTAACCAACCCCCGAACCCTAGATCTTCCCCGCATTGTGTTTACGATGCAAAATAGGTTTTCCCTCTTTTGACCTTTTCCTTCGGATAAATCAAAGAGCGGTTGTGAATTGAATTGCGATTCAAACTCATTAATAGTTTGTGATCCTATTTCCACCGCAACAAAAAGCTTCACGAAAGGAAGCATGACCGCAACGACAAGAGGAAGAAGAAGATAGGAATAACGAAAACCTAATGACGTCCACAAAATATCCGCCCCCTACCTTGTTTATTTAAATGGTTGTTTGGTTTATTTTATTTAAATGGATGTTTGGTATTTTATGTTTACTTTTTTTTTCTTATTTTACTGTTATACTATTTTACTTATTATGTAAATAATGAGTATAGTTAATAGGTTGTTTTGTTTTTTCATAATTTAACTTAGGATTTTTCTAAAACTTAAAACATTCCTTTCTTAATTTAAACCCTTTTTATAAATTAACTTAAATCTTCTTTTAAAATTTTAATCAGAAAAATCAACAATCTTTTTTAAAAAACTTAAATCTTTTTCCAAAATTAACATTAAAACTTTTTTTTTTCATAATTTAAACTTAAAATGTTTTTTTTCAAAAGTTAAAAAGTTATGTTAACCAAATAACCCCATTTTTTTTAGAATTAAAACACAAATTTTTCATCATTTAAAATTTAAAACCTTTTCATAATAAAAATCTTAAAATTTAAAACCAAGTTTGCTTCATCTTTCTTTATTAACAAAAATTCGAAATTAAAGAGCTCTTGATTCAGGGTGTGTACTGTTCGTCCGAACTTCAGTCAATTCAATTTCATATGCTTGATAATGTTGTACCCCAAAATTTGACCAACCTTTTTTCTTAATCTTTGGCTTATGTTTCATTGCATCATTAGCATATTACATTGCATAGCATTTTGCATTTTACATTTTACATTTTACAGGGGATCAAAACACACATGTGTGTCTAACAAAAAGAATTTGCCAAGGGTTTTAAACCTGATCAAGAGGTTATATTCAAGTCATCAAGTAGTTATCCTCATCAGAGACAAGTCAAAGTCCTTGAAGATAGGCATATAAGTGTATGTGGTTCTCAGAAGCATAAAAATCCAATTGAAAAATAGAAGAAGAATAGAAATACACATGGTGAGTATTGAACCCACAACCTTTGGGTTATAGGTACAACACTTTGCCATTTCAGCCACTCATACATGTGTTTGATAACGCGAAATTATATCGTTTATTTGGCTTGATTTACATGCATTTATTTGTGACTATTATTAATTTATCTTGATTTATGTTCTATTATATGATTAATTCACTTCGTTTAGCAGATTGGGGAGAATTTGGACTAAAGAAAGAAAAGAAGAAGAAATGGAAGGAAAACAGATGAAAAACAGATGAAAAACAACAGATACGGATTTTGCTGATATGACGGTCATCACAGGTCCATTACGACCGTCATGCGTGTGACGACCGTCACGTTCCATTACGAGCGTCACGCAGACAAAATATCAGTGCGTTCAAATAAGAAGCGGCCACGATCAATCTCAACTTAATTCCTTCCTACACTTTCTCCACTCACTGCCCACTACTGAAAGTTACTCCCACTCTCTCCATAACTTACCCATGATCTCTGGAAGTTGAAGAATGAATTATCTCCTATAAATAGGCCTTAGATTCACAGTTTTAGGGGGAGCCTTCGACGTATCGAAGTGCTGCCAAAATTCCCATTGAAGCCATTTTCCCATTTTTATTGTTTATATTTCCTTTCCGTTTTTCCTTTAGTTCAGAGCTTTGTATTTCTTTCTGCAATTTTATTTGGCCAATTGGTCAAAGTAGAATCCTGCCGACATTATGGAGGACTAATCTTCAATATCAGTACTACTTTCCAGGTTCTTATTAATTGAATTACTACTTTATTTCTGTCATATTGCATGTTTTACTATTCTGTTGTTTATGTTTATTTCCGTTTGCATTAACTATCATGTCTAGCTAAATTAGTTTTATCGGTATGTAACCGAATTAGTAGGACATGATTCGATAGTAACCGATACCTTCCCTTTTTTACAAACAATCTTTCTGGCCGTAATTTTTAAATTGATTTTCTAAATAAACGTTCGTCGCGACAGCGCTAACTTATTTAAAAGTAGTTTTGCCACGACAGTGGGAAATTCATAAAGGTACGAACCAACAAGCGACAACTGCGGCTAGGACCAGATAGTAAAAACTAGGCATTCGTTTTAAAAACAGCGACAACGCTTTAAAAGGGATTAGAACTTAATGGTTTTCAAAAAGTAATTTTAACCCCGAACGGGATAGCGATAGCATACGTTCCGCCTTAGAGTTACGACTAGCGTCAACAACCATCGTGAGACAAAGGTATTTAAACCGTCATTTTCTTCTGAACAATGTTTGCAAAGAGTAAAAAGTACCGGTGATCTGTCGAATCCTCGATAACTAAGTCCTTGCATACCGATATCCTTTTTCCGCATTTTTCTTTAAACCAATTATCTTATTTCCTTTGCATTTAATTTCATTCGCATTCAACTTTCCTAATTCAAATAGCCTTAGCTTTACGCCGTAATAATAGATAATGGTAGATTGATATTGGTCTCTGTGGGTTCGACAATCTTTTATATTACTTCGATATTTCCGTGCACTTGCGGACGCATCAAGTTTTTGGCGCCGTTGCCGGGGACCAATAGTCAATATTGTGATTCCGTTGTTGCATAGTATAGAGTAAGGCACTCTTATCTCAATTACTATGTATAACCCAAATTTCCCTTATAACTACCATCCCCATTATTATAGCTACCACCCCCAGTATTTTGAGGAACCACAAGATCCGCTTAAATCTGACCTCAAAATATTATTAGAAGATTTTAATACGACACATTCTCGACCAAATTCCCTCTATGATGACTACTCCAAATATTCTGAGGAAACGCAAGAATTCGACACATCCAACCTTGAACTATTACTAGAAGAATTCGAAGAGACGTTTACTCACTCTAGGATAGAATCTATGATGGAGCGCTTTGTGGAGACACAAACTCTCCAAAATGAAGATTTTAGAAAACAACATCTCCAAATTGATGAAGACCTTAAGCAGATGAGCACTATAGTCGATTCCCTCGCGACTCACAGCAAGGCTTTGGAGACTAAAACCTCTTTTCTTACACAAACACCTCTAGGACCCTTCCTTGAGAGCCATGTGAATGTTGTAACCACAAGTAATGAAGAAAAAATAGAAGATCCTAGGGAGAGTGATCATGAGTCTGAGGAGATTTTTGGTGAGAAAAACATAATTATTGAGAAAAATCCACCGACACCACTCAAAAGGGAGGTTGTCGAAGAGGTGGAGAAGGAAGCACCCATTGTTGCTCCTCCTCCCTATACCCCACTGAATTCTTTCTCACAATTGGTTGCGGAAGCCAAGGTAGACTCCCAATCCAAAACATATGTGGAGGTACTGGAAAATACCCACACCAATGCACCTTTGTCTAAGGTCCCTCATAGGAAAATAAAATTCGAGGACCGTGAAACTAGGGTCATTATTACTGTTAAAAGGGTACAATTAACTTTTGAGGTGGTGGATGAAATAACTAAGCCCAAATTTGAAAAGCTGATTCGCAGGATAGATCCAGAACCACCACCACGCGTTCAAAACAAGAAACCACCCTACAGAAGAAAGAAACGAAAAGGTGAAGGATATGAGCGATGGCTTGATAAGTGGCCATGGAAACCGAAGACTATTCAAAGCTTGATCGAGGAACCATTCTCGAAAGAACCACCATGAGTACTTGCACTCCTTAGCCGTCGAGCTATCAACGTTAAACAAAGCGTTGTGTGGGAGGCAACACATAAGGCTTTTATTTTAATTTGTTTGTTTACATTTGCAGAAAATAAAGAAATGTATCGCTTGTTACGCTTTAGCTATATCTAGGCGAAAACTCTCTACATGACGATGAGTTGTGCCCACGGACATTCCTACGAGTGTCGCTGCTGGTGGTGACACTGATGATGAGTACTTCCTTTGGAAGTAAGTAATATGATGAGTGGTGCAAGAATTACACAAACGAAGGCATCTCAAGATGCTCATCGCCGAAATAGAAGTGATCAACAAAGACATGGACATCAAGATCATAGAGGATTTAGCACGCAGTAGCAGTCATACAGGTTCTATCTTTCCTTCTTTCCACCTTTTATTAAAACATTGAGGACAATGTTTGGTTTAAGTGTGGGGGAGGAACTCTACCGCTTTCATTTTATCGCTTTTTAGTTTGATTTACTGTGTTTCTAATATGTCAAAGTCTTTGCATATGCTGTTGAGTCTTTATGCGTGGTTTTCGCCTGTTATTCAAACTTCCCAAAAATTTCAAAATTTCAACCTCCAACAAAAAACTTTTTGATTCATGACATGGTACTCTGAAAGTATATAGGCTGTTTAGGCTATGTTAGAAAAACTTGGGAAAGTTTTAATAAAACTGATATCATCCTGACACCCTTAACCCCCTAAATATGCAAAATCAACTTGAGTACCCATTATGCCAAGACCTTAAAGCTCCAGTTCTTTTAGTAATCCCTAAGTAGTTTATTTAAGCATTCAGCACCATCTCAACCACACTAAGTAAGAAACCGATGCAAATAAGTGTATGATCTCTAGTTTAAAATAAGAAGAAAAATTATGAAGAAAAAGACTTGTTCCTTCTAAGTTAGGTGCTCCTCACCCGATCACTTAGCCCAACGGTACAAAACCTTTAAGTTCAATTGATGCTTAAGCATATTTGAAAAGAAGAATGAAATATCAATGAGATCATAGTCACTAACAAGTTTACTTGCCATGAATGTGTATGGATAACGAGCTTAATGTGATTGCATTAGAATGAAATGGGGTGAAAGAGAGCATGAGGTATAGGTTGAGTTATAATGGCATGACTCAGGTTAGTTTGCATAAGTACGGAGTTTTTGAAATTGTGTCATTATGGCATCCTTAGTATTGATATTTAGTACTTGTCGATCTAACATTAGCCTAACAGCCACGTATGATTAGAGTTCCACCGTGTCCTTGTTTCAAATTATGCTTATTTCTTTTCACTGTGTTGGTTGATTGCTTGAGGACAAGCAATGGTTTAAGTGTGGCGGTGTTTGATAACGCGAAATCATATCGTTTATTTGGCTTGATTTACATGCATTTATTTGTGACTATTATTAATTTATCTTGATTTATGTTCTATTATATGATTAATTCACTTCGTTTAGCAGATTGGGGAGAATTTGGACTAAAGAAAGAAAAGAAGAAGAAATGGAAGGAAAACAGATGAAAAACAACAGATACGGATTTTGCTGATATGACGGTCGTCACAGGTCCATTACGACCGTCATGCGTGTGACGACCGTCACGTTCCATTACGAGCGTCACGCAGACAAAATATCAGTGCGTTCAAATCAGAAGCAGCCACGATCAATCTCAACTTAATTCCTTCCTACACTTTCTCCACTCACTGCCCACTACTGGAAGTTACTCCCACTCCCTCCATAACTTACCCATGATCTCTGGAAGTTGAAGAATGAATTATCTCCTACAAATAGGCCTTAGATTCACAGTTTTAGGGGGAGCCTTCGACGTATCGAAGTGCTGCCAAAATTCCCATTGCAGCCATTTTTCCCATTTTTATTGTTTATATTTCCTTTCCGTTTTCCCTTTAGTTTAGAGCTTTGTATTTCTTTCTGCAATTTTATTTGGCCAATTGGCCATAGTAGAATCCTGCCGACATTATAGAGGACTAATCTTCAATATCAGTACTACTTTCCAGGTTCTTATTAATTGAATTACTACTTTATTTCTGTCATAATGCATGTTTTACTATTCAGTTGTTTATGTTTATTTCCGTTTGCATTAACTATCATGTCTAGCTAAATTAGTTTTATCGGTATGTAACCGAATTAGTAGGACAGGATTCGATAGTAACCGATATCTTCCCTTTTTTACAAACAATCTTTCTGGCCGTAGTTTTTAAATTGATTTTCTAAATAAACGTTCGTCGCGACAGCGAGAACTTATTTAAAAGTAGTTTTGCCACGACAGTGGGAAATTCATAAAGGTACGAACCAACAAGCGACAACTGCGGTTAGGACCAGATAGTAAACACTAGGCATTCGTTTTAAAAACAGCGACAACGCTTTAAAAGGGATTAGAACTTAATGGTTTTCAAAAAGTAATTTTAACCCCGAACGGGATAGCGACAACATACGTTTCGCCTTAGAGTTGCGACTAGCGTCAACAACCATCGTGAGACAAAGGTCTTTAAACCGTCATTTTCTTCTGAACAATGTTTGCAAAGAGTAAAAAGTACCGGTGATCTGTCGAATCCTCGATAACTAAGTCCTTGCGTACCGATATCCTTTTTCCGCATTTTTCTTTAAACCAATTATCTTATTTCCTTTGCATTTAATTTCATTCGCATTCAACTTTCCTAATTCCAATAGCCTTAGCTTTACGTCGTAATAATAGATAACGGTAGATTGACATTGGTCTCTGTGAGTTCGACAATCTTTTATATTACTTCGATATTTCTGTGCACTTGCGGACGCATCAGTGTGATAAGCAAGGGGCAGTGAGAGATATATTTAAAGAATGCTGAAAAAAACAAAGAAAAAGAGTTGATCTCCACACGGATCGAACTCAGGTCAGAAGCGTGCAAGGTTTTTTTAGCGCATAGGTCACAACCACTGGGGTGGCGATAAATCCGTGTATTATGCCACCCCAAAATATACAAGAACCTTCATTTTCAAGTATTTCTGGGCAAGATGAACACACCACATGGCCATATGCGTAAAGCTTCAAACTTGGGCAAAACAACATCAATTTTAGCAAACTCAAAGTCCATTTTGTGTGATTTTCAACAAGGAATCAGATGGCATTATTAGTTTTCTCAAATTGTGTATGTGAATTAAAACCCGATAGCAGATGCAAGAGGAAGCTTTGAGGTGCATTTTGGAAATTTGATTTAAACATGTACAGCTTGTTAACTCCTCAAATCATGCAAATGATCTGCATTAGGAGCATGCCAAACATTGCCAAAAGTTGTCACAACCCCATATCTCTCTCCTTGCTAGCAGGAACAAAAGCAGCTATCACTTCATCCAGCTACTGCATAGCCCTATGGGCTGTTTGTCCTTGATCACCATCCACCCTTGATTCAAAATTCAAAAAAAGAATGCAAATCTTCCCCTTCATTTTCACCTTGGTAAAGCTTGCCATTTTACCCCTTTTACTTGATATTTAACCTAAATACCATTCACCACAAACCCTAGACAGCTCCAGCCACTGCTGCATTGAAAAACCAGAACTTGCATTTTTCAAATCCTCCCCAAAACCACAAAAACTGTCTTGTGCATGTTTGACACCAGCATCATTTCTAACCTTTCAACCACCTCCAAAACCATCCATACAACCTAAAAATCATGATTAAGAGGTGTTCAAACCTTTGAACCAGTTCAAAACCTCATATATCCAAAAGTCAACCTTCAACCTAGAAAACTTTGACTTTTTCATACAAAACCAGAAAACTCTTTGCTCAAACTTGTTGCAACCGTCTTAATACTCCAAACACCTTTGGTTTGAGGTGTACCAACTGTCCAGGTCATTAAAAATCAGCTAGGAATCTCTTTTCTCAAACTGTCATCAAAAATCATTTTCTTACTTCAAGAAGGAAAAAACACTAGCTGCTGCATCAAGAAGGGATTAACTTGCTGTGAGGAGTTTTCAAGAGGTAAGTGTTTCCAAACCTTTTCTCCATTATGCATCATGTCTTGACTGGTGTTGGATGAATGTGTTTATGCACTGCCATGAGGAATCAGTTTGTCAATCATGCTGTCAATTTATTGTGGTACTGTTGAGTGGTTTCAAACTCATGACAGTTTGCCTTTGGTTTGTCTTTATGACAACATGTGAAGTTTTGTTTGCTTTGGTAAAGGTAATTGTTGCATACTGCTGAACCATTGGTAAGGTTTGACTTTGACATTGTGATGTCATTATTCATGTTTGAATCTGCCATATTTTGCTTGTCTTGCTCATTAATGTATGTTGTTCTTATGATCATCATACAATATGTTATGTTGCTGTGTGTTAAGCCTTGAGGTCTTTTAAGTTCTATTCTAGGTCATGTATGAACATGTGAGAAATTGCTTGCAACTGTTATGCCTTGATGCTAGTTTGATGCTGTTCAGTTTGTGCATATTATTGGTTTATTTCTGTTGCAGCAGCTTTCTTTAAGTCTTGATCTTGTTTGTTGGAATTTTAAGTATAAGTCACTTATATGTTTGATTCATGAGGTGTTAACTTGGTGTTGGTTAGAACTATATCATGTTTTGCTTTGCTACCATTCTGTTCTTGCCATATTTCAGCTCATGTGCATCTTTCAACTCACCAGGTCATTTTTAATGCTAGTATACTTTTGAATCATTTTTGTGCTCAAACTTGGTCTATAACATACTTTGAGTGTGCTTGTAACTTGTTTGGTCCTGTTGGATTTGGGATGACTCATGTGATATTGATGACCAATGCCATATTTTGCTGTCATATGCTTGTGACTGTCATGAGATGTTTTGCCTTGAAACTTGATCCTTACCCTTGTCATGCTAAGTATGTTTTTATGGTTGGTTTGAACTGCTGATGTTGATTGGTCTATGTTTGTTAACATGAGATTGTGGTATTCTTGGAATCATATTTTTCTAGATATTTGTCATTGTCATGTGTGCATCTGTTGCTATCATCCTTAGGTATTGTGGTAGGACTGTTTTCAAACTTGACATTATCATGTTCATGCTTGCACCATATTGCTGTCATCCTTAGGCATTATATTAGGGTTGTGTGGTAATCTTGATTTGTCCATGTCTTGCTTGCATTTGCCAACTGTGCTTGAGCCTATATGCACTGTATCAATGTTTTGAGAGCATTATGTGCATTCTGTCTTAAAATTGTTTGAAAGCATCTTTGATCCATGTTTTGATTTGTTTGCATCAACATGCCATACTCTTCTGTTTGTAACTCCAAACTGCCATAAGCTTGCAAATTGTCGTGTGCATTGGGAGTATTAAGGCTAGTTGCTGATTGTAGGCATAATCATGTTAAAAATACACACTTGCTGCATAAGCTGTCTAAACCACTACCATGCTGTTATGCCTTGTTTCTAACACTTGCCAATTTTGTTGATCCTTGCTGTTTGTGAACAAAACTTGTTGTTTGTGATAATTAGCATGCAAGAACTAGGTTTTTATGCTAAACTTGTTTGTTTTCATCACCATATAGTTGTAGCTTTCAGTACAAGGCATGAATTGGTTGATGAGTTTTGACTTGGTATTGTAATAACCAAGACTGGCTGCTGCTTCTGTTTCCGTGTTTGTTGTGCAAAACCAATCACCATGTTTAGCTTTTCAGGTCCTTTTGTTTAAGGCCAAGTTGTCTTGATATGTATGCATGCTGTTTTGATGACCAAACTTGCTGTCATGATGTTTGATCTATGTTCAGCCTTTTAATCGTGTCTTGTAGAATTTGTGTTGAGGTCAACTTGCCTTGGTAGGAATTGTGCGTATGTGTGTAGTATTTATCATGAAATTTTGGTTTTGACCAAAGAGCATGCTTGCTGCCAGCTTTTGTTTGGAGGTGTTCACCTCTTGTGATTTATCTGTTTTGACTGATCTTTCTTGAAACCTGTTTGAATTCATGTTTTGACATGTAAGAATCATTTAATAAGTGTTGTTTGAGTTGAGTATGTGTGCTGCCTCATGAACTGATCTTATTTTCCCAAAACAACCTTTCAAGCTTTTGTTCACATAAGTTGCAACTTACATACCAGTTTTCGATTGGGTTTGTTTTTGTATGATCTTTGCATGTAGAATCCATGAATAATGCATTTGAAACTTGTGCACAACTTACTGCTGCATATATGCTTGCATTGTGATACAATTTATGTTTTGTGCCAAACTGTTTCATTTGGTTTGCTTTGGTAAAAAAACTGTTTGTTGGCTTATGAGCTTATTGTGTAAACATCTCTGTTGTTATGCATTGTTGCCTTGCATTTTGATTTAAACAAAGTTCTGTCAGTTCACACCTAGGGCCTGCCAACTTCTGTTTGCATTTCATTTTCCTTCTTCTTTCCAAATTTTTGCAATATGTGTATGAGATGTTTTTGATTTGTGACAGTGGATTAGCAGCTTGGCTGTTTGTTTTGGATTCATCAATATGGTTGAGATACAAAGTTTTGTAAAACAAGAATTCCACCAATATCTCATGTTTAAAACTTCTGGTGTGATATCATCTGTTTTGATCGATCCTTCTTGCAAGCTGTTTTGAATTCATGTTTTGACATATTTGAATCATTTAATGTATGTTGATTGAGTTGAATATGCCTATTGCTTCATGAACTGTCCTTGTTTTCAAACAACATTTCAAGACTTTTGTTCAATAATTGCAACTTGCATACCAGTTTCTGTTCTATTTGGTTTTTGAATGTTCTATGCATCTAGAATCCATGAACCATGTATTTGAAAGTTGTGCATACCCTCATTTGACCATAATCACTTTTGTCTTGCATCATAGTTTCCAAAATGCATCTCAAGCACAATTTCATCATGTTGCAACTCATATGCCATTTTCTCATTCCAAATGCTTTTCATCAAAGTTTCTGTTGAATTTCATTCCATATCATGTTTGAGATTTGCTCAGGGCTTCACCTTGTTTTAAAATTGCTTCAGCTTGCAACTTTGAACTCAAAATGCACTTCAAAGTTTCATTATGCATAAGCCATCAAATTTTATTGTGTATGCACTGTTTGAGAAAAATAACTGCACCATTGTGTTCCTTGTGGAATTCTAGTCAAGTTAGACTAAAATTTTGTTAAACTTGGTTGAGAATTGAAGAAATTACATTGAAACCGTTTTCATGTTCTTTCACTTGGTTTTGCCTTGCCTTGCCCAGCCACACGCGTGTCTTTGGTATTTATATACATGGGGTGGAATCAATAAACGGATGTATCACCACCCCAGTGGTTAAGTGCCTTGCCATTTCACTTCCATAACCCCTGTTTGATCCCCAGCGGGGACATTTTTGCTCTTTTTTTTATTTTTCATGTTTTGTTTATTATATTTTCCCTTTCTTTCTCTTTTTCTTTTCTTTTCTTTTTTTTATTTATTTTAACTAACTCTAAAATATATAAAAAATCTCAAAAGTCTTTTTTCTTATGGGCCATTTTATTTTCCTTCATTTTTAATCCTCATTTTATTTCTTTTTGGACTTTTCATCCCATTTCAAAAAAAAAACTCTTTAACAAAAAATTAATTTCTCTTTGTATTGAATTAAAGAGAGAGGATTGGGTGTAGACCTCTTCTTCTCCGAGTGTTGGGATGCCCACTGTAGTGAGGGTAGTCTCGATACTCGTCTTTCAATACGAAGACGCGACTTCTTCCACCACCTCTCCTTTCACAACTTCATTTCGTAACCTTTATCACCCAAAAACCTCGGTCCCGTACCGAGTGCGTTGTCAAAAATAATTTTCACAATAAAAATTGAATGGTCGTGGAGTGGTTAGGTGTAGGCCTTCTCCTATCCCGAGTGCTGACGTTTACCGTAGGATTCTCTGTCGCAAAGCACTTACCATTCAAAATAAAAAATACTTTAATAAGGAAATGAAGCTCTCTTTATGTTGAATTAAAGAGAGAGGATTGGGTGTAGACCTCTTCCTCTTCGAGTGTTAGGATGCCCACTGTATTGAGGGTGGTTTCGACGCTCGTCTTTCAATACGAAGACGCCTCGTTCGCCACACCTTTTCATAACAAAAACTTTGACATAAAGAATTGGGTACCACCCATAGGGGTTACTATCCGAGGACATGTCTCGCCCTAAAAAACAATCCAATCACTCAAAGGTGACTTCTTGCCTCGCGTGGCAAAAACCGATCTTTCAAAAAGGATATGATACGTTCGTTCTACCGCAAACAGGTAACGCCTAAGTCTCCAATGAGCGAGCAACAATACACCTAACTGCTAGAAATAGGAGTTTCAAAACTCCACGTAAGTGTGTCCTTAAGAAATGCTTACTCCCCTTGAAACCTTGACCACCGTCAAGACGTTTCTAACCTCCCTTTTAAGGGGAACTATGATTATTCTGATTTTATCCCCTACCTCGGATACGTAGGCACAAGATGCGAATCTTGGCGAGTAAACTTAGGACTAACCCTTAAGTCTTTTAGGCCACTTTATCCCTTAGCTCAGTATATATTTCAAGCAGATAATAAAATAAAAAAGCATACTTTAAACAAAAGGTTCTTGTAGAGTACTACAAAAGTTTAGGGTGCTAGTACCTTCCCTAAACTTAACCAACCCCTTACCTAGGTCTCTCCCCGCATTGTGTTTACGATGCAAAAATAGGTTTTCCTTCTTTTGACCTTTTCCTTCGGATAAGTAAAAGATCAATTGTGAATTAAAAATGTGATTCAAGCTAATTAATAGTTTGATATCTTATTTCCACCGCAACAGTGTGGTATAGGGAGGAAGAGCAACAATAGGTTCTTCCTTCTCTACCTATTCGACAACCTCCCTTTCGGGTGGTATCGGTGAATTTTTCTCACTATGTATGCTTTTCTCACCAGAACTCTCCTCAAACTCATTATCACTCTCCCTAGGATTTTCTATTTTTTCTTAACTACTGGTTGTTACAACATCCACATGTCTCTCAGGGAATGGTGTTAGAGGTGTTTGTGTAAGTAGAGAGGTTTAAGTCTCCAATGCCTCACTGTGAGTCGCGAGGGAAACGATCATAATGTTCATCTCCCTAAGGTTTTCATTAATTTGGAGATATTTTCTAAGATCTTCATTTTGAAGAGTTTGTGTTTCTACAAAGCGCTCTATCATAGAGTGAGTAAACGTTGCATTGAACTCCTCTATTAATAGTTCGAGGTTAGATGTATTGAAATCTTGCGGTTCCTTAAAATATTGAGAGTGGTAATTATATAGAGAATTTGGGTGAGAGTGCGTCGTATTGAAATTCTCCAATAATATTTCGAGGTTAGATTTAAGCGGATCTTGAGGTTCCTCAAAATATTAGGGGTGGTAGTTATAATATTGGGGGTGGTAGTTATAAAGGAAATTTGGGTTATACATAGTAATTGAGATAAGAGTGCCTTAGTCTATATTATGCAACAACAAAATCACAATATTGACTATTGGTCCCCGGCAACGGCGTCAAAAACATGATGCTCTGCATGTGCACAGAAATATCAAAGTAATATAAAGGATTTTCAAACCCACAGATACCAATGTTAACCTACCGTTATCTATTGTTGCTATGTAAAACTAAGGCTAATGTTCTTCTAAGTTTTGGGATGCGAGAAATAAAATAAGTGCAGAAATAAAATTCTAATTAAAATAAGATATTGCTAAATATCGGTATGTAATTTCATCGGTCATCAGGGATTCAATCATTCGTGGGCGTTAAGTTTTAAAAAGAAAGAATTGTTATTCTGTAGAACATTCCCATTTAAAAGCCCTTATCTCACACTCTCGTTCTCTTGACTTAGACTATGCTCTTAAACCAAAATGCGGCTCTCGCTCTCTCATTTCGCAGATAAAAACACTTTTTGGAAACAGATAAATCCGAATTAACCTTAAAACACTCTTGCTGTATTTAAGCCTAATGTTTTATTTTTGCTATCCGATTAAAACCTCAAACTCTCGCTCTATTGATTTTAACCTTCGTTACATTCTCACTCTCGTGACAAAAGTTATTAATTTTGGCAAAAGAAACAGAGACCAGAAACTTTTATTTCATTTAAATTCTAAGTCACGGTTTACTTAACCCCCTCCGACCGATTGTGATTACATATCGATACTATAGGTTTTAGCCAGACAAGGCTTTAATATTTTTACTAGATTCAATTCTAATACTAAATAGACGGTAGAAGGAATGCATAAAAATAAAGCGAAAAAAATTAAAGCAGATAAAAGAAAACCTGGAAATTAGCAGAACTTGGATTTGATTTTTGAAGGTCAGCTTGTATTGTCGGTACAATGTTTACAACCTACTCAAATCAATTCTAAACTAATGGCATAACAATTTGCCTTACAAAACCTTAAAATAATACAGAGAAAAATAAAAGGAAAAGCAAAAAAAGACTAAAAACTGGAAAAATAATGCGTGAAAAAAAAACCCCATTCTTCACAAACTGCTCCCTTTTTATACTGTTAGTGGGCTGGCCTTGAGAATTCAAATTAGGAGAGCTTTTAGGATAAAATGTAGTGGGAATTTGAGAAAAAGTTGGAGACTTCGTGTAGGAAATTTAGGGGAGGAAGTGGCAGGCGTCACTTCTCGTTCAAATAGGGTTGAGAGTTACCACTTTCTTAATATTTAGGAGTGACACTCGCCACCCCTTTCTATGTGGCAACCGCCACCTTCCCTTCATTATATAGGTGGCAGGCGGCACCTCTCTTCTATGTGGTAGGCTCCACATCCAAGTGGCAAGTTCCACTTGGTATGTGGTGGCCCCCACACATTTTCTTTCCTTTCTCTTTCTTTCCTTCCATTTTCTTTCCATTTCCTTCTTATTTTCTTTTAATTTTCTTCCTTTTCTTTCTTTTCTAATTATTTCCTTATTTCTACAAAAACAAACAAAATGATTAATTAATATGATAAAAATCAGACAAACTAATAATAATCGAAGGTAAAATCCATGTGAATCAAGTCAAATAAGCGATATGATTTCGCGTTATTAGCACACATGGCCTACTACCTCGAGAACTTACACGGGGACGAGATAGCTCGACCATGGAATGCTGAGAAGCTAAAAAATACTATAGTTAAACACTTCCCGCGACGACACGCCTCGCAATCACGGGAGCGCGGCATGGTACCAACACGTCTCCCTAAACTCAACGAGATAACAAACACATGCTCTTTGTGTGTGTTAGCTGAAATTTAACCAACTAATCGTCCAAGTGTACGAACACCCTGACTACTGCACTATAGAGAAAAGAGTTCACTTTGTCATTCCAAATGTACGAATACGTCCAAACACTTAATTTCTTGCACTTTTCCTTTTTTATCTTAAGTCTTTATTCCAGTTTATTGTAAGTTTAACTTTAAAATTTACCCAACAATTTAGGCATTTAAGCCTCAGTATCAGAATACATACTAAAATCTCGTTCTTTTCCGTTGTTTAGTCTTTGAGAGATTAAATTAATCAGAAAGCAAAGTCACAAATCACATATCCATCAAAGTGCACCATTGTCCAAACAAAATAACACGCCGAAAACATAACCGTCCTGGGACTAGTTTGGCCGGTCCAGCAAGCAAATCCGCGCAGGAAGGCCAAAGGTTGTTCGCGCGAAAATCACGTGCCAACAAATTGGCACACCCGGTGGGACACCTGGTTTTAGGTGTATGTATTTACGTAATAGAAAGATGGTGATATCGCTGTAGCACCCTAATTTTTGACCTTAAGATTTCACCTCCTTGTTTTTTTTCTTTCTTTACATCTTTGTGTGCATGTTTATTATCACTAACGAGTTTGCGCAGGTGCATAAAGTCCGAAGATAAGAGTGCTAGTTCTCTCGGTCAGCAATAGTTAACGGTGTTTAGAAAGCCCGGTTAGAATCACGGGTCGTATTCACGGGTTCTGCACATAATTCTTCAAACATCTTTGATGTATATTCTCTACCTCCATTTGTTCGTAGAACCTTGATATTCTTTTCACTCTAGTTTTCGACAAGTATTTTGAATCTCTTAAAGATTGCAAATACTCAGTCCTTTCACTATATCACATAGATCTAAAGCTTTCGACTATACTCATAGAAAAATGAGACAAAATACATGTTTCCACCAATGGTATGATCCTCAAATGAGCCACATACATCTGAATTTACTAGTTCTAGTATGCAAGAGGATCTCATTGGCATAGTCAAAATGAAAGACTTTCTGGATTGCTTTCCGACTAAGGAACCTTTATAAATTTTTTCGGGCATCTTAAGACTTGGTATACTAATTACCATATCTTGAGTAATTATTTGAATGAGTTATCGAAAGTTCAAATGTCCAAACATCAAATGCCACAACCAAATATGCTTGTGGTAGGCAACAATTTTTAGACATTATACTTCAGTCGAACTGATCAGGGTCTTGAATGTCCTATTCTTCAACAAAGGAGATTTCAAGACCAAATTATTCTGAGTGTCAAATAGTTCCAAGGCTCCGCCTTTCATAATCACTAAGAATCTTTTTCAACCAGTTGTCCAACATTTAGCATATTGCACTTTATTCTAGGTACATAGAGTACATCTTTGATCATAGCTTTTCCTCTATTGCTCCTTTGAATAACTACGTCACCAGTACCTTCTGCTTGCTATGAGCTATTATCAACTAGTTTGACCTTGCTCTTTTTAGAATCGTCAAAATA
Source organism: Lathyrus sativus (assembly GCA_963859935.3). Taxonomy (NCBI): domain Eukaryota; kingdom Viridiplantae; phylum Streptophyta; class Magnoliopsida; order Fabales; family Fabaceae; genus Lathyrus; species Lathyrus sativus. The sequence continues at coordinate 666,693,746 of OZ012738.1, forward strand.
TACTAACCATTCTTTTAGACCATTCATGTGATTTTAACAGTCCAAGTCGATGAACCAGATCTTAGAGTCGACACGGTCATCTACAACTACAGCCATAACTACCATATCTTCATAATCATCTGAATCTTGGCGTGCTAGGTTCGCTCCTTCCTCCTTGCCTTTTGTCGCTCCTTGGTCTTTATTGTACTAATAATTCTTGGCCAAGTGACCCCACTTTTAACAGTTATAGCACTTCACATCTTTTTTATCTTTGTCTTTCTGATAGGAGTTTCCCTCTCCTCTTTTCGAGGATTTATAAGCCATATCATTGACCTTATACTTTTTAGGGTTCGACCAAGACTTCTTGCTCATAGTCTTGTCTCATTTGCCTTTAAATTTGTTGGAACCATCATGCTTCTTCCATGCCTGAGCCTGCAGTTCTTGTATCGATTCTTGAACCCCTTTCCTTTTGACAATCCAAATCTCATGCGCCTCCAACGAACCAACCAAACCTTCCAAATTTAGGGTTTCAAGATTGTTGGATTCTTGAATAGCTACAATAACATGATCAAAGTAAGAGGTCAATGTACATATTATCTTCTTAACTATCATCTTATTAGTTAGGGTTTTACCACAATCCTTCATGAGATAGATGAGTTTTGCACCTTCGACACATAACCTACAATCTTTTCATTTTTTCCCATCTGCAGCATTTCATACTTCCGTCGCAAAATCTGTAATTTAACGATTTTGACTTTCTCATTTCTTTCATAGTACTTGACAAGAATATCCCATGCCTCCTATCTTGTCGAAATTTACTGAATCTACCACCGATTGAATGCAATATGCGATATCTTGCAGACTTTCTTCTTGGCCTCATTGTTCGCGACTCTTTAAGCATCAATTGCGTTCTTAGAAAGCTCAAGGACGCCATTAGTAACCAATTAAGGGTTTCATGAATGCTAAACAGATATTGCATATGTTTTCTTCATCATATCCAATTTTTGTCATCAAGAGTTGAAAGAGAATTCAGAATGTCGTTAGTACCATTCATCTTTGCACTGATTGATTAACAACCCACAATCCCCGAAACACAATCACTGACATGTGATTCTTGAAAACACTATCAAGAATCTAACTGAAGCTCTTGATATTAGTTTGTTAGTGCGTGTGGCACATGTAGTGTGTATGTGTGTGTGTGTGTGAGAGAGAGAGAGAGATATTAATCCCCAAATTACCATCTTCAACGTCGGTACTCGAGATTAATTCTAATATCATGTGATTTCAATTCCCTCTCGATTGCATTATTATATTTTGGTTACAACAAATGAGTTGTTTTTAACATAATCCCGATATCTATACTTTTTGCTCTAATGTATCTTTTGCAAAATAAATTGTATTTGCATTTTATTAATTAAAATACTTTTAAATATGTATTTAATAAATAAAAAGTATGTATTTTAAAAAATACAGCATAAAACAATATATTTCATTATTAAATATATTAAATACAACACTTAAAACATAAATTTGTATATCTATAAAATCTTATTCAACCTGGCAATATTAAAATTATTAAATTGACAAATTCAAACTTAAAATTTCACGTAAATTTTTAAATGATGCTTGAGACTAGAAAAAGATAAATAACTATATCTTTTCCTCATGGATAACTCAATTTTTAAGTTATCTTTTAAAAATTGAAAAAATGAACACTATATTTCAACCTATCACTACTAAAAATAAGGTATAATTTTAGTTTTTCTTTCATTCTTTCAAACTAATTAGAAGTAACCAGGAACTTCACGTTTACGCTATGAAAATGACATAATGTAGAAATTTGAATAACAAAGAACGACTTGGAAATTGTCAAAAAAAAAAGAAAAACAACATGGAAATTTTGAAAGAGTCTATCTATATATAAGATATAAATCTGTAAACTAGTTAAATATTGAGTAAGAATATATTTAAGTTAATTCAAGTTTAGAAGATGCATGTGATCTCTTTCTCTTCCCTTGGCGGTTTCTTCATCAGGATTGCATTGATTTTCAGTGTTATTTTCTTCATGCACTCCTCTCCAGTTAATGCAGGTTTCTATTATTGTCTTTGTTCTTATTTTTTAAGAAGTGAAATTTCAGTTATTAGATTATTATGATTAAATGATTTATTTTACAGATATGGAGATAGAGATTATGAGAAAATTGGGTCTGATAGAGAGACAGAGAGAGTTTGCACCTCCTCCACCAGAATTAGCTGATGCACCACAGCCAGGGTTTGTGCTTTAGAAATTCTATAATATGGAACTGTTTGAGGAACAAAATAAAGGAGTTGAATAAATTGTACTAAAAAAATATATATTATAGGTCTGTTTAAACTATTCAATAAAAATATTATATCATAATTTAGTATGATATTTATTATATATAGTTTTATTGGTTTATTATAAAAAAACTTTACTTGATTCTAAATAATTATATATAGCTATTTGTTCATTATTCATTAGATTTTTATACTAAAAAGACATGAACATAGACACACTCTACCTACCTTCTATATTAAAGGGCTTAGAGTATCTTATCCTTGACAATCTAACAAAACTGCAAATTATGTTAGAGATATTTGATTTGATTCGATTAGATTTAATATTTAAATATAATTTAAGTTGTATTAGTTCAGCCTAATTAGGGTTATATATAAATAGTCATAATATGTATTATTATTTGTAACAATTCATTCAATAATATCAATTCTTATTTCTTTATTCTCTCTTTTTCTCTTTACTAAAAGTGTCTCACGCACTAATAAATTGGTATCTAGAGCCCCGGTTAGATTCTTGATCGTGTTTTCGAGAATCACACGTCAGAGGTCGTGTTTTTAGGATCGTGGGTTATTGTTGATCAATCGCTTCAAAGATGAATGGTAACGGAAATTTACCAAACTCCCTTCCAACTCTTAACGGCAAGAATTGACTTTAATGGAGAAAACATATGTAGTCTTTATTTGACTTTCATGAAACCTTAGAAGTGGTTACTAATGGCGTTCATGCGGTTGGTGAAGATGCAACCGAAGCATAGAGAAGAAGGGTTGCAAGGCGGCGTTCTACATCCAATCGGCGGTTGATGCGACTAACTTTGATAGAATCGCTCATGCTGAATCGACTCATCCATCTCATGAAGGGTTGTGGTGAAACTCTAACTAATAACATGATAGTTGAGAAGGTAATGCGTACTTTGACCTCTCACTTTGATTGCGTTATCGTAGCTATTTAAGAATCCAACAATCTTAAAACCCTAAAACTGAAAGATTTAATCGGTAGAAGATATATTTTCTTCATTTGATTTTTCAAAGAGGTAAGAGAGTTAGATTGGTAACAACTTCGTCAAAATCACATAACAAGTTATAGGATAACACTATTATATGATTGTTTTGCTTCTCAGTATTTCACAAGCACGTATCAGATCCATTACAAGCTGCATGAGGGGCAGTGTCACTTTTCTTCATTGCTTTCTTTGCCTTGGTCTTCATCTCACGTCTCACACCACTAGTTAAAATTTCATGATAAGATACATACTTAGCAATAAACAAATTAAACATGTGAACAATCTAAGCTTGTGTTGAATCTCTCAATACTAACATACCCTAATCCTAAGACACTTAAAATCTATGAAACTTGACCAAAAAAAACTCTACTTTTAAAACAGAAAAAAAAATATAATCAAAATTTTAACAATTAACTTGAATCAAGCGATTTGTTATGATGCTGCTATCTTGCACTATTTTAGCCTTAGCCAAATTTTATTTGGCAGTCATACAACTTTCAGTGCTGTAACTATGGAAGTGATTAGATTGTGTACTTGCATAATGAAATACACAGCTGAAGCAATTGTCACTTATGCATTGGAAGTGATTAGATAGTGTTTTGTACTTGCTATTAAATAATGATATCATGGGTTGAAAAAATAGAATTTGTCACCCTCTCCTTTTTTAAATCCTTAAATTGTGAAAAATATATTATGTTCTTTTGCTTTTTATTTGTTTTTTCGTTTCTTGATAGCTTTAAGAGTATCAACACTTAGAGTTTGTTACTGTTTCATGTGATGTAGATAATAAACATGGTAGGAGTAACGATTTTAAAGTAGACATTCAATTCATAAAGGCTACAAATTGTGTAAGAAGCATGGATAATGATGGAGGTGTTAATGATGTCAAAATGAACAATGGTAGTTATATACGTAATGAAGAAAAAGAGGATTTGGATGGTTACAAATATATACATGAAATCTCATATAAGAGAGATGAAATTTGAATCAAAGAAAAAAGTTTGTGAATTTTGAAGCCAGCGGGATTATACCTGAGTGAATCACACACTTAAAGATACAACAGAGTCGTCATCGAACTTTATTTAATCTTAAAGGACAAGAAAAATATTGATAAAACCCAAGGGAAGAGAAAAGGGAACGAGGTCGGTTATGAGAAAGGAAGGTACTAGCACTTTAAGCATCCATTGTATCCGACGGGAACCATTTCGCTTGCTTCTAGGCTTGGATGGACTATCTATCTAAAGGCTTCTAGCTAAAAAGAAAGAGAAAGGAAGAAAGTGCTCGCGGAGGATTGGGCCCTCGTGCCTACGTACCCTCATAGTGTAATGAGGAAGCCAGAGCTCCGTAGTTCAAGGAACCAAGGAAGAAAGAAGAGGATCTGGACGGACCAGAGAGACAGAAGAATGGAAGAAGACGGAGGAAGGTGGCTTGCCAAGATTTCGTAATCTTGTGCCTACGTACCCTCATAGTGCAATGAGGAAATCATAGTCTACGTACTTCGGAGAACTAACGCTGAGAAAGAAAAGAGACGGCGTCGAAGTCAAAAGTTGAAAGAGAAAGTAAGACCCAACTGGGGAATGCGAGAGGAATAATGTCAAAACCAAAAAAGCTCTACTGGGGAAAGGAGAAGCAAAGTAAGAACTTTGTCGAGGAATGCAGAAGAAAAGAGATGACTCCACTGGGGAGAAGACGAAAGAGTGGCGACAGAGGCAAGAGAATAAAGGAGTAAAAGACAAGAATCAAAATAAAGGTAAGATCCACGAGAGATTCGGTGGATTAACTGGTAAGCAGTGATTAATCGAAGAAAGATAAGAGTAAAATTTTGTGAGGAGAGAAAAAAGGGTTGGTGTCAACAGACGGACTGCGAAGAACCAAGAGAAAGATAGTACTGAACCAAATGGAGGGGTTTGACTCTAAGGGAAAATCGGTATATTAACTGATAAACAATGGTTAACCGGAAGGAGAAAGAAGTTGGTTTTAACCGATAAATGGTGATCAACTAACAGACGGGTGTGGAAACAAGTAAAGGTTGTGACCCAAAGAACATGTGTGGAACCAAGCGAAGGTTGTGACCCAAAGAACGGTACACTGACTAAACAAACAACACTTGACCAAAGGAAAGGGTATTCAAGCTGAACAAAGGTTTCTAACCCAAAGATGGCAGTATTTGAACCAAAGAAAGGTTGCTAACTGTAGGGGGTTTGGTGCTTAACAGACGGGCTGTAATTAACCGAAAAGAATGAGTGATTAACCAAAAGAAGGTGATTAACTCAAAATAAACTCAGTATCTTAAGAGACAAACTATGGTTAACTGAGAAAAAGGGTGACTGGTTCAAACAGGAGGACTGTGATTGACCAAACGATGGGTGATTAATCAAGAGAAGATGATTAACCCAAGGAAAAGCTGGTTTTAACGGGCAGGCCGTGATCAACCAAAGATCGAGTGATTAGCTAGAAGAAGGCGATTAACCCAAAGAAAGTTGCTTTTAACGGGCGGACTGTGATCAACCAAAGATCGGGTGATTAGCCGGAAGAAGGCGATTAATCCAAAGAAAGTTGGTTTTAACAGGCGGGCTGTGATCAACCAAAGATCGGGTGATTAGCCGGAAGAAGGCGATTAACTCAAATAAAATCCAATATTAATAGGCGGATTGTGATTAACTGGGAAAAAGATGACTGGTGTTTAACTGACAGACAGTGATTAATGAAATAAGAAAGAGAGAGAACTAAGAGAAGGTTGTGAACTCTGATGGGGATTAGGTTATAATATGATGATTGTGTAAACCAAAGAAGAAAGACTGACTTTGTTGAGGAAGCAGAGAATTGGTTTTAACCAAAGAAATGGTTGATCAACCAAGGAAATGAGTGATTACAAATCTCTGGGGAACCAAGAATGGATTGGCCTCAAGAGAAAAGAGTGTTGAATTGAAAGGTGAAATTTACTTCCAAAGAGGAGACAAGAGCCCAAGTGATCAAGGATCGACTCGACTGGAGAAACAGGGATACCACAGTAAGGAGATAGAGGCAACTATTCTAGGCACATGGTCATTCGTCCTACCCAAAATAGTCAGAATGAGTGTAGGAATTCTCCACTCTCATTCCTTCTCTAACACCAAAGCGTGGTGCAAGAAAAAAACTGACAGCACAACAGCGCAAAATTTGTATAGTGCTCCAATGCGTTGCAAATCTTCAACTCCACGGGGAAAAGAGAGGACAAAGCTTTAGAAGATCCAAAGGAGAAGAAAAAAAGAAATGATCGACTAATTGAAATGAAGCATCGATTAATCAATCAAAAAAGGGAAGATGCTAACAATTTTCCAAAGGGATGAAAAATCGTTGAAGCAAAGGATAAATTATTGATTATACAAGATTAAGTTCATTCCAATGAGGAACAAACTTAATGCAAACATGAATGGAATTGAAAAATAGTACCAAAATAATTAGTATGCATTGCAAATCACGTAGCATGTGATCAAAGAATGTGCAAGAAAAACCATGATCATACAATGTCAAAAATGCAAATAATTGAGAATTGATAAATCACACATTGAAAGTTTGCATACATGTTTCAAACAGAAGGTGAACAACTCATTAAACATCCACAAATACCAAGCTTATCAAGCCCTGAAAGTTATATAAGGAAAGAATATCAAACAAGCTTGAAAATAGGCAAAAATAGCATTTTGTCACTGTGGTAGTCGATTACCACATGCAGGTAATCGAGTACCTTCTTAAAAATGGCAAAATCATGTGAACGTTGTGCAGGGAAACCGATTACCACATATGGGTAACCGGTTACCACTGTAATAGTGGCAAAAAATAGCTTTTGAAAAAGCACTTTCAGCAACCAAAACACTTATCCAATCATCCACATGCTATGATTAACATTTGAGCTCGAAAAAATGAATTTCAAAATCACTTAGGCATCAATTAAACACCAATTTAAAGCATTAGACATGAAGATCAAAGATCAAACAATCACATGATCAATCAACACCAAAAAATGATCGAACTACATCGCAAACGCACGAAAGTGATCATAACAGTAAATCAAGTACGAATTATCAACCTAAAAAGTGGAGGATTGCCTTGGTGATTGTTGCTATTGATATGTGATGAGAATAAGCAAAGAAAACCAGAGAATTCCAAGCTTGAGATCAAATTGTAGCGAAACCGATAAAAACATGATAAATGCTCCGAATACCGATTTGCACCGAAGAAGCTTGAGATGATTACTTGAATTGGAGAAGAATCTACTATAAATATAGAAATCCAAGTAGGAATATGGTGGAATGAGGTTTAGCTCAAGAGAATAACAATTTCGATGTGAAGATTATTACACACTAATGGTGAAAATTGAGCTTTTGTGAGGGTTTTTGGGAGAGGATGAAGATGAATTTGAAAATGTTATAGAAAATTCAGAGAGAATGTTAGAGAATTGAGGATGAAGAATGTGGAAATTGAGAAAAATGATTGAACCCCCTTATGAAATGGTGGTGATTTGCTTATATAGAGTTTTGCTTCGGAGTTTCTAGGTTCGGAGTGAGCTTTGGATGTAGCCTTGGAACTAGCCTTGGAGTTAGTTAGCCTCAACTCACTGAGTTGGAGGTTAACTCAATTAGTTAGGTAGTTGACTTGGTAACCATAACAACACAAACTTGAATCTAAGGGCTCACATGCTTGGGAATGAAGCAACATGGCGGTTTTAATCCAAATTGATGTATTGGAGCAAATACCTTGAAGTATTTAGAAAGGTCTTGAATTGTCTATAGATGTCTAGAATGTTCTACACAATGATAGAATCAAGTAGACCCTCAAAATGTAGAGTGAAAGTGTTGTCATAAAAATGCAGCAAAAACAACATTTTTGCACAGGGTAACCGGTTACCCTACTTTGCCTAGAAAAGTGGTAACCGATTACCACGGGCAAAACTTGCATATTTTCTTGAAAAATGGTGTTGTGGCCACGGTTCCGATTTTCGACCTTTTTTTTTTATGAATAGGCATAGAAAAATTCATTTTGTGCTTGTTTTGGTGATGTGATATCTTTGAGAGGATGTGATTAATCAGGCTTGAAAAATCCTGAATATTCCTGCAATAAAAAATCACAGAGAAAAAGTGCGAATGCGTATGCCAATGCTGCAAATACACATGTTTATGAAAAAGGCAAAAGGGAGGTCAAATTTCGGGTTATTGTTAGATGCCAAACTTTGCTTATTTGCTTTATCAAATGTTGGCATCTTTCACTCTTTTTGTAGGTATACATGATTAGAATCACTATTGTTTTTGATGATATGCTTCATTGTGTGAAAATGCCTTGGTTGCTTTGATTTGTGTGTTATTGTGCAGGAATTAGGCACAAAACGAATAGTAAGACAGAAGAAATTGGCCAAGGAAACCAAGACAGTAGAAAAACATCACAAAACTCGCCGAGCGAAGCTTCTAGCGAAGGTTTCCAGAAAAATTCACAAAGTACGCTAGGCGAACTATGTAGCGAAGAAGTCGCTAGGCGAAGACTCAGCGAAGCTCTAGCGAACACTCCCAGACTTTGGACAGAGGCAAAAAGGGCCATAAACTCGCTAGACGAAGTTCACAGCGAAGGCTTCGCTAAGCGAAGGATTACTTACCTAGCGAACTTTTGGAAAAGTCTCAGGGGCGGTTTAACTGTTTAGAGGCACCTTAGGTGCCTAATTTGTTGTTCACTAGGTGAAGGACATGTTCTCTAGGCGAACATGACAGATCCTGAATGTACTATATAAGTATTTTTATTGCTTTTTAGGTCATAAGCCAAATATTGTAACATTTTTTACATCAAAATTATCTCTCTTTATTTCAAGCTTATTTTAGAGAGAGAAAGAAAAAATCCTAAGAGGGAGGAGGTAAGATCTTTGATCTCTTTTTGGGGTTTGGATGTAATCTTTTGATACCTTATGTATTTCATCTAATTTATGTTTGGGAACTAGTTTTGATTCTCTATTGATTGATTATTTTTGATTGCTTGTATGTGGGTCTTGACAAAACCTTTTCACATCTTTGATCTAAGATTTTCATCTATCAATGAATAAACTTTTGACATGGTGTTGTATGTTGATATTCATTGTATCTTCTATGGTGTTGTGTTGATTAAGTAGCATGAGTAGCATGGGTAGGATCAATATGATATTGTACGGGTGCGTGATAATAGTGATGAAGAACGATGTTCACAACCATTTGGCAGATTAGGTGAATACATGTAAAAAGGGTTAAGCATGTGTACATATTTTGATCATTGTATTTTATTTAAAACAAACGTTTATCCGATATGGGTGTCATCTTTGTTTGCCCGTTTATCTTTGATTTGAACCGTGATAGAGATATACTCTTCAGATCTGGATCTAGGATGTATACCTGTTAGGTCCTAAATGCTAGAGATAGGTTTAGGCTTAGCATTTGCGTGAGTATCAGTTCTTAATGCTCTGTGTTGTGTTTTTGTTGGATGAGAGATCACCAATGAGACAACACGGTTGTTTTCTCAATGTTGCGTTAGAGATAACCTCTGTCGTGGGTGATACGCAAGCGTATTAGACGAATGATTGTGTTATGTTTAATTTAATCAGAAGAATTGATATGTTATCAATTAATGAGATCCAATCCCAACAAGGCTCTATTTATATTTCAGTTTTTAATTTATATTTTCTATTTTTATTTATGGTTCCTTGAACCTTTTAAACCAAAACTTTTGAACAACAAGCTTAGAAATATGGAAATCGTTGGACGATGTTCGTATTGCATCGATCCCCGTGGAGACGATAAAACTGGGTACTTAATATATTTTTGCTTGCTGCTTTACCGCACCAACAATTATGACAAGTTTTATGAAATATATGCAGAATATCATGGGTTTACTGTAAGAAAATATGAGATAGAACGTGATTTCAAAAAAAAGTTATTATGTGCCTATTAGTTTGTAATAAAGAGGGGAAAATACATAAGAAACATATGTTAAAGGTGGGCCGACAAAGGGAGTCAATCACTCAAACATGTTGTATTTCTCGGTTGCATGTAACATATGATGTTTAGACTAGGAGTTGGAGAGTTGTTGCATTTGAATCTGCTCATAATCATAAGTTAACTCCACATCAGTTTGTTCATTTTATTCCTAAGTATCGTCGATTGAGTGAAGCTGATAAAGCGCTTGTTGATGGCTTGCATACTTGTGGTGTTAGAACATGTCATATTTTGGGTTTTATGATGGGTCAAAAAGGTGGTCACGAATATTTGGGATTTATCAAGAAGGACCTATATAACTACTTTAGTAATGGAGCCAAGGCTAAAAGGGAAAATGGAGATGCTTTTACTACTTTGTGCTATTTGCAAGCTAAAGTTAATAATGATCCGATGTTTTTTTCCTTCAAAGTTTACCATAACAAACAATGACCGTCTACAAAATTTATTTTGGTCAGATGGAACTAGTCAATTTGACTTTGAATATTTTGGTGATGTAGTTGCATTTGACACGATCTACAAAAAGAACAGGTACAACATACTGTTGTACCCCAAAATTTGACCAACCATTGCTCGTACTTGGCTTATGTTTTATTTTCATTTTTTCATTTTGCATATCATTTCATTTGTTCTTGAGGCAGGGGATAAAGGGTATTGTCGTGGCTCAGGATTTTCTTTTTAGTGCAAGAGACTGAATAGCGAGCCTCAGGGGCTCCAGCATTTATTTTACCCAGCGGTCGTTTTTATTTTATTTTGCAGGATAATTCTCAGCTCAGAAGACGACACTCAAGTTATCTCAGACATTCTCAAAGTTATGATATTCAAGGGAAAATTTCAGAGGCTTAACGTGGCTCAAAGCAAGTGAAAACGGACAATTGTGCTTGATTCCCTCTAAAAGGCGCCAAAATTCAAAATTTTCAGGCGTTAACCGGTTAACCAATATGGTTAACCGATTAACCATGGCCAAAATCAAAATATATTTGAATTTTCAAAGGCATTAACCGATTAACCAAAATGGTTAACCGGTTAACCAAGGCAAAATTTCGCTCTGCATGTGATTTTTCAAATGTGCCACTTTTGGGGTCCATTTTGATCACTTGTGAATTTCATTTTACACCAGAAGAAGGATTTAGAATCACTCCAAATTTTGATTAGTTTTCAAATTAATTCAAATTCCCTCCAATTTTCCATTCCTAATCCCATTCCAATTTTCATAACCTCACTCCAAACCACATTCTACTCCTAACCTAGAGCATATTTAAATTAATTTGCTCCAAACCTCACACATGAATCCTCATAATTTCATTTCATTTTTAGAATTCACTCTCGCTCTTGAATTTCTCTCACAACTTTTTCACTCTCCAAAACCTCCATTAGAGCTCTCACTTGGAATTCTTTGATTCTTCATTGGAATCATTGAATTCTAGAGTTAAACCTTCGTCCTTCACCTCCATTATATTCAATTCATCATTCAATTTTTGTTTGGATGTGGATCTGAACTTGGAAGCTAATTTAGAAGAGCTTATTTGGATCGGTTTTGCTTAATTTTGCTTGATATTCACTCCTACAACAAGAAATCACTTGGATCTTGAAGAATTTATGGGTTTCTTGCTTGTATCTGCTCATTTGAAGTTGGATCAACATTCACCAAAGCAAATCTCCACTTTGTAGGTTGGAAATTCTAGACTCGATGCTATTTTGAGCTTATTTTGCATAATCGATGTAGATCTTAAATTTTTGGTTGATTTTGTGGATTTTGATTTATGTGATTTGTGATCTTGATGTTTGAATGTGTTTACATGTTATTGGATCATTGATTTCTAGTATTAAATTCGTGCATAATTGATTACATGATCATTTGGATTATTACATAATTGATTAATTGTTGAAAGTGCTTTTGAATTGTTGTTTTTTCTGCTTCTGGTACAACGTTAACGGGTTAACCAATTTTAGTACAAACTGTTTAACGGGTTTTAACCAGTTTGCACTAAAAAGCATTAACCGGTTAACTAGTGGTTAACGGGTTAACCAGTTTGCACTAAAAAGCGTTAACCGGTTAACGGGTTAACCAGTTTGCACTAAAAAGCGTTAACCGGTTAACACTGGACCAGAATGTTATTTTTTGTTGTTTTCAAGCATGTTTTGACCTCTTCCCACTTTGAATCTTCATGGATTGATATGATGCATTTGTATGGGCTATTTTGGACGTGTTTCATTGTTCTTGATTGTTTAATCTTGATTCTTCGATACGTATTATCGATTTCCACTTGAATGCATATTTTGTGGATGTTGTTCAAGTGATGAGTGTTTGTTTTCTTTGCTTGAGTTTAAAGAATTGCTTGGTTGAGATGTACTTGTCGTGGTGGAAGTCCCACACTTTTTTCCTCCCACTCTTCTTTGATGATTGATGGTAATAGTCGTAGGAGCTTACTTCTCCCATTTTATCTCATCCTTCTCATTACACCTTTTGTGTTTGCATTGCATGTTTGCATCTCATCTTTCATTTCTTCTCATATGTGATTGAATTGCTACGTGTTTACTTGGTCTTTCGCCATAATCCCTTAGGATTCCTTGTCCCTCCGTTTAGGATGGGAGTAGGAGAGACATTAGGCTTTCAATCCAAGCATGCTAACATTAGGGAGATTTCCCTCTTAATCCCAAATTTAGGATCACTTTGCATGATAACATTAGAGTTGTTTAGTTTCCCCTTAGAGTTTGTGTCTTCTCTTCTTATCTCATAACATCCTAAAACACTCAATAAAGGATAACAAATGTTGTACGCTACGAGCCTTAAGTACTTGAGAAATGATAGTTAGGGGGCCTCCTCTCAACTGTCTAGAGTGTTTAGCGTATGCCCTTTGGGCGATATGCGATACATTCACTCTCAAGTCATAGTCTTTAGTGCAGCATGGGTTACAAACTTAACTCAATTCACTTCTTCTTTAAAAAAAACAAAATAAAACATCAAACTTTTTTTATCCTTCGGGATTAATTAAAAACCATTTTCAGAAAGAGTGTGCTAAATCTTGGTTCTACCGCAAACAGGTAACGTCTAAGTCTCCAATGGTCGAGCAGTAATACACCTAACTGCTAGAATGAAGGTTTAACCATACTCAGTTAAAACACTTGAACCAACTGTGGTCGTGTCATCCCGAACTACGTTTGCTCTGATTTCTTGTACCAGACGAGTAGGGCTGGCAATGAACCAAACCAACTCGGAGATAGTTCGGAATTCGACTCGACAATTAAATCGTTGAACTAGGTTCATGAACCAAATGAGTTGAGTATGAGCGAAAAATTAAGTTCGTTAACTAAATGAGTTGAACTTGAACTATACATAGTTCGACTCGTTAGGTTCATGAGTCAACTCGATTACATATGAAAAGAATTATACTGTCTTTAAGATTAGGTTTAAATATTTACTTCAAATCTTAGACAAATTTAATCTTCAATTTAGTAGTTTTTGAATTAGACTCTCAAATGTATCTCTTGAAAGTTGTGTAGGTTTTGAATTAGTAGATTTCGAAGATAAAGTTAAATTTCAATATGATAACTTTTATTTTATTTTAATATTTTATTTAAAAAATATATATTTATTTAAAATGTCAAATATACTAAAATATATATATATTAAAAAAAATAGTTTTTAAGTTCGTGAACCATGTGAGCTGAACCTAATGAGATGAACCTAACGAGTCGAACCGAACTGTTCGTGAACTTATAACGAGTCGAGTTTGAGCTTAAAAAAAAGTTTGTGTCGAACTCGAACTCGAACTCGAATTCGAACAATTCTTAACGAGTCGAGCCGAGCTGAGGTGAGTTCGACTCGACTCGACTCATTTCCAGCCCTACAGACGAGAATACTTAGGCACAAGACGATGATGTCTTGGCGAGCAACCTTCCCCACCTTCACCCGTAGTTTTCTGAACTACATTGACTCTGACTTTCTCATTGCACGAGTGATAACATAGGCATAGAGCGGCGATGCTCTATCGAGTCTCTTTTCTTTTCTTTTGTCCCTGTGAACCAGTCGTTGATAGATTGACACCCTTTTCGATAGACAAAAAGCATGGATCCCGTTGAGTACAATGGACGTGAGGGGTGCTCATACCTTCCCCTTGCGTAACCGACTCCCGAACCCGAGATTTGGTTGCGATGACCTGTCTTTTCCATTTTTCGTAGGTTTTCTCTGATCGTTTCCTTTCCCTCTTTTTGGGATAAATAACAAACGGTGGCGACTCTTCTGTCTTTGTCGGCCCTCTTTTTTCACAGTAGCGACACATACCTTTTGTTATATTTTTGTGGGTACAACCATCATGGTGAAACTACATTTTTTTAGGTGTGCTTTAATTTCAGATGAAAATGCAGAGACATATAACTGGATTTTAAATGCTTTTTTCTGAAGCAATGTTCCATAAATGTTCAAATGCATTTGTTACTTATGGAGATTGTGCAATGAGGGAAGCTATTAGATTTGAATTTCCAAATGCATCACGCCGCCTTTGTTTATGGCATTTACATTAAAATGCTATTGAAAATGTCAAGAATACAAAGATCCTAGAAAAGTTTAAGTCATTGATTTATGCTAACTATATCCCTAAGACATTTGAAGTTGAGTGGAAAAGGATTATTAAAGATAATGATGTATCAGACAATCAATGGGTTAATAAAATTACGAGATAAAGACAATGTGGTCAAATGCGTACATGCGAGACACACTTTTTTGTGGTATAAGAACTACATCAATGTGTTAAGGTATCCATTCATTTATCACGGGGTATGTTGAAAAGAAAAAAAGTCTGGTTGATTTCATGCATAATTTTGAAAGAGCTTTGAAAGAATATAGACATAATGAATTATTATCTGATTTTAAGTCATTCAATTATGAACTCGTGTTGGCAAATGCTTTAGAAGGGATTGAGATTGAAGCATCAAATATTTATACAAGAAAAAAAATTTAGGGATGTTAAAAATGAGATAGAAGATGCAAGTGCACTGAATGTGACTGAGCGAATTGAGATTGATAATAAGGTGACCTTGAAGATGAATAGATTTTGCAATCCAAATTCTGAATTTTCAGTTTCTCTTGCTAAGATGGAGAGTGTATTTTTATGTGACTGTAGATTGTTTGAACGTATAGAAATTTCATGCTCTCACATTATTTGTGATACGAGGCACGAACATATGAATGTGTTTCTATATATAAAGCATAAAAAAAAGAATGATTGTTAGTTATTTAATATAAACTTTGAATTTAATATATAAAAAATTCAATAAACATATAAAAATATAATTATTTTTACCAATATCTTATTACTTTTCATCCTCTCAGGATAAGCTGAAATACTTGGAAATGAATCTAAATAAACTAATTCCTTTTTTTTTTCAAAGTCAATCACAAGCAAGAACCAATGCAAGTATTCAGAATCATGTATCGATAAAAATATTTATTTACATCGACATTGAATAATTAAAAAAATATCCATTAGAAATTGTGAGATGTTGGATCGAACTCTAGTATGGTCGAAAGGTAGCTTCTGGTTCGACAGAAATTAAGCACGAGGTCGAAGTCTATTCGCATGTTGTTGTCGAAGATAATGCGTGTTGTAGTCGAAGTTTGTTCTAACATGTATTAGTCAATATTGCTAGGATTGTTAGCATGTTAAATTGGGGCTTGCTTGTAAGCCCAATTGTTTAAGTTAGCTTGTATCCTAAGTTATATTGTAATGAGTAATTGTTAAAAAAACTCATTAGGTTAGTGTTCTATTTTTCTTATAAATAGGATACTAGTTTCTCAATCCTGACATAAGGAAAAATAGGAAGATAAAATCCTAATTTCAAGAGAGAGAGAGGTTATTTTTTTATTCTTGTATACTTGTAATCTTTTTTTAAGAGAAAAGAAAGAATAGCAGTTTAATAACCAATCCTTGTTGTTTTCTTCTTTATTAACCCTAACCCTTACGTGTTTCTTGATCATTAAGAAACTGTTTATACTTAGTTTTAAGGTATCCGATTCAACACAAATTGGTGTTGTGAGTGTGGAAAAGATGCCTTCAACAAAGTATGAGATTGAAAAGTTCATCGGAGTGAACGACTTCAGTCTGTGGCGCTTGAAGATGAAAGTCATATTGGTTCAGCAGTGTTGTTTGAAAGCGTTGAAGGGTGAGGTAAAAGAAAGGACGGGTATGATCGTGAAAGCCCACAACGCAATATTGTTGAGCCTTGGTGATAAGGTTATTCGACAGGTATCAAAGGAGACTACATCATCGGGATTATGGGTGAAACTTGAAAGTTTGTACATGACCAAATCTCTGGTGAATCAACTCTACCTGAAGCAAGCTTTATATTCATTCAAGATGAGTGAAGACAAAGTGTTGGCTGAGCAGTTGGATATGTTTAACAAGTTGATTCTTGATCTTGAAAATATCGATGTGAAGATTGTTGTACCCCAAAATTTGACCAACCGTTTCTCGCAATTTGGCTTATGTTTCATTTCATTTGCATCTGCATACCGCATACTGTGCATTTTTGCAGCCAGATTGATTTTATCGGGATTACAGCCCTTTCTATCGCATTTCAAACGTTTCAAACCGTTTTGGATACGGAGATTTATTGTGGAATTTACGCTCTGCCCAGTGATTCAGTCTACGCTGTTGCTTTCGGTGGTATCTCGGTATCCGGTTTTTATTACTATTTATTTTGTCGCATTCTCGCATTTTATCGTTCACTAATTTTATTTTATTTTCTAGATTAATTTTCTCTATTTTAGATAGTTTTAGTTTTATAGATTTTTATTAATTTTTCTAGACTTTTATTAGTAATTCCTATTTCTAGAATATTCATAGAGTTTAATAGTTTTTTGATCATTTCCTATTTCTAGAATATTATTTGTTGTTTTTAGAATATTTTAGAGTTGTATTTCTCCTTTTAGAATATTATTTGGAGTTTATTAATATAGATTTTAAGTCTTAGTTAACGTTCATCTTTAATTAATATTAGTTAGATTTAATAGCCTTTAATTAATTGATTTTAGTTAGTTTAACTAGTCAGATTTTAATTCATTTGTTTTTATTAATCCATCTTCATTAATTGCCATTAGCTTTATTAATAGTCAGTACTTTAACTATTTCTTTATTTAATTTTCGTATCTTTAATTATGGAACCAGCATTTTAATTAATCTTTATTTTATTAGTTAATCAGTTTAGTCATTAACTTTATGTTTCTTTTCAGCCCACTAATCAATTTTTGCAGGGCCACTTGTCATTTTTCGCATGCCCATTATGTCCTCTCTGCGCCACTTGTCAGTAGGCTATAAATAGCCTCATTATTGCATGGCACGCGTCCCGAGGAGGCCACCTACCACCGGCCATGCAAACTGCCGGAATCCACACCGGCAAAATCACCTCGGATCAATCTCACCGGAATTCATCACCGGAAAATTCAAACCACCGCCGAAAACATCATCCCTTCCCCAGAAATTCATCATGTTCATGATGATCTTCAAGTGATTTTTCCAGAAATGTTCATCTGTTCATCAATAATCCCCAGAATCTTCATGCATTTTTTCCAGAACTCATACTAAACTCATCCATATTTTCCCAGAAATTTAAACAAATTCATCACTATCTTCATAGAACTTCACTATTCATACGATCTTCATCATGAACCTTCCGATCTCACATTCTAACCGTCACCAATCTCTCTCCCTCAAACCAGATCTGAGCCATGTTCATCTTATCCATTAACTTCATTTGAACTCACCTTCGAACATCCATAAATCTTCATCCGTTTCCAGATCATCTCCAGATTCAACCAAATCTTCATCAAACTTTCAACCAAAACATAAATCCAACATAGACTTACCTCCATCAAGCCTTCGCAGATCTACTAACCCCAACCACACGATCTAAAAATCTCAACGAACACACTTCTAACACCGCTCATCAACATACCTTCGATCTTCATCATTTTCAAATCTCATCAAAACTTTCAACCATTTTCAGATCTATCTCAAACGAGCCAACATCCGTCTTCATCAACTCCAACTTCAACCTCCTCCGACATCTCTAACAGAGCTCACATGGCGTTCAATAGAAAACGGAGGAAGAATAATCTGATTTTGTTTGTTCGTGGTTATTTTGTAGGTGATATTGATGATGAAGAAAGTAAAGCCGAGAGAAGTTTGAGGTGAGGGAGAAATGAATCACACGGTTTGATTTTGGGATTTGAGACGGTAAGAGTTAGAGGTTGAATGGAGAAGGTTGGATTTGAATACGGCGGAGGTATGAACAGGGTGATGGCATCGGTGAAGAAGAAGACCAGCTAGGGTTTGTTGTTGACTGAAATGAGGAAGGAAGAGCCGTCCTCGTGGACCTTGTTGGTGTGGGTTAGTGGGCCGTTGGCCCAACATTTTGTTTTGGTCCATACGCCCCCGCATTCGTTATCACACCCCGTTTTTCATTTATTATTATTCTTTTGTTTTTTATTTCTTTTATTTGTCGCTGTTTGGATGTGGGCTTCAAAGCCCACGATGCGTTTTGCTACACTGCACCCTCCATTTCGTCCCTGCACCCCCATCTACTGGTTGTTTGGTTGTTATTGATTTGGGCCAAGCCCAACTTTATTTTCAGATTAGTGCACTCTTGTTGCTGCTGCTGCACCCCCTCTGTTTTTATTTTTCATAATTGTTTTGTGAACACTTTTGTATAGAAAATTATATATATTATTTTATTTTGAATACATGTTAATATTTTACTATTTTCTTATAGTATTTTATTTGTTTATTTTCTTCTAGAATATTATGTATATATTATAAATATATAGAGTTTTTATATTCTTTTTCATACTCAATTTCCTTTATAATTTCTTTTAGGATTTTATTTTCCTTTAGAAGTTTCATTATGTCATTTTAATTTTAGGAGTTGAGTTCTATTTCCATTTGTTATTGGATTCATCTCACTTTCTTTTTGTAGGTCGATGACGAGACCTCCGTAAACCATTATAAATCAACTTGTTGATGGATAATGTAGGATCCGAGACAACTTTTTCTCTCTTCATTTTCTCTTCTTCTTCTGATTTTATTTTTCTCTTCTTCTGGTTTGGTCCGTGTGACATGATTTAATTGGAGAATGATTCGCAATATCATTTATCTATCTTATCATTGACACAGATATCAATGTGCTGCCTCTTTGAGTTTGACTTTATTTATAAGTCGAATTATGATGGTTCAACGTCACATTGTTTTTGATTCGAAATGTCATCATCAAGGATAAAAGAGTAGAACTTGGAAATGGAATTTGCACGCAAAAGTCAAGGGTCAAAGGAACCACTCCGTTCGGTAACATTGTTTTTATTTCACTTCTTTCATCTCTTTTTATTCAACCGTCGAGTGTTGTGAGCTATAGCGCTAGATACGTGGGAAATGATGAGTGAGTGGTTTCCTCTCACTCTTCTAGAGTGTTTAGTGTACACCCTTTGGGTGATATGCGACGCATTCACTCCTACGTCTTAGGACTTTGCGTGTGCGTCTCGTTCCTTCTTTTCTCTCGCATCCTGGCGATTGAGACTTCCTTCTTTCTCTCGCATCTTGGCGATTGAGTTCCTTTCTCTTGCCCCCGTGCAATCGAGACCATTTTCTGTAGTTGGCCGAACTACGGCTGCTCTGATCTCTCATATCTGTTGAGAGTACGTAGGCATAGGATTGTGATAATCCTAGCGAGCACTTTTCCCCCTTTCCTGTAGTTAGCTGAACTACAACTGCTCTGATTTCTCGTACCAGACGAGAATATGTAGGCATAGGATGCGATATCCTAGCGAGCACACTAACAACTAACTTCTGTTTTCTCTCGCTGCTGTGAGATCGAGAATTTCCCGCTGACGATTAATTTTCCCTTTCTCTTGCCCTGGCGTAATTGAGACCAGACCGTAGCTCTAGTTCCTGTAGGTTCCCATACCTTTGAACCAATGACATACTACGTCTGTTCTACTGCAAACAGGTAACGCCTAAGTCTCCAATGGTCGAGAAGCATACACCTAACTGTTAGAATGCGTACGCTAGTATCATCAACCTTTTTCTCTCACCCTCGTGTGACCGAGAACACCCTTTCGTCCCGTAGTTAACTTGAACTACGTTTTGCTCTGATTTCTCATTCCAGATGAGAATACGTAGGCACAAGACGCGACCTCTTGGCGAGCAAACTTCCCCTGTAGTTTCCCGAACTACGTTGACTCTGATTTTCTCTGTTGAGAATACGTAGGCATGGAGAGGCGATGCTTTATCGAGTCAGTTCCTTGCCGTTTAGCTTTAGCAGCCGTAGGTAGATTGTTTTTCACCCATAGACTAGACAACAATGCGTGGATCCTGTCGATTACGACGGACGTGAGGGGTGCTCATACCTTCCCTTTGCATAACCGACTCCCGAACCTAGGACTTGGTTGTGATGACCTCGTCTTTTCCCTTTTTTTCGTCAGGTTTTTTCTGATTGTTTCCTTTCCCTCTTTTGGGATAAATAACGATAGGTGGCGACTCTTCTGTCATTGCCGGCGCCATTTTTTGCAGTAGCAACAAAGATCGATGATGAAGATCAAGCATTGTTGCTATTGTATGCTTTGCCCAAAACACATGCTCACTTCAAAGAAACTCTCTTGTATGGAAGGGAGTCCCTGACCTTTGAAGAAGTTCAATCAACCTTGTATTCTAAGGACTTGAACGAACGAAAGGAGCATAAACCTTCGACGGTGGGTGAAAGTTTGGCCGTTAAAGGAAAATTCTTGCGAAAGGATGGTAAGTTGGACAAGAAGAAAGGTAAAAGTCAACAGAAGTCTTATAGTGGCGAAACATTTAGTATTTGATGTTATCATTGTAAGAAGGAGGGTCACATAAGAAAGGTGTGCCCTAAACGCCTGAAAGATCATGGAGGTAATGGCAATGCAGCCATTGTTCAAGATGACTTCGACTCATTTGATGTTCTTGTGGTTTTAAGTGGCAACTTGAGAAAAGAGTGGATTATGGATTCAGCTTCCACTTGGCACATGACTCTAAAAAAAAGAATTGTTCGAGGAGCTATGTGATCAAGATGGTGGATCTGTGCTGCTGAGAAACAACAAATCTTGCAAAGTTGTAGGTATTGGATCTGTGAGATTCAATCTCCATGATGAGTCAATAAGGTTATTAACTGAAGTCAGGTACGTATCTAACTTGAAGAGAAATTTGATTTCTCTTGGTGAATTCAATAGAAAAGGATACATTTTTCAAGGAGAGAAAAGTGTCCTAAGAGTTATGAAGGGGTCGAAGGAAGCCTTGAGAGGCGTGAAGAAACAAGGCTTGTATATCTTGAGGCTGAGGTTGTAAGTGGTTCGACAAATGTTGCATCCACGAAACCTATGTCAAAGACAGAATAATGGCACATGAGATTGGGCCATGTCAGGGAAAGAGGCCTGGTTGAATTGGGGAAGCAGAACCTGCTAGGAGGTGACAAAGTCGAAAATTTGGAATTTTGTGAATCTTGTGTATTGGTAAATCCTGTAGGGCGAAGTTTAACAAAGGCAAGCAAAGAACACATGGATCTGTAGATTACATTCATGCTGATCTTTGGGGGCCTACCAGGAATCATTCACACTCAGGTGCAAGGTATTCTCTATCCACCATTGATGACTATTCTAGAAAGCTATGGGTATTCATTCAGAAGACGAAGGATGAAACTTTTGAGGATTTCAAAAGTTGAAAGATTCTGGTCGAAACTCAAACTGGGAGAAAGGTTAAGAGGTTGAGAACTGACAATGGCCTTGAATTCTGCAACGAAGCGTTCAACAGTTACTGTGTTGAGTCTGGGATTGCAAGGTATAAGACTATAGCAGGTACTCCTCAACAAAATGGCTTAGCTGAGAGATTCAATCGAACAATCCTTGAAAGGGTTAGATACATGTTGGCTAGTGCTGGATTGAAGAAGGTATTTTGGGCGGAAGCTGTTTCGACAGCAACTTACCTGATAAATAGATGTCCCTCGACTGCCTTGGGAATGAAGACACCTGAAGAATTTTGTTCGGGACATCCACCTAGTCTTGACAGACTGAGAGTATTTGGATGTGTGGCCTATGCTCATATTAGGCAAGACAAGGTCGAACCTAGAGCTTATAAATGCATTTTCATGGGATACTCTGAAGGAGTAAAATCTTATAAGCTATAGTGCCTAGAGCCAGGTCACAGGAGGTGTGTTATCAGTCGTGATGTAGTTTTGAATGAAGCGGAGATGGCTTTCAAGAAAACTAATGATGCTGACAAAGAACTGGAATAGAGAGAGATTCCTGTTGAGGTGGAGCATGTTAATGCTGAATTGCGTACCCCAAATGAAGTCAAAAAAGACACAGAAGATGTTGTCGAAGATGAGCAGACTGATAATGACTACCTACTAGCAAGAGACGGTTCGAGGAGAGTCATCAAGCCACCTCAGAGACTTGGGTATGCAGATCTTATAGCTTATGCCTTAATCTCTACAAGTGAGGTTCTAGACGAAGAACCTAGAGACTATAAGGAAGTTATGAGGAGTCGAAAAAAGACTGAATGACTGAAGGCCATGGATGATGAGATAAAATCTCTTCATGATAACAACATCTAGGAATTGATCAAGAAACCTACTGAAGCCAGGTTAGTTAGCTGTAAATGGATTTTCAAAGTTAAGGAAGGAATCGAAGGAGAGACATCGAAGAGATACAAGGAAAGATTGGTTGCTAGGGGGTTCACTCAGAAAGAAGGTATCGACTTCAATGATGTGTTCTCTCCTGTTATGAAGCACATATCCATTCGAATGTTGCTTGCCATGGTGGCCCAGTTCGACCTTGAACTAGAACAGATGGATGTGAAGACTGCGTTATTGTATGGTGATCTAGATGAAACAATCCTGATGAGGCAACCTGAAGGGTATGTCAAATTGGGGAAGGAAGATTACGGGTGCAAACTGAATAGATCTTTATATGGATTGAAACAATCTCCTCGACAGTGGAATAGGAGATTTGACAAGTTCATGGCACACATAAGTTTCATCAGAAGTCAGTTTGACCATTGTGTTTACTTCAGATTTTGACCGGGTAATTCATTTGTTATTTTGTTGCTCTATGTGGATGATATTCTAATAGCAAGCAACAATTTCGAAGAGGTAATGAGGGTGGAGGTTGAACTCAATAAAGAGTTCAACATGAAGGATCTGGGAGCTGCGTCCAGGATTCTTGGGATTGACATCCGGAGAGATAGAAAGCAGTCAAAATTATGCTTATCTCAAGAGGAATACCTACAGAAGGTTATCGAAAAGTTTAGTATGTTGAATTCAAAGCCTGTTGTGACGCCGGCAAACCCTTAATTCAAGTTGAGTATAGATCGGTGTCCCAACGCTGATGTTGAAAGAACTTATATGAATAATATTCCATATGCTAACATAGTAGGTTCTCTGATGTATGTTATGGTCTGTACTAGACCCAACATAACATATGCAGTAAGTCTTGTAAGCAGGTACATGGCGAATCCTGAAAAGGCTCACTGACAAGCATTGAAGTGGATTTTAAGGTACACAAATGGGTCTCTGAATAGAGTCCTAATTTATGGTGGAGTCTTGGGTGAAGATAGTAGAGCAATAATCAAAGGATATGTCGACTCTAATTATGCAGGTTGTATGGATTCCAGAAAATCTATCTCTGGATATGTCTTCACTATGTTTGGGACAACAATCAGTTGGAAAGCAACACTTCAGAAGGTCGTTGCCTTATCAACCACTGAAGCGGAGTATATTGTCCTAACTTAAGCTGTGAAGGAAGCATTGTGGCTTGAAGATTTTGCAAAGGAGCTAAAACTTCAAGGTCGAGTTATCACTGTTAAATGTGATAGTCAAAGTGCAATACACCTGTGTCACACCCTAATTTTTGACCTTAAGATCCCACCTCCGTGTGTATTTTATCACGTTTTATCTTTCTACTTTTATGTGTGACTAACGGGTGTGTGAGGGGTTATTTTTGCTTTAAAAGCGCCTATGGAGGATTCTTATGGTTAGGTCCCCTTAAATCAAGATTTCGGTCCCTTTCAAGTTTTTCTCCTCATCAAGGAAAGTCTGTCAAAACGGGATTCACACAGAAATTGAGATCACGGGCTCATGGTATTTAAGGCGTTTATAGTGCAAGATAACTCGGACTCAAGATTTAAGGATTATTCGTTTGGATTTTAAATGCGGCACTTGCAATCTAACCAAGTGGTGTTGTGGTGGCAAGAGTTACTTTGATTTCAGTTGGTGCATTTCATATGGATTAAACCGGTATCCAAACTTCGTCAATGGCATTCTAAGATTTCAAGACTTTTGTTCTTCAATAAGCTTGGATTAAACTTAAATTTGAGTCACCATTCGGAATTTACAAATTTAAAGTGACGCCTTTATTCAATTGAAGATTAAATGATTTTGGCATGACAACATGTCCATAGGTTCAAGTTGCAGCCAATTTAAGGTGTATAATTCAACTTCAAAACCTTTGTTCAACCGGATCCATTTGTTCCTTACGAGGCTCAAATTTAAAGCAGCCAAAATTAAGACCAGTTCAAATCCATAAACCATTCCAGGTTCTTTTAAATAAAAGATCATCATAAGAATTTAATGCATGTTCTTTCAATTACCATCGTAACCATGTTGGTGCTATCAGTAGAAGCATTACAAGAGAGGAATTACAAGAATATATGTTTAATTTGATGATTACATTCATTCATGATGTACGCTTGCCAACACCATTTAATTCATGCGGCCAACAGTCCACTGCGGTGTGGAACACTCCAGAATCTCTCAGCGAAGACTTCCAAAGCCTGCGCAGATCAGAAATAGAGAGGAACCAAAGCGTCACAACCTTCGTCCTTAAG
This sequence comes from Lathyrus sativus, assembly GCA_963859935.3. Taxonomy (NCBI): domain Eukaryota; kingdom Viridiplantae; phylum Streptophyta; class Magnoliopsida; order Fabales; family Fabaceae; genus Lathyrus; species Lathyrus sativus. The sequence continues at coordinate 666,718,913 of OZ012738.1, forward strand.
CTCAATACGACGCTTAATGTCAACGACGACATGCTACTGATATCCGTCGCCGGTTATCCTTATAGCCCCTCAAACATCTGCTTGAAGCTTCTGCATAAACAACATGGAAGCACAGAAATTAAGCATTCACAAGCTGAGGAGGAGATAATCGAACCGTAAAAGCAAGAAACTCACGCCAGGCTTACCTATGGCAACTTTCCAAGCTACAACATAGCGCATGCAATCTAGCAGCCTCCATTCTATCGCGACTCTTGGAACGGGACGCGCATGTATCAGAGTACCACTTCAAACTCCTCTTCTGCAACTTGACCTGTTCAATCAAAGGGAGGATAAGTTTTACACAAACAACCAACATCATTAAATAACAAGCATGAGCAGAAACAGTTGTTACCCGCAGGTGTTGCTTAAAGCATCCCAAATCCCCGATCTTTACGACATTCTCGAGCTTCTAAAAATGCGTGGGTTGAGATACCACTAAAGTCAACCTGTCAGACAAGCAGGGATCCAAAGGCAGCATTGCACCCGCAGGATCTTCACCTACGAAATACAAAAACAAGATTAATGACCGCAATGCCATTGCAAAGATAATGCAAAGTCTAAAGTTAAGAATGAGAAGAGGTTATAAGTTCAGCCCTCAGAAAAAACTCATCATCGGGCGAATCGAGCAGCCGGAAGGGCGACAACTGAGGTTGTCACCAACTCCCTACTGAGCATCGAGAAGTTTGAATTTCGAATAAGAGGCAACTGTTTGAAACAACTCAACATAATTCACAAGCAACAACTACATTCAACAACACCAACGCGGTTCAGACCATGCAAGTCATCACTACCGTCTTGAAACCTTTCTCAAGCCCAAAGAACCAAGAGCGGAAGATTCTGCACCATTGACAGGGTTCTGAAAAAGAGAGGAAAGTCAGTAAATTCGAAGCGAAACAGCCCAGTATTTCGCCGCAGGCAAAACAACAACAACAACATTTATCAAGTGTTAAACAACAACAGGTTGCAATTAACCAACAATAACAGGCTGCAATTATCCCCAGACAAGCAAATAAATTACAACAGGTATTTAATCACAGAGCCCGCATCAGCAATAACAACACATTACCCGCAAGCACAAGCAGTGTAATGGCAACACAGAACAAGCCAACAAACGGGTAAATGCAAACATCAACCGTAAACGGCATCATAGTACAACAATCAGCTTCTTCGCAATATCAGTAACAAGGCAAGCATCCCTCATAGCACTAGCATCAACAAGCAGCAGTTAGTGGCTGCAAACAAATAACAAGGAGACAAATAATGATGCTATAAGTTCATCATCTGTGGCAACACCAACACATTGGCCATAAAAGAACCACTCAAAGACTCCAAGAGTAAGAAATGCTCAGCCCTCAGTTCAGCTTATCATCGGGCATAAGGTTCGAGTAACTAGAAGAGCAACAACCGAAGTTGCCACCAACTTCCTACTAAACATCAAACATTATGAAGACCATTTCTTTCGTAGACAACAAAAATTGCACAAACGACAACCTTTTCCACACCCCAAGGCTCAGACACGAGGCCATCATCGCCACTCTAAACTTATCTCAGCAACGACACAACAACCGGCAACCACTGAATCACTAGCAACACCCCGAAAGAAGAAGAAAGACATCAGCCTCAACAAGTATACCGGTCCACCATTATCAGCAACAACATTGGCATCTGCAAACAAACAACAATCTCAGCAAAGGCCCCAACAATTTCAACAGCTAGATCAGTATTCACAATCAAAGCAACAACTTCAGTTGAAACTGCATAATCAGTAGCCTCTGCATTTAGTCAACGACGATGGTTTCAATCAGTCTCAGTTGTCTCCTGATCTAGAAAACCAAGTGAAGATAAATAATCAGTTCCAACAAATACATCTGAGGATTATTCTAGGAGCACTCAATACCTTTCCTCTACTGTTGCAGCCCCATCTTTGACTCCTAGTGCTAATGATTCTACTCAAAGGAAACAACGTACACCTGCTCCGTTATCGTAATCACTCTGGGCTGTTAGTTTCCTTTGGTCCAAAATCAATTGCTATTTACCCCTGCCAAATAACAATTCGTAAAGTCAGAAGCCCATTAAGAAATCCGTTTGAAAAGGAGATCCATTTCAAGGCAGCTAGCAATTTTTCGAAACATTGAACCTAGGCAATCAAAGCATCTTAAACGTGGTTGGCAAATCATATAGGAGGAGATTTTCTCATCAACTGACATTAACATAATCAGACAGAAAGGGAAAGTTTTCAAATCTTGTCTAAAACCAAAACAGAAGGTTCTAATAGGGCATTCAAGACATTTAATCAAAGTTTTAAACAAAGAATCTCTTTTGAAGCCTATAAAAGGTGGGATTTGAGACGAAAAGGGAGAATTGATAATCACCACAAAGAATTACAAGTTCATAAACCCTAGAGATTGAAGGTGGGAAACTTATCCTTTTCGACCGTCGAGATCGTCGAAACTGCTACCACCCGCCGCCATCCTCAACTTTCGGTAAACCCTTGATGCATATCAAGATTATTGAACTGTTAACGTTTGTTTTGTGTTTTCAGGTCTAAAATGAAGGAAACGATGAAGAATCTAACGAAATCGAAATAAGGAGAGTGATGAATCGAAACCGAATCGAGAGAGAAAGCCAAGCGTGGTTCGATATCGCGGGGGGTGAAGGGGAAAGTTGGGTTTAGGTTTCATTTGTTTTTTTCTGTCAATGTTGCTTATGTTGTAATTAGAATGCACACCACACACACGATACGTATGCACTCCCCTTAACCCACCGTTAAACCCTTTAATTAAACCATTAACTTCAGTAATCAGTTTTTAAAGTTAATTAACCTCAATCAACCCTTTTATAAAATTAACTAATGTTTTTTAAAATCAACTTTTTATTTTATTTAATCAACCTTTTATAACATGTATTCAGCAAATCCTTTTAAAAATAACATATTTTAGTAATAACTGAAATTCATTTACCCTTTTATTTAATAAAAAAAATTTACATTTAAAATAACTATAAAAAAATGAGCAAATAATAAACCTTCTTTTATCTCGATTAATTTCATCTTTTATGATAATAAGCTAGAATCCGTTTTATTTAATAAATATTTTTGCAAAGACTCATTTATTTAAAACCTTTCCATCTAAATTTTAATTAAATTAAATTAACTTTTCTCTAAAACCAATCTCACCAAAATAATCTATTTTCTCATAAGTTAATCCAACCTTCTTCTTAAAATCAACTTCGCATAAAAATCAATCTCACATCGTAAAACTTAATCAATCGTGCACGATTCACTGTCACTCACCAATTCACCATTCACACACCTTAGCGCTTTCATGCGTTTGTGTATGTTTATTTATCGTCTTTATTTTTCTGCAATTTATTTACCGTATTATCTTTATTGCATCACATTATCGCATTGCATGGGCGTCCAAAGGAAGAACCTGCGCATAACTTAAACAATTGTGCGTATGCATCTCATTTGCATCATACTCCCCTATGATCCTTGATCCCATTCAAGTTGATCTCTTAAGATAGATCCTACCCCATAGGAAGGACGTTTTCTTTTATTTTGCAACATAGAATAAAACAATCAACTCAATCAAACTTATTCAAACACATTAGAGAATAAGATATTAATCATCTTAAGCGAGATATAACTTCGACCCCATAACAAATTCAATCAACATGTGTAGGGACTTTTTCTCTTAAGAGAGATAGAGACGTACTTGTTGATAATCCGAGTACTTGAGCCCTTCTCTTAAGACGATGCAAAGACTATTTTCCTACAAAATTGTGGCAGTTAAACTCAAGTAATCTCCCTTAAAATGACAACTCATCTTTTCTCCTAGACCCAATCAATCAACTACCCTCATCCCGTAGGAACTTTGACCACAGTCAAAGAATTCCTCAAACCCTTTAGGGGGACTACAGATACTCTGATTCCACTCCCGTCAGGATATGTAGGCATAAGATGCGATATCTTATCGAGTATACTTAGATATAAACCACTAGGTCTTTTACCTTTAAGCAGATAACCTTAGCAATAAACAACATAAAACAAGAGGTTCTTGTAGAGTACTACAGAAATTTAGGATGCTAGCACCTTCCCTAAGTTTAACCAACCCCCGAACCTATATCTCTCTTAACCTTTGCATTTGCATTGCATTGTGGGAATTTCGATCTTTATCCCTTCCTTGGGAAAAATCAAAGTTAGGTTGCAAATGAATTAAGATTCAAGTTAATCAATAGCTTGACATCCAAATTTCACCGCGACAGAAATGACGACTTCACTGGGGATTCCTCAGTGGGTTTCCCTAACTTGTTTATTTTACTTGCTTGTTTATTATATGTGATTATCTGCTTATTTGTATAATTGTTTTTGTATTCTTTGGGTTGATACCTATGAGTGGTGAGACAAAGTCCTACACCCGGACTTGAGTGAAATTAAGATAAGAAGGTGATATATTCGACAAGGCTTATAGGGAGTGAGTCCCGACCAAGTTGACTCAAGAATCACCGCTCAATTCAGACCCTTTCGGAAATGGTTCGGTTGAACGAGTTAGTCGTGAAAACTTTTACTAATTTCGATTGGAGTCTATGATATTGAGGGCCGTAGTTACCTTTAACCCCACTTTTGGCCTTTATTAGGATGTAGTGCGGGACTATGAGGGAGTACTCCCAAAATAGTGCAACGCGATGCTACACTCAAAAGAAGTTCGCTTGAGAATATTATTGACCCCCAAGTTAGTTGGGAAGTTGATAATATCCGAAAGATGGGATAATGACTTTGGGAACCTTTTAGAACCTTATTCTGCAGGTACAATCAACCTTTAGTCCATATCTTTTAGGGACGGGTATACCTTTGACTCCATGCTCGTTGTAAACCTAGGGTCTCCCTGTTTGTTCATCTTTGTGTCCTTATGTGTTTATTTGTGTTTGTTGCATTCATAAAGCATCATATTGCATGGGACTTCATGGGATTTACCCTTTATTTATGAACATTGTAGGGCATTATGGATCTTAATCGAAGAAATACTTTGAAATATACTTTTAAGAGTCCTAAATTGGATGACCTAAGGAAGTTGGGAACTTTGATTGAAGACCAGGGAAAATTCAAGAGTAAGTATGGGAAGCTATTGCCTTTTTTGGGTCGTGAAGTGAATGAAGATCTCCTTTCTGCCTTGCTACAATTCTATGATCCGGTGTATCACTGTTTCACTTCCCCGGATTATCAGCTACTACCTACATTGGAGGAATACTCTTATTTGGTTGGACTGCCCATCCTAAAAGAGTCTCCTTTCCCTTTCTTGGAAAGTAACCCAGAAGAACGAGATATCGCTAAGGCCCTTTATTTAAAAGTATATGATGTTAAGGGTAACATGGTTACTAAAGGCGGGAATTTCGGTTTGACTACATATTTCTTAATTATGAAAGCTCAATATTACGCCGACTACACAAACAAGGTTCCTTTCGAAGCAATTTTTGCCTTACTTGTGTATGGAGTTTTCCTTTTCCCAAGTTTTGAAGGGTTCGTTGACCTCAACGCCATTAAGATCTTTCTGAAGAATAACCCAGTTCCGACTTTGTTGGCCAACACATACCATTCTGTGCATCTCCGAAACCTTCATGGTGGAGGGAGATTACTTGTTGTGTGTCGTTACTGTATAAGTGGTTTATTTCGCACTTGCCCAAATATGTTTCTTTTTGGCATCTTAATAAAGGACGCTGGTCATAAAGGATTATGACACTGACCCACTCAGATATTGATTGGTACAATCATGAGTATGATGGAATTTTACTTATTGATAGTTGTGGAGATTTTGCTAACATACCCTTACTTGGTTTTGATGGAGGAATCAGTTACAACCTTATCTTAACTCGTCGACAGTTGGGATATCCGTTGGAAGGGCCACCCAAGAGTGTTCATGTTGAGAGCATTTTCTTCAAGGATAACAAAGAGCTTCAGGAAAAGATTGTGGCTGCATGGGGACACTTACATAGGAAAGGTAGGGACAACTTGGGAAAACCTAATTGTGTGTCTTTAGAGCCATATCTTCAGTGGGTCAGGAATAGAGAAATCAAGCTAAGGATGCCTTACTCTCGTCAAGATCCTATACCTCCAAGAGAAGAACCTGTCTATGTCTTCATGTCTGACGCTGAGAAGTTAGAGGTTTCCTTGAGAAAGTCGCAGCATGAGTCAGAATCATGGAAGAACAAATATCAGGTAGTTGTTGCGGAAAATGCTGAACTTCAGGAGCAGAATGTCGAACTCTAAAAGCAACTACAGTCTAAGGATGAAGAGTTACTCCCTTACAAGAAGAGGAAAGTTCTAGAGGATTTATTTTCCTCCGACCCTCAGTGCACCCTTTGGAGGTTGATTGTGGACAATCTCACCCGTGAGAAGGCCCAGTTAGAAGAGGAACTCAAGCAGCGGAATTCAAGGCTTCCTTAGGACTTTTATTAGCTTTTATTTAGCTATTTATTTGGGACTCTTTAAAAGAATATCTATGTAATCCGTTTCAAATTTATGAAATGTTTTTGCTACAATGCCCATAAATATAGGAATCTCATGAAGTCCTACTCATCTTGCATTACATTCCTTTTTTTCTTTTGTTCACTTTAAGAAACTCAATTTCGTTTTGTAGGTATTATAACTATGGATTTCAGAAGAGAAACTTTGAAGTACACTTTTCAGAGTCCTAACATTGAAAGCTTAAGAGAACTGGCGGAACTCATCGAGAATCGCTTTGCCTTTTCAACAGAATATGGAGGGGTTTTCCGTTTCCTTGAGCTCAAGATGAAGGATGGGCTGTTGGAGACCTTGGTTCAGTTTTATGATCCGTTGTACCATTGTTTCACTTTTCCGGATTACCAGTTGATGCCAACTCTGGAAGAGTACTCTGAATTTTTGAGGATGCCTGTGACTGCCCAACCTATATTCACCGGACGGGAAGACACACCTAGCCACCAGGAAATTGCAAATGCTACTCATCTCAGCCTAGCAGATGTTCAAGCACATTTAACCACCAAGGAAGGTGTCCTTGGGTTCCCAGCTGGTTTCTTGATTGAAAAAGTCAGTTACCATGCTAAAAGAAAGGAGGTCCTTATCTTGGAAGCTACCTTTGCTTTGTTGGTTTATTGGGTTTTCTGGTTCCCGAAAATTGATGGTTTTGTTGATATGGATGCGATCAAATTATTCATACTCAAGAATCCAGTACCCACCCTGCTAGATGATACGTACCATTCAATTCACTCGAAGAATGCTGAAGGAGGAGGACACATTGTCTGTTGTACCGCCTTGCTGTACTCATGGTTCATCGCTCGCCTGACTTGGTATCCGTCTATTTGGGAAGAGGTAGAAGCACCCCGTTGGTCCGAGATAGTTATGGCCCTTACTCACTCATATATCGTTTGGTATGACCCTGCTTATGGAGGCGTAACTATGATTCCCAGCATCGGAGGATTCACCAACATACCACTTATTGGAAGAGAATGATGCATAAGTTACAATCCCGCTTTGGCCCGTAGACAATTGGGGCATCCTATGATCAAAGTACCTGACCAGGATCTGTTGGAAGGGATATTTTTCAAAGAAGAAGAAGATCCAGACCTGAGGACTGTCATAATTTACGCTTGGAGATATATCAATACGGAATGGACGACTGCTTTAGGATACCCCAACTGTGTTGTCTCTGAAGACTATCTGCATTGGGTACGAGAAAGGGCTCTCGATCTCCAGATGCCTTTTCCTTTTCACGAACCTATAGTGTTGGCTTTTCATGACCCCGATTGGTTCGATGTGGATGAGATAGATCAGCTGAAGACCGCCTTGGATGAAGCCCGAAAATTAAAGACTGCTTGGAGGAATAAGTTTTTCACCCTCAAGGTAGAGAAGGAAAATCTCAGAGGACGCCAGAGGTAGAAGTTGCAAGAAAAAGGAAGGCGCGGGGGGATTTATTTTCTCCTCACACCTTTTCAAGTGATGTCACCAGTGACGATCTTCCCTCAACTACCATGGCTTGGAAGGAGTGTGTGGATTAACTCATCATTGAGAAGACAGAGTTGCAGAAGCGTATTGATCAGCTGACAGAGGAACTTCGTGCGAAGGGAAATACCGTAGGATAGATTTCTAAGTTTTCTTTTGCTTTTGTTTCAATGTAATAAACTCTTAGGAGAGTACTTTGCTTTATATTGTTTCTCAAGAATAAAAAGTTTTCAATTATTCTACATTATAATACTAAAAGACACTTTGAGTTTCTTGAAGTTTCATCTTGCATCTGCATCCTGCATCTACATGACATTGTTTGCATTCTAGGGTCTTACTCGTGTTTCATCTCCACAGACCTCAAGCTGAATCATCAATACAACACTCGGGCCAGCCGACGCCAAAAGATGGATCAGTTGGAACAGGAAAACAAGGTACTCCATGATGAAGTTGCAATCTTGAAAGAAAATTTAGAGAGGTTGAATGGGTTAGTTGAAGCTTTGTCCAACCAGTCTGCACTCAACAATCAAGATGTTCAAAGGACCTTTATTTCTGAGGTGGTATCAACACCTATCCCAGTGGTGTCTACTGTTGCTGAAATGACCTACAACATGCCTCCCGATTTCCCGTGGGGGATGCCTCCTCATTTCACTCTGGCCGGCTATCGCACACATGTCCCTGTCGTGACCACTGTTCAAGCCATTCCTGCACCCACTGCTGCAATGACTACCGCACCACCACAGGTGAGTACTGTTCTGTATATTCTGGATGAGCCGATTCTGCATGGGTCACCAACCGAAACTGTGGGATTTAAACAGAGGATGGACGGTTTTTAAGACCAGTTTACTGATATTCAGAAAGAGTTGAAAGCCCTTCGCGGGAAGGATTTGTTTGGAAAGAGTGCTTCTGACCTGTGCCTAGTTCCGAACATCAAAGTTCCACCGAAGTTTAAGGTCCCTGATTTTGAGAAGTACAAAGGAAGCACTTGCCCTCAGAGCCATCTCATTATGTATGCTAGAAAGATGTCCGCACAAACTGATCATGATCAGTTACTCATTCACTATTTCCAAGATAGTCTGACAGGCGCCGCACATAAGTGGTACATGGGGTTGGATAGTGCAAAGATTCGAACTTTCAACGATCTGAGTGGAGCCTTCATCAAACAGTATAAGTATAATGTGGACATGGCTCCCGACCGAGATCAATTAAGGGCTATGACGCAGAAAGACAAAGAGAATTTCAAGGAATATGCTCAGCGATGGCGCGAATTGGCTGCACAAGTTACACCACCGTTAGAAGAAAAGGAGATGACCAAGATTTTTCTAAAGACCCTTGGTCCTTTATTTTATGAGAAAATGGTAGGAAGTGCACCCAGTGATTTCACTGAAATGGTCAATATGGGAATACGTTTGGAAGAAGGGGTTCGTGAAGGGAGACTGGCTAAAGAGGAAAATACTCCTAACAACACTAAGAAGTATGGGAGTAGTTTCACGAAAAAGAAGGAACAGATTGTAAACAACGTACAAGAGGGGATGCTCAGAAGAAGATATTCACCATCATATCAAGTTTCAGCGGTATCACCAGTGTTTAATGCTCCGGCTTATCAACCACAGCCTCCGCAACCGTATCAGCAACCTCAGTCCCCCAGGGTTCAACAACCATTTCCTCAACAAAGTCCGCCGTATTTTCAGCAGAACAGGTCGTTCAACAATCAAGGTCGTGTCTACAGAAAGATAAATTTTGATCCCATCCCTATGAAGTATGATGATTTGTTTCCAGCCCTTATTTAAAAAGGTCATATTCAGACGAAAGCTCCACCCGAGGTTCTTGCGAACCCCCTCCTTCGTATAGAGCCGACAAGTCTTGTCCTTACCATCAGGGTGCCCCGGGGCATGACATTGAAAGTTGTTTTGGTATGAAAACGGATGTCCAGAGGCTCATTAAGTGTGGAATCTTATCCTTTAATGATTCCAACCCTAATGTGCAAGAAAATTCGTTACCCCCTCATGGCTCACCTTCTGTCAACATGATTCAAGATTATTTGGAGGAAGATGATTAAGAAGTCTCAAGCGGAGAGGTCGAAGAAGTATATGTGATAATACCTCATATTAAAGAAGTAGAGCGCATTGAAGTCACTTATGATAGCAGAAAGCCGGTTGTTACTCCTTTGGTGATTAACGTTCTCGGACCCATCCCTTATGTTTCTAGCAAGGCAATACCGTACAGATATAACGCCACGATGATGAAAAATGGAAAGGAGGTACCTTTGCCTACTTTACCTTCAATTGTTAACATCACAGACGTTAGCAAAGTAACAAGAAGCGGTCGAGTTTACCCATCTGCACCTCCAAAAGACAAGGTGGTCTCCCTTGAGCAGTCGCGTGCGAAGGACCCGGTTCTTGAAAAATCTGGTGGATCCGATTCACCCAAACCGGACGAAGTTTTGAAAGTGATTAAGAGAAGCAAATATAAGGTTGCAGATCAGCTTTTACATACTCCATCAAAGATTTCTGTGTTGCAATTGCTAATGAGTTCTGAGGCTCACAGGGAAGCACTTTAGAATGTATTAGAGCCAGCATATGTTGAACAGGATGTGACAATGAAGCAGTTCGATGGCATCATTGGTCATATTTCTTCGTACGATAATCTGGGTTTCAGTGAGGAAGATCTCCCAGAAGAAGGGAGGAAACATAATATGGCTCTACATATTTCTGTAAACTGTGGGGATGATTCTCTGTCTGGCGTGTTGGTCGACACTGGATCCTCTCTAAATGTGATGCCTAGAACCACTTTGTCTAAATTATCTTATCAGGGACCCCCGATGAGACCAAGCCAGGTTATTGTCAAAGCTTTTGATGGGTCTAGGAAGACAGTAATTGGTGAAGTAGATCTTCCATTGACCATTGGGTTGCAGACTTTCATGGTCACATTTCAAATCATGGACATCCATGCCGCCTATAGTTGTTTACTAGGGAGGCCTTGGATACATGAAGCCGGGGCAGTCACGTCCACCCTACATCAGAAGTTGAAGTATGTTTTTGAAGGCAAAACGGTCATAGTTTGCGGTGAACGAGCTCTGGTGGTGAGTCATCTGTCATCATTCTCGTACGTTGAAGCTGAAGAAGAGGTCGGTACACAATTTCAAGCTTTGTCTATTGCAAACGATAATGTTCAGAAATCTCAAGCACCCATGTCATCATTCAGAGACGCGCAGCGGGTTATGAATAATGGTCCACAAACAGGTTGGGGCAAAGTGTCGTCCTTGTCAGGGAACAAAGACAGGAAGGGTCTCGGGTTCTCTAATGTCTTCGCTCAACAAGCTAAGGGTCAAGAATTTCCACCGATCAACAAAGTGTTCCACAGTGGAGGAGTCATCCATCCTCCGCACGTCAACACTGTGTCAGAAGGAGAGTCTGGAGGCTACATGATGGATGATACATCAGCATACTCCATTCCATATGAAGATTATGAACCTTATATGGAAGATCCAGGATACGTATCGGATGATTTCGATTACAGTTTTGGAGTCTATACCATTGCTGAAGAGAGTTCCGATGAAGAAGTTCTAGATTTCGTAACCCCAGGAGTTGTGGTTAAGAACTGGAGTATGGTTGAAGTCCCCGTTGTTTTTCATATATCTAAGTAAACATCTATTTTTTTTACTCTTTTAAATAACTTCCTTTTGCTCTGCCTAAGACAAAGGCGATCTTGTTAAACATTGCTGTTTGGATTTTTGCTATCATTAATAAATCTTCCCTTTGTGTTTCCACTTGCAAGTCTTTTATCTTTTATTATTCTGTTGGAAAATAATAATAAGTAGTATCTTGCGTACACACACTTCTCACTTTTTTTGAAACTGAATAAAACTGTATCACATACGCAGATTGCTACACGCATCACATCTTGGGAATAATGACCCACTTCCTCCACCGAACTTCGAATTTCCTGTGTATGAGGCCGAAGACGAAGAGGATGATGTTCCAGAAGAAATCTCCAGATTGCTCGAGAAAGAAGAGAAATTTATCCAACCTCATCAAGAGCCCGTGGAGGTAATCAACTTGGGAATCGAAGAAATCTATAGAGAAGTGAAAATCGGGGCCTTGCTCAAGCCTGGCGTAAAGGAACAATTGATCAAGTTGCTCAGAGAGTTTGTTGACGTGTTTGCTTGGTCATATCAGGATATGCCCGAATTAGACACTGCCATAGTCGAGCACCGCCTACCGTTAAAATTAGAATGCCCGTCGGTCAAGCAGAAACTCAGAAGAACCCGACCCGATATGGCTTTGAAGATTAAGGAAGAAGTATATAAACAGATTGACGCATGTTTCCTTGTCACCGCCGAGTATCCACTTTGGTTAGCCAACATCGTGCCCGTTCCGAAGAAGGATGGAAAGGTTCGCTTGTGTGTGGACTATAGAGACTTAAACAAGGCCAGTCCGAAAGACGGTTTCCCGTTACCTCACATTGATGTTCTGGTTGACAGCACAGCTAGATACGAGATTTTTTCCTTCATGGATGGATTCTCAGGTTACAATCAAATTAGAATGGTTCCCGAGGATAGAGAGAATACGTCATTTATCACACCCTAGGGCACTCTTTGCTACAAAGTTATGCCATTTGGATTGAAGAATGTCGGGGCAACGTATCAAAGAGCTATGACTACTCTATTCCATGATATGATGCACAAAGAGATCGAGGTTTATGTGGACGACATGATAGCTAAGTCAAAGACCAAAGATGACCATGTTAGACATCTATTGAAGCTGTTTGGTCGATTGAGAGAATACAAATTCCGCCTGACTCCCAACATGTGTACTTTCGGAGTACAATCAGGGAAACTACTAGGTTTCATTGTTAGCCAGAAGGGTATTGAAGTGGATCCTGATAAAGTAAAGGCCATCCAAGAAATGCCGGCTCCTACCACCGAGAAGCAAGTCAGAGGATTTTTGGGACGTCTGAACTACATCTCCAGATTTATATCTAATATGACTGCTACATGTAAACCTATCTTCAAACTTTTGAGGAAAGAACAAGGGTATGCTTGGACCGAAGACTGTCAAAAGGCTTTCGACAGTATCAAAGAGTATTTGCTTGAACCATCCATCCTGATTCCGCTAGTGGAATGACGACCTTTGATCATGTATTTGACTGTGTTAGAGGATTCAATGGGGTGCGTACTCGGTCAACGAGATGAATCAGGAAAGCAGGAGCATGTTACTTATTACCTCAGCAAGAAGTTTACCGACTGCGAGACGAGATACACTATGTTAGAGAAGACTTGTTGTGCTTTGGCTTGGGCCGCCAAACGTTTGCACCAGTATATGTTGAGTCATACCACTTGGTTAATTTCGAAGATGGACCCTATCAAGTACATATTTGAGAAGCCTGCACTAACTGGAAGAATTTCTAGGTGGCAGATGTTATTATCAGAATATGACATTGAATACCATACTCAGAAAGCTATAAGAGGAAGCGTTTTGGCCGATCATTTGGGTCACCAGCCCATTATGGACTATCAACCCTCGAATGATGATTTCCCCGACGAGGATGTTATGTTTCTAAAAATGAAGTATTGTGAAGAACCTTTGCACGGTGAAGGGCCCGAACCAGGTTCTCAGTGGGGTTTGGTTTTCGATGGGGCTGTCAACGCCCATGGGAAAGGAATAGGAGCGATTATCGTGACCCCTCAAGGATCTCACATCCCATTTATGTCTCGATTGGCATTCAAGTGCACCAACAATGAATCCGAATATGAAGCATGCGTTATGGGTCTCGAGGAAGCCATAGACTTGAGAATTAAGAATTTGGATGTGTTCAGCGATTCTGCGGTGGTAATTTATCAAATCACTGGAGAATGGATAACTCGCCAAGATAGTTTGATCCTGTACAGAGATTATGCCAGAATACTGTTACCGTTTTTTGACAGAGTTTATTTTCACCATATCCCTCGTGATGAGAATCGGATGGCAGACGCATTGGCAACCTTGGCCTCCATGATTATGGTAAATTCTTGGAATGATTGTCCTTGAATCGAAGTAAAACGTCTTGATAGACCCGCCCACATGTTTGACATTGAGGAGGTTAGAGATGGCAAACCCTGGTACCATGATATTGAAGTATTTCTGAGAACACAAGAGTATCCCTTGGGAGCCTCCAACAAAGACAGGAAAACATTGAGGAGGTTGGCGGGAAATTTCCTTTTGAGTAATAATGTGTTATACAGGCGGAATTTTGACATGGTCTTGCTGAGGTGTGTTGATAAGCAAGAAGCAGACATGCTGATGACTGAGATTCACGAAGGGTCCTTTGGTACCTACACCAACGGGCATGCAATGGCCAAGAAACTCTTGAGAGCCGGTTACTATTGGATCACGATGGAATCAGATTGTTACAAGTTCGCTAGAAGATGCCACAAGTGTCAGATCTACACCGATAAGATTCATGTACCACCGACTTTGTTGAACATTATATCGTCCCCTTGGCCATTTTCTATGTGGGGGATCGATATGATTGGGATAATCGAACCAAAAGCATCTAATGGACACCGATTTATATTAGTGGCGATTGACTATTTCACTAAATGGGTCGAAGTAGCTTCTTATGCTAATGTGACTCGACATGTGGTTGTTAAGTTCATCAAGAGCCAAATTATTTGTCGATACGGTATCCCCAGCAGAATTATTACAGATAATGGATCCAATTTGAACAATGGAATGATGAAAGAGCTGTGTGAGGAGTTTAAGATCGAGCACCATAACTCTTTTCCTTACAGACCAAAGATGAATGGGGCTGTTGAATCCGCCAACAAGAACATCAAGAAGATAATTCAAAAAATGGTCGTCACGTACAAAGATTGGCATGAAATGCTCCCGTTCACTCTACACGGATATGCACTTCGGTGCGCACATCAACTGGGGCAACCCCTTTTTCACTTGTCTACGGTATGGAAGTGGTACTCCCGATAGAAGTTGAGATTCCCTCCATGAGTATTTTGATGGAAGAAAAGTTATCAGAAGTTGAGTGGTGCCAGAACAGATATGATCAGTTGAACTTAATCGAAGAAAAAAGGATGGCAGCGTTGTGCCATGGACAGCTATATCAGCAAAGAATGAAGAAATCATTTGACAAGAAGGTTCGACCTTGTGAATTCAAGGAAGGTGACCTTGTACTCAAGAAGATTCAGTCTTTCCTCACGGACGTCCTAGGAAAGTGGGCTCCGAATTATGATGGACCGTACGTGGTAAGAAAAGTTTTGTCAGAAGGTGCTTTGATGCTGGCAGCGATGGACGGGGAGGAGATCACTCGTCATGTGAATGTGGACGCCGTCAAGAAGTACTTTGCCTAGTACTCAGGAAACCCTTGTCCACTTAGGAAGAGCAAGTTACTATTCCCTCTGATGTAATCTCTATTATTTTCCAACACTGTAATATTGGGGTCACGCCTTTTTGCTGACCGACATTCAAATGAAAAGTTTTGTTTGCTAAAACATCTTTATTCTTGATAGCCAAATCCGACTTGATTTTAAAACTTTTCTGATACTTTGTGTTTTACTTGATATATGAATAACAAAAGGATGACCATAGATGCTTATTTCACCCGTGGAGATGCGTCTGGACTGCAGACATTTATGTTATCCAGGAGCGAAGGTTACTTCCATTCGAGGTTTTTTCCTTAAGGCGGTGAAGGATCTGTGGAGATCTGGCCTGAGTACCTTTCCGTGCGGGGCGTTTATTTCGTCCCTTCCGGCTCGTTAGCATATACATATCATATAAGTAGAAAGCATAATGTAATACCCCAAATTTTACCCTTATATTTAGTCAGTCATTTCGCATATCATCTCATATGTACATTTGCTAACCACTAACAAGTGATGGAGGTGTTTGTTTTGCAGATTTGGTCCCAGGGGTATTTTGGTCATTTTACACAAATTCTACCAATTCCTTGAAGCCGGGCTGTTATTAAAATTCTGAGGCATTTGATACGTTATTGTTTTGATACATTTATCTATCACCAGGTCTGATCATATCAAGCTCTTGGCATTTGGTCAGTGGAATTTAATTACGAGTAGTAACTGTTGTGATTACGGTGCACATACGTGTTTGGTTATGAAATGTTTGGTTAACGTTTCAATGGGGTTTTAATCAGAGGATGAGATTAGAATTACAAATGAGACAAGTGCACAAATAAGAATGTCACTTGGGAGTGTTTATGTTTTATGACTATGTTAATGAATTTAAATACTTGTGGATTTATTCACAAATGTTTATATTTTTTAACTAAGAATAAAACATAAATGAATTCGAATTTTGGGAGTTTTATTTCATAAAAAAAAATCTCATCATACAAGAAATGGAGTGCTTCACATTTTATACGCACTGTTACAAGGAATTACATTAAAGTTCTAAGTCCTAAGGAATTACATTAAAGTATCTATCCTAAATCCTAAGAACATCTAAGTGTCTTCAGGTCATCTCTGAGCTTCTCCACGAATCCTCGACTAACCTGCACATCAAAAAGAAAACAAACAGTATAGAAAATGTTAGAAGATGTTTTTGACACTCTCAGAACAATGTCATCATCGAGTGCCGGAAGGGGCACAACCGAAGCTGCGTCCTACCCCCCGTTACCGATCCGCGTCGTGGGCGTCAGATCAGGTAACACCTGTTCTTATTGGTATGGGACATCCGAGAGATAGAAGTAATAAAAGAAGCGGGACTGATTCGTTTTGCCGCGATTGGATTTCCGAACTGATACGAGAATAAGGCAACATAGACAAAATTGAACTCAGACCCAGATGCCGGCAGGTCTGAGTCATTTTGGTTCCGAAACTTCCAACACCTGAAAAGCCACAAGCATCATCAGAACTCAAAGCATAAGCAAAAATAGGAAGGGGCTCGCGCCAATACATGTATGAATAGCCACCAAAGAAACAAATCTATTACCAAACCGAATGAATATCAAGTTCAAAACAGAACAAGAGAAACCAAACTATGGCATCAGGCTGCACGGGACAGAAATCACAAACCATCAAACAATGCATCAAAATGCAAGTTCATAAGAAAGCATCCTACAAATCTGTCATGAATGAAAAATATTCAGCAGGATCCAAAGAAGCGCAACAGCATACCAAAACAAGAGAGCAGGTCAATTCACAACAGCTCTGAACCAAACAAGTGAATTCACATCATAAAAATCAGAAGTGAATAAACGGACTGCACATCCAAGTTCTGATGCCTAAAGCGCCTCAACAAGAATGAGAAACGGAGGCAAGATGTAAACCCAGAAAGATTATCAGAACCAGCTCGAATACAAGGGACTCAGTCCATGTCAATAAAGACTGTCATAGACATTACAATTGGAAGCACTGGGCTCAGCTCAACATCATAGCCCATTGAATCAACCTGCCAAAACTGCACAGAAGAGCTGAAATTCACGTCAGTTCAGAATTGCAAGCAGTATTAAATCATGGCACGGATTGTACCAGCAAGAATAATCTAATATAAACATGTCAGTTCATGAGATAAACAAGTTATCAAACCATACTCGGTTCATAAAACAGACAAGTGCATAAACACGGGGCTCAGTTAATCAAACATCATAGCCCAGGTCATCATCACCAATTCAATCAGAAGCAGCAATATGATCAGAAGCCAGGATGTAGTATCCTGTTCCAAATGGTTCAGACAAACGTCATCACTACCATGTACCCTTCTCGGTGGCAAAGATCAAGACAAAGTGTCCATCCTGAAAGAAGAAAAAGAAAAGTAAGTGCTAATGATCAGGATTGAATCAAAACAAAATCGCATCAGGAATCAAATCAGTATCCAAATTCCCCAAAAGCAATCCAATTCACATCTGCAAGAGTCTAATCAGAAGATGATCAAATCAAATTGAATCTGGAAATAGAAAGTTTCGAGTCAGGTCCAAATCGTATTGGAACTCAATCTGGGAAAAATAGAAACAAATCAAAATGAACCCATCAAGAAATCCCGTGAATTAATATCAGATGCCAATCAATCCAATCTGAAGGCAAACCATATCAGAAAATAATAGAGATTTTGATTTGATGTCAATCCTAAAGCAGATCAAAACAAAATCAGTTCAGGTTATTAAATCGAACAGGGTCAGAAGAATCAGCTGGAAATCAGAGACCAATCAAATCCTAAAAGGGGAAATAGGATCAGATGGAACCAAATCGTATCCCATTGGAACTCATCAATCAACGAATCAGTATCAAATTCATACCAGAAAAATGAATTTCAATCTCACCAAAACCCCAATCAGGATTCCAAGAGAAGAAATGAGATCCCAATCGTATCAGAAAGCATCCTATTGGAATTCAATCTGGAAAAATCAAAATCAAATCGCATCAACACAAAATCAAATCAGATCATCAAATGCATATCTCAGAAAAAACGCAAGTTCAAGGCCCAAAAAGAGAGATAAAGAGAAGTTATAAATAGGAGGATACAACCTGATGGAAAGGGAGAGTTGAAACCCTAGACGGAGAGTACCAGAAACGGCGAAGAATCCACATGCGAAAACCCTAAACGGTGCGAGCTCAGACGAAGCGATCGTCATCATCGCTCAGAGAGATTACCATCACCGAACGCGAATCAACAATACCCAGAGAGATCACCTTCACCGTTCGCGAAGAACGACGGGCAATCGACTCCACGGCCTCAGCTTCAACATCATCGGCCAGACTAAATGTAAATGCGTTATCTCACATATTCTTGTGGTTCATGTTTTGGTTTCAGGAAAAGGGATGATCACGGCGCGAGGAAGAAGAAACGGGCAATGAGAGTAACGAAGGCAAAACGAAGAAGACGAAGTGATAACGGCGCCGCGTAGGGGGTGATAGGGAGAGAAACCCTAAATCCATGCTTTTGATGCATTCACACTAACCGGGTTGGGTCCGGATGTGGTGACCGGCCCAACCCTTTCCCTTTTTATTTTTTTTGTTTTGTTTTTTAATTAATTTGTTTTATGTTTTTAAAAAAACTTTTTTCTTAACATTTTAATTTCATAATTGTTAAAAAATATTTTTCTCATTTTAATCCTTTTAAAATATAATTATTAAGAATAAATTAAAACCTTTTTTAATAAAATTAAACTTTTGTAAATATAAAATGAATTTTTTTTTTAATAAAATAAATAAAAACTCTTTTTAAAAAAATATAAAAATAAAAAACCTTTTTTTTAAATTTCTCTTTTGCAAGCCAACATTAAATTAGTAAGATTTTTTTAAATAAACATTAGTAAAGTCTCAATTTATGTCTTCTCGTAACTCATTGCTGCCTAACTCTGCCCACTAACGGGTGTTCGTTTTTGCAGTTCATATTTATTGCTATCATGTCGAGTTTTCATTTAAGTTTCTTTATATTTGTATCTGCTTCTCATATGTAACCTCGCGAACCAATAATCGCGCTTTAAGTTTCTGCCATTTAATTTTTGTTTGCATAGCTGTAACTGCTGTCGTTATTTTTCTGCTTGCATGGTTCAATCACCTCAATATTTCTGTCGCACTACACTCCGAAGGAATTAGGTATAGCCATTTGACCGCCGTGTCAATAGTCCTCAACCTCAACTTCAAACCCTTACACCTACAAACCCTAATTTTCACAAATGCCTCGCCGCAGGCAAGATTACAATTTTACCCCTAGCATTCGGTCAAAGAGCCGCCGC
This sequence comes from Lathyrus sativus, assembly GCA_963859935.3. Lineage (NCBI taxonomy): Eukaryota > Viridiplantae > Streptophyta > Magnoliopsida > Fabales > Fabaceae > Lathyrus > Lathyrus sativus. Next base: position 666,738,615 of record OZ012738.1, read on the forward strand.
GCTCATTTTAGGGTTTCCCGCCGTGGAATCCCTAATTTAACCCTAATTACAACTTAACATTTCAACGTAGAGATTTGGAGTTTCTACACTCCGCGTAAGCGTGTCCCTAAGATACGTTTATTCCCCTTGAGACCTTGACCACAGTCAAGAAGTTTCTAACCTCCCTTTTGAGGGGAACTACGATTACTCTGATTCCACTCCCGTAAGGATACGTAGGCACAAGATGCGATGTCTTGCCGAGTAAACTTAGAACTAACCCCTTAGGTCTCTTTTCTCACTTTTAATCCCTTTGTACATATACCTTAAGCAAATAAATAAAGCAAATAGTAAACATTTGAACAAAAGGTTCCTGTAGAGTACTACAGAAGTTTAGGGTGCTAATACCTTCCCTAAATTTAACCAACCCCCAAACCCTAGATCTTTCCCCGCATTGTGTTTACGATGCAAAATAGGTTTTCCCTCTTTTGACCTTTTCCTTCGGATAAATCAAAGAGCGGTTGTGAATTGAATTGCGATTCAAACTCATTAATAGTTTGATATCCTATTTCCACCGCAACAGAAAATGGCGACTTCACTGGGGACGTCTTCTAAACTTTTGAGGGTTATCCCTAACTTGTTCATATTTATTACTATCTGTGTTATTATTCATTTGCATGTATATATTGTGTTTTGATTTTGGGACGGTACCTTGTGTTGTGAGATAAAGTCCTACGCCCGGACTAGTGACATTATTATAGAATGGGGATATATTCGATGAGGCTTATAGGGAGTGAATCCCGACCAAGCTGATTCGAGAATCACCGCTCAGTTGAGACCTTTTCGAAAATGGTTCGGTTGAACGAGTAATCGTGAAAACTTTTTCCATGGTCGATTGGAGTCTGTGATATTGGGGACCGTAGTACCTTAACACCACCTTGGCCTTATTTAGGACGTAGTGCGGGAGCTATGTGGGAGTAATCCTACAACGGCTGCTACGCGATACTACACTCAAAAGAGGTTCTCTTGAGAATATTATTCACCCCCGAGTCAGTCGGAAGGTTGATAATATCCGAAAGATGGGCTGATGACTTTGGGCACTTTGTAGAACCTTGTTCGGCAGGTACAACTAACCTATAGTACACTCCTTTTGGGATGGGTAGACCTTGACTCCGCTCACCTTCCTTTAACCTAGGACTTTGTGTGTTTTCATGCATTGCATCCATAAAGCATCTCATTGCATTGTATTTCATGGAATTCAAATATCATTTATGGATATCGCGGGATACCATAAATAAAAAAAAATAAAATGAAAAAACAAGAAAAAGATTTCCTTGGTACCCCACGACATTCGTAAATGTTTAAATTCCCTGAAATCTTCATTTGCATCATAGCATCATTTACTTTTGCATTGCATGTGTCTTCCGTTTTCTCATGTTCGGTTCTCTCGCCTTCCAGTTTCGTCACCCTGAGTTCTCGGCACCAGTACAACACCAGAGCTCAAACTCGGAAAAGAATGGAGGATCAGGCAAAAGAGATTGATCGCCTTAGCAATGAACTTGAAGACCTTCGAGGGGGTATGGGGCGTATGATGGAATTGTTACATGTCATGAATGCTAAGATGGATACCCAGCCCACTGTTGTTTCCGAGATTACCGGCGTTACTGTGGACCCTCCACCAAGTGTGACCGTAGAAAGGGACCCACCTTATGGTCTTGCTCCCGGTTTTGTGCCTCCTCAAGCCACTGTTCCAATTAATCAACCTGTTCAGCAAGCCGTGCCTTTATTTTCTGAAGTTTCTAGGGGGGCTCCTATCTTTGCACCACCTGTTGTACACACTCGTGCGCAACCGTATTTCAATGAGACAGTTTTTGATAATCTTGATGAGAATGTTGAAGGTTATGAGAAACATGATAAGCTTCGTGAGGAAGTAAACACCATCGTCCAGAGATTGAAAAAAGTAGAGGGTGATCAAATTTTTGGGACTGCTGCAAGGGATGTTTGTTTGGTCTCGGGTTTGGTTATTCCCCCGAAGTTCAAAACTCCGAACTTCGATCGTTATGAAGGTGCCACCTGTCCTAAGAGTCATCTGATCATGTATTATCGTAAAATGGCTGCCCATGTTGAGAATGATAAACTGATGATTCATTGCTTCCAAGATAGTTTGAAGGGTGCGTCCTCCAAGTGGTATTTAACTTTGGACCAGTCTCGCGTTAAGAGTTTCCAGGATTTATCTGACGCTTTCATCAAACACTACAAGTACAATATGGATCTGGCTCCTGACAGAAGACAGTTGCTGAGTATGTCACAAAAGAATTCTGAGTCATTCAAAGAGTATGCTCAAAGGTGGAGAGAGACTGCTTCGCAGGTAGAACCTCCTTTGACCGAGAAAGAGTTAGCCGATTGGTTTGTCGACACGGTCCGTCCAGAATTTTACGAAAGAATGGTGGGTAGTGTGACTTCAAATTTCTCCGACATCGTTGCTGTGGGTGTCAAGATTGAATTGGGTATGAAAAGTGGTAAAATGACAAATAATCATGGTGCTTCTAAGGATCAGCCGAAGAAACTTCCGTATAGCTCCCAGAAAAAGAAGGAGGGTGAGACTAATGCTATATCCTCTGGTAGGCCAAGAGAACGCTTTTATCGACATCCGCAAGGTTATACTCAACCTCAAGGGTACCCAGTCCAATATGCTCAACAACCCTATGTGGCAGCTATTACACCTTCTTTCAATCAACAGGTTCCTATGTATCAACCTATGCAACAACCTCCTGTTTATCCGCCTCCTGTCAATTACCTACAGGCGCCCAACGCTCCTGCTCCTCAACAGCCAAAGAGTCCGGCTCCTCGCCAGAATGTTCCGAATAGAAGAACGTATAAGCCTTGTCCACCGATTCCGATGACTTTTACCGAGTTGTACCTTTCTTTGGTCAAGCAAGGTCTGATCACTACTCGGGCTTTGGGTCCGCCTCCTAATCCTCTACCCGCCAATTACAACGCCGCCGCTCATTGTTTATTTCATGAGGGTGCGCCTGGTCATGATCTGGAGAATTGTTATGCTCTCAAAAATATTGTCAGAGATTTATTGGAAAAGAAGATTTTGTCATTCGAAGATCCTCAACCAAATGTTAAGAAGAACCCTTTTCCTAACCATGAGAGTGTCAATGCCATTAGTGCTGATTCGGGAGAAGGTTACGCCCTTGACATTGAACAGATTAGGACTCCTCTCAAGATGTTCCATTCGAAACTGTTTGAAGCTGGTTTGGTAGATACTTCCCACGTTGCATGCATAAGTTGTGAAGCCAGTATTAAGGGTTGTGTGTTGGTCCAGAATGATGTTCAGAGGTTGATTAATGAGGGTGTTTTACAAGTGACAAGCCAAGCCAAGAAGGATGAGGTCGCTGTGGTTGAGCCTGTCTTCCATCAGCCCGAATCAAAGGGTAAGGTACCAGTGTTTAATCTATCAGGGGCAGGTTCTGCCAATCCCGTGTTCGATATACCAAAGTCGTCTATCCCTGAGGTGAATCAGCCTAAGCATATAGTTATTCGAAGACCAAGTCCGTTTCCTTTCAGTGATCCTAAAGCTGTGCCCTGGAAATATGACGTGACGGTGATTGACAAGGAGTCTGGGAAGACTATTCCAAATGAAGAGGTTAAGGATACTGTGACCAATATCGTAGAGGTAAGCAGGATGACTCGTAGTGGCCGTGTGTATACTCCCCGTTTCAATGAGGTCCCACCTAAGGAAACAACTAGTATCCCAGTGCCTGCCAAAGACAAAGGTAAGGGAGCCGTTACGAATGATGAAGATGCCGAATTTTTGAGGATCATCAAGAAAAGTGACTATAAAGTTATTGACCAACTTCATCAGACTCCTTCCAAGATTTCGATTTTATCCCTGTTGATGAGTTCACCCGCTCATAGGATGGCCTTGCAGAAGGTTTTGACTCAAGCACATGTGGATCAAGATATCAGCACCAGTCGGTTTGATAGTGTGATTGCCAATTTGACCGCCTGCAACACCCTTAGTTTCAGCAATGAAGAGTTACCGAAGGAGGGTCCGAACCATAATCGTGCTTTACATATATCGGTGAAATGTCAGGAGGACAATTTAGCGAGAGTGCTAGTGGACACCGGGTTTTCTCTGAATGTTCTACCCAAGAGGGTTCTTGATAAGTTGGCTTGTAAAGAGACTGTGTTGAAACCTACTCCTTTGGTCGTCAAGGCTTTCGATGGCTCTCGTCGGTCGGTAATGGGGGAGGTTGAGCTTCCTATCCTGATTGGTCCGCAAATTTTTAATATCACGTTTCAAGTCATGGACATCAATCCCAATTACAGTTGTTTACTTGGAAGGCCGTGGATTCATGCCGCTGGGGCAGTAACCTCAACGTTACATCAGAAGATGAAGTTCGTGATCGATGGAAAGTTGGTTATTATACACGGTGAGGAGGATCTGATGATCAGTAACCTGTCTTCTTTCCGTTACATCGAGGCCGATGAGAATGCTTTAGAAATCTCCTTTCAAGCACTTGAGATCGCCAATGCTGTTCTGCTAGAAGTCGAAGAGACGGTGGGTCAGGGTAATCCATCTTTCGCATCACTGAAGAGTACCAGATCAACAATTGACAGGGGCATTCCTGAAGGTTGGGGAGAGGTAATCGATGTCAAGACCAAGACTGATCGCTCTGGGTTGGGTTACAAACCAACTCAGAATGGAGCTGCCACAACTGTCGAAGGGCGTCCTAAGGTTATCCAAGAGGTATTTGTCAGCGGAGGTTTCCAAGTCAATGCCATCAGCGACTGTGAGGAAAGTGAAGAGCTGAGCAACCTAGTGTTTAAGGGTGATGCAGTTTTGAACAACTGGGAGGCCGTAGAGATCCCTGTTATTTTTCCATTGTCAAAGTAATTCTTTTTAAAAAAGGTTTCATTTACATTTTCAAATAAAAATCCGTAGCTCTGCCCAAGGCTATAGGGTCGTTTCTATTGGGCCACTTTTCATTCCTAAAAAGATATTAATAAAAGCATTTTGTTCAATTCCACTTTGGTTCATTTGCGTTTTTCGTTTTCACCTTTAAAAATGAAATTGGCAACCTTTTTTCCCAAAAATAAAAAAACAGCATTTCATTCTTACATATCTTCGAGCATTCTAATTAAGTAAGCCTTCCATCATGCAGAGACATCGTAAACCTTGTTGGATCCAATTACTTTACTGATACTCCTGACTGGGAGGCACCCATCAATCAAGCTGAGGACGAGGGTGAAGAAGATTTTGAAGTACCCGCTGAACTGACAAGATTGATTGAGTATGAGTACACAGAGCTTCAACCGTATAAAGAGCAGGTGGACTTAATTAATCTTGGTACAGATAAGAACAAGAAAGAGGTCAAGATTGGTGCAATGCTTGGGACAGAGATTAGGCCGAGGTTGATTGAGTTGTTAAAAGAGTATATTGATGTGTTTGCGTGGTCGTATCAAGATATGCCAGGCCTAGACACGGATATTGTTGTTCACAAGTTGCCGCTTAAGCCAGATTGTCCACCTATCAAGCAAAAACTTCGAAGAACGAGACCCGACATGGCTTTGAAAATTCGAGATGAGGTTAAAAAGCAGTTGGATGCAGGTTTCTTGGCAGTCGCAAAATATCCAGATTGGGTTGCCAACATTGTGCCAGTGCCTAAGAAGGACGGTAAAGTTAGGATGTGTGTAGACTACAAGGATCTGAACAAAGCAAGTCCGAAAGACGACTTCCCCCTGCCACATATTGATACACTGGTAGACAATACAGCCAGTTTTGCGTTGTTCTCATTTATGGATGGTTTCTCTGGCTATAATCAGATCAAGATGGATCCCGGTGATCGAGAGAAGACTACTTTTATTACTCCTTGGGGAACCTTCTGCTACAAAGTCATGCCCTTCGGTTTAAAGAACGCAGGGGCAACTTACCAACGCGCTATGACCACTCTCTTTCATGATATGATGCACAAGGAGATTGAGGTGTATGTGGACGATATGATAGCCAAATCTCAAGGTGAAGAGGAGCATCTAGACCATTTGGTGAAACTGTTTGAACGACTCAGGAAATATCAGTTGAAATTGAATCCTGCTAAATGTACCTTTGGTGTCAGATCTGGAAAATTGCTTGGTTTCATTGTTAGCCAGCGAGGGATTGAGGTGGATCCTGACAAAGTCCGAGCCATTCAAGATATGCCAGCTCCGCGAACCGAGACACAAGTTAGAGGTTTTCTGGGACGTTTGAATTATATTTCCAGGTTTATCTTCAATATGACCGCTACTTGTGAGCCGATATTCAAGTTACTTTGCAAGGGGCAGACAGTTGAGTGGAACCCTGATTGTCAGAAAGCGTTTGAGAAGATTAAGGGTTATTTGCAAGATCCCCCTATTCTGATCCCGCCCGTACCTGGAAGACCGTTGTTTATGTACCTTACTGTTCTTGAGAAGTCTATGGGTTGTGTGCTTGGACAACATGATGAGACTGGGAAAAAGGAACATGCGATTTATTACCTGAGCAAGAAGTTTACCGATTGCGAAAAAAGATACTCACCACTGGAGAAAACTTGTTGTGCATTGGCATGGGCCGCTAAGCGCCTTCGGTAATATATGGTCTGTCATACCACGTTATTGATTTCTAAAATGGATCCGATCAAGTATATTTTTGAAAAACCTGCTCAAACCGGGAGGCTAGCCCGTTGGCACATGTTGTTATCCGAATATGACATCCAGTATGTACCCCAGAAGGCGATTAAGGGTAGTATTTTATCTGATTATCTTGCAGACCAGCCAGTTGAAGATTATGAACCTCTTAAGCTCGATTTTCCTGATGAGGATATTTTGTTGATTAAAAGAGATTGTGAAGAGCCAGATCCGAGCGAAGGTCCAGAACCAGGTCTTTGGTGGAAGATGATGTTTGATGGTTCCTCGAATTTCAATGGGCATGGTATAGGCGCCGTTTTGATGAACCCAAAGGGTGGATTCACTCCGTTTACAGCCAGGTTGGACTTTGAGTGTACTAATAACGTCGCAGAGTATGAAGCGTGTACCCTCGGCCTCGAAGCAGCAATTCACCTCCGAATCAAACTTCTCAAAGTGAGTGGTGACTCAGCTTTGGTTATCTACCAGGTACAAGGCAAATGGGAAACGAAGAATGAGAAGTTAATCCCTTATAAGGACTACATTGTTGAGCTGATTAAATATTTCGACGAGATAGAGTTCGAGCATGTTCCTAGATCTGAGAATCACGTTGCTGATGCTTTAGCCATGTTAGCCTCCATGTGGAAAGTTAAATTCGTTAACGAAGCACCTCTTATCCATATTGAACGCAAAGTTGAGCCCGCTTATTGTCAGGTGGTCGAAGAAGTTGAGGTGGATGAAAAGCCTTGGTTTCACGATATCAAGAACTATCTCGTCAAGCAAGAGTATCCCGATGGTGCTACTGGTCTGGACAAAAAGACATTGAGAAGACTGGCGTCCAAATTCTTTATCAGTAATGGTGTGTTATACAAGAGAAATCACGACATGGTCCTGCTCAGATGTGTTGATAAACGGGAAGCGGACATGTTACTACAGGAAATTCATGAAGGGACCTTCGGAACTCATGCCAACGGTTATGCTATGTCCAAGAAGATGTTAAGGGCTGGGTATTATTGGTTAACCATGGAAGCTGACTGCATCCAATACGCTAGAAAATGCCATAAGTGCCAAATTTATGCTGATAAAATGCATGTACCTCCGTCACCGTTGAATGTTTTGTCTTCACCATGGCCGTTCTCTATGTGGGGCATTGACATGATTGGGGCGATCGAGCCAAAAGCTTCTAATGGTCATCGTTTTATCCTTGTTGCTATCGATTATTTCACCAAGTGGGTAGAGGCTGCCTCCTACACCAACGTGACCAAGCAAGTGGTTGCCCGATTCATCAGGAAAGAGATCATCTGCCGTTATGGAGTCCCAAGCCGGATAATAACTGACAATGGCACCAATCTGAACAACAAGACTATGAAAGAGCTGTGCGATAGTTTCAAGATCACTCACCACAACTCTTCTCCGTACCGTCCTAAGATGAATGGGGCCGTTGAAGCTGCGAATAAGAATATCAAGAAGATCCTGCAAAAGATGGTTGTGACTTACAGGGATTGGCATGAGATGTTACCGTTTGCTTTTCATGGATACAGAACCTCAGTGAGAACTTCTACAGGGGAAACACCTTTCTCACTGGTATATGGAATGGACGCCGTGCTCCCCATCGAAGTAGAGATACCTTCTTTAAGAGTGTTGATGGAAGCTGAACTTGAGGAAGCTGAGTGGGTTCAAGACAGACTGGATCAGTTGAATCTCATTGACGAGAAGCGTTTGACAGCCATGTGCCATGGGCAATTATATCAGAAACAGATGAAAAGAGCGTTTGATAAGAAGATCCGTATCCGTGAGTTCCGTCAAGGAGAGCTCGTACTCAAAAAGATCTTGCCAGTACACAAAGATATGCGTGGAAAGTGGATGCCCAATTATGAAGGCCCATTTGTTGTAAAGACCGTTTTCTCCGGAGGGTCTCTGATACTTACAACAATGGACGGAGAAGAACTAGCACATCCCGTGAATTCTGATGCAGTCCGAAAATATTATGCCTAAAAACCCGCTAAGTCGAAAACCTGCAAAAGGCGACTTAGGCAAAAGTAAGGGTGAAAAAAAAGAAATAATAATAAAAAGCTCGCTAAGTTGAAAACCCGAAAGGGCGGCTTAGGCAAAAAAGAGCGTCCCGGTGGATTGAAAACCCGAGAGGGAGGTCCAGGCAAAAGTTAGGGACAAAGGCATTTCATTGCATCAGAGGACACTGATCATCTCGAACACACTTTCCGCATGAGAGCCATGTTTCAGTTCTTTCATCCTTGCCCAAAGCAGGATTCTGGATTAGTCTTAGTTATTAGTGTCAGTAGGTGTCATTGGATTCGATGTAACCTTTCCCATGTTGCCAATTTCAAAACATAATCATCTGTGGAGCTATGCCTTCAGCGAGCTACCGCCCTTTAAATAAAAGATACCATCTTGTTACTTATATTCCTTGGTGCATTGCTCTTTGTTTTCTATTGTTATGCAAAATGCGTTTATTCTTAAAATTCGAAAATGAAAGGGGCATTGTAGATTTTTCAAAACTGTTTTTCAAAAACAACAAATTCGAAATGTGATAAATTACTTTGACTAGTGGAAATTTTAGAAGGATCTTTTCACTCCCCGAAAATATCATTATTGCAGAAACACTTTCAAACCATTGCTCTATCACAGTCCCCAGCGAGACTATAAGCTGACAACTTTTTCTTGGGTAACTCGAAAGTATCCCTCAGGTTCTCTTCTCCCCATGTGAAGACATGATACTGTGCACCCAAGAAAATTACCTTCTCCCCAGAGAATTCAGAACTTTAAAACTAGATTTGGTTCTACCATCGATCTTCCTTACCCATGATTGACGTATTGGTTGCAGAGAACGCAGGGTATCTCCGTCGAGGTGTTTATTTCATCTCTCGTCCCGTCTCTGGTCAGTTTCGTCCGCATACGCAGGGGCATAAGCATCACATGCCTATGTCATATATTCATTTCACATACTCATTTCATAACATCTTGCATATTTAACTACATACATAGACATTAACGTACATTCACATATGCATTAGCATTCACAGGTTCATTGTGTCTCGCCATCATTGATCGTTACCGCCGAGTAATTGGGGTTTGTCCATTCTCTTCAAATAAATGGTCAGCCTTAAGCATAAAATACCTTTTGTTTCCAGTTTCCCCACAGAGCTCGATCCTCGTGGATGACGGTTACTTCAGCTATCTTTCCTCGCCAGGATTAGATATTTACCCTTCGAGATCATTCCCTCGATGGAGTCTTGATTACTAGTCTTCTTCCTAGCTCGATCCTAGATTGAATCTCAGTCTTGTCGGTCGTCGAGCCCAACCGGACGTGCGTTTATTTTGCACCATCTAAAGATTTTCACCATACCATGACAGATACGCGACAGTTTTCGCCCGAGAAGTTTATCACTGTACCCGGACGTGCATTTATTTTGCACTATCTTCAACTACAATCATTTACAGATACACGCCAGTTCAGGCCTGGAAAATCTATCAGTACAACACTTTACAATCCTACATGTTACAACAACACTTTACACTTTACATCTTACAGCATCAATATACAACATTTCTCACCTAAGAAGTCGATCCTATCTTCGTTATGACTCGCAGCAAATGGCCATCTCCATGGAGCAGTTGGGCTTCCATTTACCTGTCGTCTTGAAGTATAGGAGGTATGAACCAAATCGTATTCAGGAGAGCACGATCTTGAAGTACGCGGAGGTTTTGAGCGGAATCATATTCAGGAGAGCATGATTCTGAAGCATGAAGAAGTTCATTTATCCTTTAGTAAAAGAAGGAGCGGAGTCATATTCAGGAGAGCACGATTCTGAGTTATGAGGAAGTTCAATTGGCCATTTTTCAGGAGGGCACGATTCTGAAGAATGAAGAAATTTCAAGAGCCGAATCATATTCAGGAGAGCACGATTCTGAGTTATGAGGAAGTTCGATTATCCATTTTCATATTCAGGAGAGCACGATTCTGAAGTATGAAGAATTTCATTTACAAGAAACAACCGAATCATATTCAGGAGAGCACGATTCTGAGTTATGAGGAAGTTCAATTAGCCATGTTCATATTCAGGAGAGCACGATTCTGAAGTATGAAAAAATTCATTTACAACCAAATCATATTCAGGAGAGCACGATTCTGAAGTATGAGGAAGTTCAGTTCACCCTTTTCATATTCAGGAGAGCACGATTCTGAAGTATGAAGAGTTTCATTTACATGAAAAAGCCGAATCATATTCAGGAGAGCACGATTCTGAGGTATGATGAAGTTCAGTTTACCCTTTTCATGTTCAGGAGAGCACGATCTTGAAGCATAGAGAAGTTTATTTATCCTTCAGTAAGAGAAAAATCAGAATCGTATTCCAGGCGCCGACCCTAAATGCGAGAAGATTTATGTATCCGATAAGCAGCAGCCTCTTTATTTGAGTGCTTATCCATTTTGGCATATAAGTCCCTCCCAACGATGAGTAACAATTCTCCCGCGAGAAGCTTATCAGGGCACTTCCCATCAAAGTCCATTTATTTTAGCATACAGCCGGTCTTTACCCTGTATATTTGTTACGGAGTTCCGAAAAGTCCGTTTGATCCTGTCACGAGAGATAGTTTACAGAAGCTTGGATGTTATTCTTTGCTCAATGCTCCAGCATTCTGTAATCGATCTTGCAATCGTACGTGATCCAGTTTTATTTTTAGATTCCCCAGTGGAGGCCGTCTCACAGGTGTCATCTCCATTTGAGAATCTCGTTCCCAAGATGACAATTGGTCGCGTTCGCACCAGTTGACTATCATTTTAGGATTCCCCAGTGTTTGTACTGTGTCTCAGCACGTCGTTTTCCCCAGTGTGTTCTTCTCGTAGCGTCTGTCTCGTAGCGTTTGTCATCATTTTCGCATCCATCATTCCAGCATACGCATCACATCATATTCATATCATCTGCATTAAGCGGTCCTCGCTTTGTCCATAGCATTGCATACCGTCGCATATAAGGGCAAAATTTTCGGTTATCTATATTTAAATCCCTCCACCACGATTCCTCGAGTCTCTGTAACTCAAATCGTCCGGTGTAGCTATTTAAATAGGGGCAACTGTAATACCCCAAATTTTACCCTTATATTTAGTCAGTCATTTCGCATATCATCTCATATGTACATTTGCTAACCACTAACAAGTGATGGAGGTGTTTGTTTTGCAGATTTGGTCCCAGGGGTATTTTGGTCATTTTACACAAATTCTACCAATTCCTTGAAGCCGGGCTGTTATTAAAATTCTGAGGCATTTGATACGTTATTGTTTTGATACATTTATCTATCACCAGGTTTGATCATATCAAGCTCTTGGCATTTGGTCAGTGGAATTTAATTACGAGTAGTAACTGTTGTGATTACGGTGCACATACGTGTTTGGTTATGAAATGTTTGGTTAACGTTTCAATGGGATTTTAATCAGAGGATGAGATTAGAATTACAAATGAGACAAGTGCACAAATAAGAATGTCACTTGGGAGTGTTTATGTTTTATGACTATGTTAATGAATTTAAATACTTGTGGATTTATTCACAAATGTTTATATTTTTTAACTAAGAATAAAACATAAATGAATTCGAATTTTGGGAGTTTTATTTCATAAAAAAAAATCTCATCATACAAGAAATGGAGTGCTTCACATTTTATACGCACTGTTACAAGGAATTACATTAAAGTTCTAAGTCCTAAGGAATTACATTAAAGTATCTATCCTAAATCCTAAGAACATCTAAGTGTCTTCAGGTCATCTCTGAGCTTCTCCACGAATCCTCGACTAACCTGCACATCAAAAAGAAAACAAACAGTATAGAAAATGTTAGAAGATGTTTTTGACACTCTCAGAACAATGTCATCATCGAGTGCCGGGAGGGGCACAACCGAAGCTGCGTCCTACCCCCCGTTACCGATCCGCGCCGTGGGCGTCAGATCAGGTAACACCTGTTCTTATTGGTACGGGACATCCGAGAGATAGAAGTAATAAAAGAAGCGAGACTGATTCGTTTTGCCGCGATTGGATTTCCGAACTGATACGAGAATAAGGCAACATAGACAAAATTGAACTCAGACCCAGATGCCGGCAGGTCTGAGTCATTTTGGTTCCGAAACTTCCAACACCTGAAAAGCCACAAGCATCATCAGAACTCAAAGCATAAGCAAAAATAGGAAGGGGCTCGCGCCAATATAGGTATGAATAGCCACCAAAGAAACAAATCTATTACCAAACCGAATGAATATCAAGTTCAAAACAGAACAAGAGAAACCAAACTATGGCATCAGGCTGCACGGGACAGAAATCACAAACCATCAAACAATGCATCAAAATGCAAGTTCATAAGAAAGCATCCTACAAATCTGTCATGAATGAAAAATATTCAGCAGGATCCAAAGAAGCGCAACAGCATACCAAAACAAGAGAGCAGGTCAATTCACAACAGCTCTGAACCAAACAAGTGAATTCACATCATAAAAATCAGAAGTGAATAAACGGACTGCACATCCAAGTTCTGATGCCTAAATCGCCTCAACAAGAATGAGAAACGGAGGCAAGATGTAAACCCAGAAAGATTATCAGAACCAGCTCGAATACAAGGGACTCAGTCCATGTCAATAAAGACTGTCATAGACATTACAATTGGAAGCACTGGGCTCAGCTCAACATCATAGCCCATTGAATCAACCTGCCAAAACTGCACAGAAGAGCTGAAATTCACGTCAGTTCAGAATTGCAAGTAGTATTAAATCATGGCACGGATTGTACCAGCAAGAATAATCTAATATAAACATGTCAGTTCATGAGATAAACAAGTTATCAAACCATACTCGGTTCATAAAACAGACAAGTGCATAAACACGGGGCTCAGTTAATCAAACATCATAGCCCAGGTCATCATCACCAATTCAATCAGAAGCAGCAATATGATCAGAAGCCAGGATGTAGTATCCTGTTCCAAATGGTTCAGACAAACGTCATCACTACCATGTACCCTTCTCGGTGGCAAAGATCAAGACAAAGTGTCCATCCTGAAAGAAGAAAAAGAAAAGTAAGTGCTAATGATCAGGATTGAATCAAAACAAAATCGCATCAGGAATCAAATCAGTATCCAAATTCCCCAAAAGCAATCCAATTCACATCTGCAAGAGTCTAATCAGAAGATGATCAAATCAAATTGAATCTGGAAATAGAAAGTTTCGAGTCAGGTCCAAATCGTATTGGAACTCAATCTGGGAAAAATAGAAACAAATCAAAATGAACCCATCAAGAAATCCCGTGAATTAATATCAGATGCCAATCAATCCAATCTGAAGGCAAACCATATCAGAAAATAATAGAGATTTTGATTTGATGTCAATCCTAAAGCAGATCAAAACAAAATCAGTTCAGGTTATTAAATCGAACAGGGTCAGAAGAATCAGCTGGAAATCAGAGACCAATCAAATCCTAAAAGGGGAAATAGGATCAGATGGAACCAAATCGTATCCCATTGGAACTCATCAATCAACGAATCAGTATCAAATTCATACCAGAAAAATGAATTTCAATCTCACCAAAACCCCAATCAGGATTCCAAGAGAAGAAATGAGATCCCAATCGTATCAGAAAGCATCCTATTGGAATTCAATCTGGAAAAATCAAAATCAAATCGCATCAACACAAAATCAAATCAGATCATCAAATGCATATCTAAAAAAAAACGCAAGTTCAAGGCCCAAAAAGAGAGATAAAGAGAAGTTATAAATAGGAGGATACAACCTGATGGAAAGGGAGAGTTGAAACCCTAGACGGAGAGTACCAGAAACGGCGAAGAATCCACATGCGAAAACCCTAAACGGTGCGAGCTCAGACGAAGCGATCGTCATCGTCGCTCAGAGAGATTACCATCACCGAACGCGAATCAACAATACCCAGAGAGATCACCTTCACCGTTCGCGAAGAACGACGGGCAATCGACTCCACGGCCTCAGCTTCAACATCATCGGCCAGACTAAATGTAAATGCGTTATCTCACATATTCTTGTGGTTCATGTTTTGGTTTCAGGAAAAGGGATGATCACGGCGCGAGGAAGAAGAAACGGGCAATGAGAGTAACGAAGGCAAAACGAAGAAGACGAAGTGATAACGGCGCCGCGTAGGGGGTGATAGGGAGAGAAACCCTAAATCCATGCTTTTGATGCATTCACACTAACCGGGTTGGGTCCGGATGTGGTGACCGGCCCAACCCTTTCCCTTTTTATTTTTTTTGTTTTGTTTTTTAATTAATTTGTTTTATGTTTTTAAAAAAACTTTTTTCTTAACATTTTAATTTCATAATTGTTAAAAAATATTTTTCTCATTTTAATCCTTTTAAAATATAATTATTAAGAATAAATTAAAACCTTTTTTAATAAAATTAAACTTTTGTAAATATAAAATGAATTTTTTTTTAATAAAATAAATAAAAACTCTTTTTAAAAAAATATAAAAATAAAAAACCTTTTTTTAAATTTCTCTTTTGCAAGCCAACATTAAATTAGTAAGATTTTTTTAAATAAACATTAGTAAAGTCTCAATTTATGTCTTCTCGTAACTCATTGCTGCCTAACTCTGCCCACTAACGGGTGTTCGCTTTTGCAGTTCATATTTATTGCTATCATGTCGAGTTTTCATTTAAGTTTCTTTATATTTGTATCTGCTTCTCATATGTAACCTCGCGAACCAATAATCGCGCTTTAAGTTTCTGCCATTTAATTTTTGTTTGCATAGCTGTAACTGCTGTCGTTATTTTTCTGCTTGCATGGTTCAATCACCTCAATATTTCTGTCGCACTACACTCCGAAGGAATTAGGTATAGCCATTTGACCGCCGTGTCAATAGTCCTCAACCTCAACTTCAAACCCTTACACCTACAAACCCTAATTTTCACAAATGCCTCGCCGCAGGCAAGATTACAATTTTACCCCTAGCATTCGGTCAAAGAGCCGCCGCGCTCATTTTAGGGTTTCCCGCCGTGGAATCCCTAATTTAACCCTAATTACAACTTAACATTTCAACGTAGAGATTTGGAGTTTCTACACTCCGCGTAAGCGTGTCCCTAAGATACGTTTATTCCCCTTGAGACCTTGACCACAGTCAAGAAGTTTCTAACCTCCCTTTTGAGGGGAACTACGATTACTCTGATTCCACTCCCGTAAGGATACGTAGGCACAAGATGCGATGTCTTGCCGAGTAAACTTAGAACTAACCCCTTAGGTCTCTTTTCTCACTTTTAATCCCTTTGTACATATACCTTAAGCAAATAAATAAAGCAAATAGTAAACATTTGAACAAAAGGTTCCTGTAGAGTACTACAGAAGTTTAGGGTGCTAATACCTTCCCTAAATTTAACCAACCCCCGAACCCTAGATCTTTCCCCGCATTGTGTTTACGATGCAAAATATGTTTTCCCTCTTTTGACCTTTTCCTTCGGATAAATCAAAGAGCGGTTGTGAATTGAATTGCGATTCAAACTCATTAATAGTTTGATATCCTATTTCCACTGCAACACATAACATTTGCATTTGTGCATCTTTATGTGTGTTTTATTATGTCGCTTTGGTCGTGTTTATCCCCGAGTGGTTGGGTGCGTCTCTTCTTTCCAAATAGAGTTATCAAGCCCTAAGCAGAAAGAGCGCAATATTTCTATTTCCCCACGGAGTTTGATCCTCGTGGAAGACAGTTGCTTCAATATTTTCCCATTTGAGTTCACACTTCTATGGTTGAGTCTTACTTGACAGTTTCGCTCTGGTTATGCCCCGAAGCGAATTTCGATCCTTAACAACCGCATTACGGACACCTTCATATCTTGAACACAGTTCAAGGGTGCATTTATTTTGAACTTTGTTCTCCAGAACATTACGAGGACCACTGTCGAAGACGTGACGATTCTTCAGTAATATTACAGGACTTCCTCAACAACTTATATCAGAATGACAAATGATCTCTTTATTTGAGCAACTCGTTTTGGTCAAGATCTTGTTCAAAACGACAAACAGTAGTTTCCTCAAGACAGCTTGTCTATCCCCAGTGGGTTTTATTAAGATTACCAATTCGTCAAAAGACATTACAGATACTTCCCCCTATTTGAGAATTTTCGCTACAACAGTTTCACACATCTTACAACTACGACAAAAGACACTCCTCAAGAATTTGTTCCCCAGCGAGTTCACTACGCAAGTACAATCAAATGACACATCTCTTTACAAGAAGACACAGTCTACAAATTAACCGGTTCACAACTCTTCGAAGAGCCCCGGAGATTATTTTACAAATCTCTAGTACATTACAAATTACTATACAAAGTTCTACAGCTTACAACGACATCTACAATCTACAATGACATTATGGCTTACAGGCGAAGTTTCACAATGACATCTACAATCTACAAAGTCTACAACCCCTTTGTGAAGATGCTCTCACGAGTTTTCATCATTTTGGGTAGAAACTGAGACCCGTTCATGGTTCCCATACCATGAGGCGATATGGAGGTTTACTCTACAGAACTGAGACCCGTTCATGGTTCCCATAACATGAAAAGACGGGGAGGTTCACTCTACAGAAACTGAGACCCGTTCATGGTTCCCATAACATGAGGCGATGGGGAGGTTTACTCTACAGAACTGAGACCCGTTCATGGTTCCCATAACATGAGGCGATGGGGAGGTTCACTATACAGAACTGAGACCCGTTCATGGTTCCCATATCATGAGGCGATGAGGAGGTTATGCATTTTACTATTGGATATCAAAAAGAGGAACACGAAAAAAGAAAAGAAGAAAAGAATACGACACAAAACAAAAATTCGCTTTGGTTATTACCGTCGTCTGGATTGCTCCATGTTGGTAATAAATTTCCTTTGATTACAAGTTTCTCACCTTTTGTTAAATCACCATATTCTTAGCGTAGGTGCTACTTTCTACTTTGGGGATTCCCCATTGCTGGTTGTTTCCTGTCCCCGGGGAGTCCCGTTTCGTTGAGTTCGTTGCTCCTTTGTTTCGCGTGTTGTGTCCAATTTCCCCCCTGTGACATCTTTTCCTCACAGGACTTTCCGTCCGGCATTTTCCCATCATTTCATGTCATTTGCATCCGGTGGCTTCTTAGGGCCAAAAATTCGTGCAATGTTCGTATTTAAGTCCCTCCTATCTCGTCGAGACGAAGATTTCAATCCCCATATCTCCGGATAGAAGTAACTTAAATAGGGGCATCTGTCACACCCTAATTTTTAACCTTAAGATCCCACCTCCGTGTGTATTTTATCATGTTTTATCTTTCTACTTTTATGTGCGACTAACGGGTGTGTGCAGGGTTATTTTTGCTTTAAAAGCGCCTTTGGAGGATTCTTATGGTTAGGTCCCCTTAAATCAAGATTTCGGTCCCTTTCAAGTTTTTCTCCTCATCAAGGAAAGTCTGTCAAAACGGGATTTGCACGGAAATTGAGATCACGGGCTCATGGTATTTGAGGCGTTTATAGTGCAAGATAACTCGGACTCAAGATTTAAGGATTATTCGTTTGGATTTTAAATGCGGCACTTGCAATCTAACCAAGTGGTGTTGTGGTGGCAAGAGTTACTTTGATTTCAGTTGGTGCATTTCATATGGATTAAACCGGTATCAAAGATTAGCCAACCTCAAATCAGTTGGCAGCCAGCTTTTGGTGCTTCAATCAATGTTTATCAACAACATGCTAAAATTAAGATCAAAATAAACCAAATAAGAGTGTTTTGGCTAACAGAAACAACACACTCATTGATCACCAGCCTCAGGTCTCCTCAATTAAAAAAAACCACAGCATGACCAAACTCTCAACAAACTTAGAACAGCAGGCACAATAAAGAGTCAAATGTGTTTCACTATATGTTTGAAGGTAGGTCTCATCATAAATTCACTATGCACATATGTCAGCAAGCTAAACCAGTTCAAAATGCATGCAAGTTATGATTCTACACCCTATCAAGCAGCAGTCACAAACAAATCCTGATGGGAGGCTAAAATTGGACATCTTAAAACTTAACATAGTTCAGCAATGGGGCATCTTTGTTTCAACTGTTATGCCTTAGATCCATGTTCAAATAAACACTCACAAATTCCAGCAACGCACTTGAAAATAACATAGCTAGGAGTTCTAAAATCAAGAATCAAAAGTTGGTTTAAAAACAAAAACAAAAACTCTAAACTGGAACAAATGCAATACACACATGGAAAGTAATGGTTAAAAAAATGATTTAACTGAAACAGCCATCCTATGACAATAACCAAATTGTTGACAGTCATGAGTCACACTTCAAACCTACCAACTATGATGATCTCCAAGACAGAGCTTCAGTGTACTAGAGTCCTAAACATTTTTTTCAACACAGCAAGCAGTAGTTCAAAACACCAGGCCTTTAAAGCACCCAACACCCAATCCAATGTTCAAATGAACTAGGCCTCACCAAGATAAGAACTTTGCAAATTAAAATGGGCTGCCAGACCTCATAGATATCAAGTAGCAACCAGGGTTTCAACTTATGACAGTCTTAATCAAACAAAGAGAAACAGGCTCTTGGCAGCAATGAGGTTTTGAAATGCAACTTGGATCTCAAAGATTTAAAACAGCTGCAATCAAGCTTAAAACAAACATGCACACATTTTAAATCTGTTATAGGATGAATTTCAACAGGAAGATCTTTCAAAAAAGTTGTTGGAACAGGATAAGGTATGTGAGTTGCAAGTTGATGAAAAGTGAAAATTTGAACTTGGCATCTGATCAATGTTAAAACAGACCATTCAAAGCAAATCAGCCAAACCATACTAGCAATGATAATGACTTCCACATAAATTGTAATGAATAACAAAACTTGATTTTATCAAAATGTTGACGAAACTTAAAACAGGAGGTAGATAGAAACAAGAACCAAATGTCTCACATGGTCACAACACACCAATCTTAAAATTAACAGCTCAAAATGTAAACTAACAGCTAGCAATCAAGACATTAACTGAGACATACATGGATTCTAGAGACAAAATGAAATTTGCAGCACAAAAGATTTAACCAATCTCAAAACAAATTAGAACAGCAGCTTAATGCATCAAAGCTTTCAGCCATTAAACACTAGAGATTCTAACAGCAATACACACAAGCTTGGAACATCTACCAACTTGTCTAAACAAAAAAAACTCAAACAAAAGTGCAGCATGAGCTACAGATTTAGACAGCAAGCAGCAAATGTCATGTTGGAGGCATGTATCAAAAAGATTGAAAAGCTGTTTTGGGAAGAAGGAAAGTAAAGCATGATGCAGCTAGCTACATTCAAGATCATCAACACACACACTTCTAAGGATCCATAAAACATGAGCCTGGACATACAAGATTGTAATATCTCAACTGAAACCTTAACATCACAGCAGGTTTGATAAGTCTCTCAACCATCATAGCCAAAAAAATCAGTGCACCCCTCCCCCAAATCAAAATCCCAATATCATACATAATGATGGTAAACAATGATGCTTTTAAATCCTACTCATATAGAGATTTCAAACCACACTTATCCTGGACTAAACAGAAAATTAATGCCAGCTTCAATGCCTAACTATGGCTAGCAAGTGACAGTGGTGAATGAGTGCAAGTATCAAGACAATTTTGAATAAAATAGGAATGGCACCACAATATATGCAGCAGATATAATTCACAATGATGAATTTAGGTCAGGCAATGATGTACACACATTATGCATATGGTAGCAGATGGGATCAAAACCAAAGTTCAGGCACACTTTAATCAAATCAGAATTTGGCATATCAGTTGAAATGCAAAACAGTCTTGGTAAATCAGCTAGGAATGTAGCATGCACAAATTAGGATGATGAATTTCAAGTCAAACAAGGATACATACACATCATATATATGAAAATAGTTGGGATTAAGTCCAAGAGATAAACACATTTCATTCAGGGCAAAAGTTGGTATGTGGATGCAAAAACTGTCTTGATTGTGCAGCATGTATGATTTAAAAAGATGTGGTTTCATATCAAAACAATGATGTACACATGTCCTATATGTAATAACAGTTGGGATAAAGCCCTCAAAATAGACACCTACTGCTCAATGCCAAAACTGGTATAGCTGTTGGTAAACATGTTGGAAGTTGTAAGGAGAAAACTGTTTTTTGAGATAAATTGATAATGCAAATTGGTACCAAACATGATATGTTGTACACACATCACAAACATGATAAATGATGATGTTGTGCTCAAGAAATCAGAAACACATCTTGCAAAATACAACTTGGTATTGCTGGCAGCTTAAGACATACAAAATGGACAAGTTTCATAAAAAAAACAGTTGGAAGAAAGTGCAAAGCTTATTCTTGACAGAACCATATTAATACAACATTTTACAAAATAACATGCTCTAACAAAAGCTAAAATACTGCAGTGGGCACAAACTCTAAGCAAAGAGCAAGTTTGGGACAGCATGGTATATTCATGGTACATTCTTTTCAACACCACATCTCAAAAATGCCAAACATGAAAATGTGATGCAAAGTGAGAAGTTTATAGACTACATACCTCTTGTAGACTATGTTGAGCAAGTTAGAACACAAAGAAACCCAAAGATCTTGTTTTTGGCACAACCTTGAAGTTTACTTCCTCTTGAAGAAAGATGCAACTTTGTGGCCAGTTTGAGAGAATGAAGTTCCAGCTGGTTTTTGATATTTTGGAAAGTTGATATATCATAGATGGAAGGTGTTCAAAGTGTCATAATGAGGAAAAATGGTTTATGGAGTGATTTGGCTTAAAGGTGCACAAAAGTCAAACTTGAGTGTGTGGACAGTTGACTTTTTGATCTTTTGATTTTTTGAGAAAACCAATGGTGGGAACAGCTTCAGAGGGTCATTTTAAGGGTGTGTATATGGTCTTTGAAGTGTTTTAATGTTTGGAAAAGGTTTCAGTATGAAAAGTGCAAAATGACACTTTTTGGTGATTTTGTGAAGTTTCTTCACTTACAAGTAAAGGGAGAAAGAAGGAGAGATTTGTATTCCTCGTGTTTAGGATGGCTCTGGTGTGTGGAATGAAATGAGATGAAGCCTCTATTTATAGTCCATGAAGAGGTTTGGGGCAGATTTGAGGTTTTGGTTTTTGGAGGGAGTTTTGGAAGGAAATTTTACATATGATCTTGTGGCAGCTGCAAACATCATATTCTTGGGCTCTAAGCAAGCAAAAATCAAGTGGAATAAGATGTATGAGGTGACTAATATGAGGCTAGATGGATAGGAGAGGCTGCTGCTCCAGATTTTATGGAAAAGTTTCTCTTTCCTCCTTTGCATTTTTTATTAAAATATTAGTCACTTGCTTGCAAATCTTGTCAAGCTCTCAAATCCTTCACTCTTCTGGTTTTCCCTTCATGATTCCCTCTAAATATCAGATTGAAACATAATCCAATGGTTGAGAATGGCTTGAGTTGTTGAAAATCCAAATTTGAGAAGTTTTGACAAAGTGGTTTCAAGTGTGACCGGCCCAACTTTCATGGCTCATAACTTCCTGCTCACACATGCTATTGAGGAGTTCTACCATAATTTGGAAAGCCCTTAAGTATATATATAACTTTCATGTTTTGGGAATTTCCAAATTCTAGATGGAACTAGGTTGAAAAACCCTTCAAAGTTGCTGAAAAAACCACTTTAAAAGGCTAAATAACTTAGAATTTTTCTAAGTTATTTCCCTTCTTAAAATGAATCTTGTCATAACTCCAATTCTATGCATTTTTTGATTATGGACCACTTTTAGGATTTTGTAGGATTTGTCAAGAGCTTTCCAATGAGCTTTGAACCGCTTCATTTGGATGTGTGGTTGAGGAGTTATGGTCTTGCCCCTTTTGAAACCCTAATTCCCAATTTTTGAGATTACTCCTCAATCCTTGATTCAATGGTCATGAAATTTTATGGACATGTGTAATATGACATAAGGAACATTTTTTATTCACATCTTGAGGTCAAATTCCTTATGGTTGAAGGGTTGACTTTTTGGTCAACAAAACGATCGATCGATGGCGATCGGATCGACGGTTGTTGTTCCGGGTCCTCTAAGGCTTTAAAAATTCTTGAGTAGACTTCCCTAAGCCATATGAGCTTAATGAACCATGATCCCATCATTGGAACACCATTTAAACCAAAAGTCAAACCACAGTTGACTTTTCCTGGTCAAAAACTCTAATCGAGGGTCCTGAACTGTACTGTTTTTAATCCTTGGGTGACAATCTCAACTTGGCTTCATGCTTGACCCAATGGAGTGTCTTTGATTGTGTAGAGGCTTTTTATATGGGGAAACGACCCAATACATTGACCGATTAAATTGTCGAACCCTTGATTTCCGAATGTACGGAACCCTGATTCACCTGTAACTAAACAGAGACAAACTTGAAACTGGTTATGGTTAGACAAACAAATGAATATGATCCTAAAATGATGATGAAAATATAAGGGTCAAAATTTGGGGTGCAACAATTACCTTTCACGTGCCAAGTCTAATCAATAGCATATAATCATGCCAAAACAGCGAAGATTACACACACAACCAACAATTTCCAAAAAAACTTCAGCTTGTGTACAACATCAAGCCTCCACGCCCACGTAATATACAAGAACTACACACAAACGACACAATACAAGCCATTTCACAAACCTATGCATGACCCCACTCAACAACATGCAATAATCCACAAAACAGGTATGTACTGCAAAATGCTAAAAACAATAATAACCTTGACAAAAAAAAGAATTCATTTTTCACTCTTCACAATAATCAGCAAAATCATTTTTCGTCATACAACCACGTCACATTTGTTTATTCCCCAATTACCCTCAAACCACTCTATAAAACAAACATTTCCATCACTCACACAAATAAGTTCAGTGAACCAGAATTACGCTACTGAAATCCCCATCTTCCAAAGCCTCACCTCTATTAATCAACAAAACCAAACTTCTTCAACCCACAACCTCAAAACCCAAATCACCCCTAATCAACACCTACAGTAGAGAAAGATGGAGACGAGATGAAAACAAGAGTGAAATAAAAAAAATCTCATGAACCTAAGAGCGAGATCGGGCGAATGAAGGTGAACCTGAGCTGAATCCCGCAACCAAAGTTCTAGAAGCCAAACGAAGCGAGCGACGGTGGAATTTGATACAGAATAGGAGAGAAGGTTGAATACAAATCGCTTCCCCGTTGTTGTATCACACTTTCGCTCCTCCCTTTTCATAGTTAAAATAACTTATTTTTATTATTGAAGAGGAAAGTGATGATGTTGTTATTCCGTTGATTCTTGTGTTCTTCTTTTACTCATGAAGTCCTTTTGTCTTTTTAAAAGTGAATGAAGTCATGTTAAAGTGAACCGAACAGATGATGGGCCTTTCATAGACCCGTGTGATTCCATGCTTCGTGGCTGATGCTGGTTTTATATCATCTTGTTTCTAATCATGCCTGTCATACCCGAAATTTGTCCTACCTGTTTTAAATTTTCACTCGTCTGACTTTATTTTCGATTTGCATCACTTGTACAGCATAACGTTCATTTTACCGTATTTTCCTGCATAATTCCTAAAAATATTAGGCAGAATAAATCTCTTGGATATGTGGACGGACTGGCCGAATTGTGTCTCAAATATACGAGAAAAAATCAACGATTGAAAAGTTTCGAATTTAAGCGTGCAGGCGTTAGGGATTTGACCTAGTTTTCATTGAAACTTGACCTAGCACGTTCATCTTATCTCTCGACAAATTTTCAATCACTTTTGATCAGTCAGAGCTTTTTTACTGGTCCCGGTCAATTTTCAAAGTTGATTGAGTGCTGCATCTTTCCAAGTTATTCATTTCGCGTTAATCTTTTGTATACAGTCGATTTAATTTTGCAGGCACTTTGTTGCCTGATTTTTGTTCATTTTCACCCGATTTATTTTTATATTTTCATCAAAATGTTCAGAATAATTAATTAGAACTTTCCATGCTTGCATTTCATTTTTAGCATATTTATTTAATAAGTTGTGAATTTTTAGTGGTTTTTAATTGATTTTATTCTATTAAATTAATTAAAGCTTCTAGAAAGGGAAATTTTTAGCATTTTAAATTAGGTGTGCTTCTTTGATTAAACATGGACCGTCGAATTGAAATTTAATCAAGGGTGCACATGCATGATCCTCATTTTTTTGCCATCAACCAATCACATTTTAGCACCTTTTTTATTTTGAATTAATTGATAATAAAATCAGAAATTGTGTATAAATCTTTTATCATGTCATTAAGCCACATGGTCATTCCCAAGTGGTGGGTTTTCAAAATCCTTTCATCCTGCCCAATGGAAATGTGACATGTGGCATGTGGTGGTATCATTTGTTTTATTTTGTTTTTTATAATTTCATTTAGTAATTAATGTTAACATAATATATAATAATAATAATAATAATATAAATATTAATAATAATAATTAAAAAAATAAAAGAAAAATAAAAATAAAAAAGAGAAACAGAGGGATAGGGTTTAGAGAAGGCATATTCTTCTTCAAAAAAATGGGTCTGTGA
The DNA here is from genome assembly GCA_963859935.3 of Lathyrus sativus. Taxonomy (NCBI): domain Eukaryota; kingdom Viridiplantae; phylum Streptophyta; class Magnoliopsida; order Fabales; family Fabaceae; genus Lathyrus; species Lathyrus sativus. The sequence continues at coordinate 666,763,839 of OZ012738.1, forward strand.
CCCTTCCCCTAAAAAAAGATCATCATCCTCAGCCAACCCTCTTCTCCTTTACCGTCGTCGCACCACCACCAATCGATCTCCTTCTTTCAGTCAAAAGCCTCCCTTCTTCTTCCCTTACGAAAACCTTTCTTTTCTCCACCGCCACCTCTTCAAATCCTCACCACCGTCTCTCCCTTCTTCTTCCCACCTACCTTCAGCTCTCCATCATTACGACATCGCAAAAACCCCTACTACGACAAAGTTTCTAACTTTCTTCCCCTGAATCCACCATAAACGATCTAAACACACCACCACACCTCATCCGCAGTTCACCATACGAGCGAGGTCGCGTCTCACGAAAAATCGAATGATGATAGTTACAGCAATGATTCACAATCTCAGTAATAACAATCTTTTACTTTTCATCTGCGGATGCAACAACAACTCAGAGGACAACGAAATCTCTATTGTCATTTGAAACAATGTCTTCACCATAAACGCTGTGTTATTGTAGTTATTTCATTTTTGCAGGTGTCATACCCTAAATTTGTCCTACTCGTATAGAATTTTCACATGTGTTTCCATCCACTGACAATTATCCAAAAAAAAGAAGAAAGAGTATGTCCCTTCTAGTTATTGTTCAAGTTTGTGCAAGGACCATAATGTTTCATAAGTGGGGATCATCAAGAGATCAGTACATTTTGCAGCCAGGGTTTTGGTGCATTTGTAATGCAGTTCATACCAAGCCATCTCCTGTTAATTTCATGGCATTAAGATTTCGGTTCAAAGTGAAATAATGGGTTTATCATTATTCAAGTGGCAAGGTTTTAAGGCATTTGAAGATCTAGATATTTCCTTGATTCAATTTTTGAATTGTATTTCAGGGTTGTTGGAATTTGGTCCCTGATACATTTGTGAATCCGATTAGAATGTAATATTGAATCAAGACCGATCAAGGTATGCATACGTGGTTCTAAGTCGGGATTTTATTTTTCGTTTTCAGTCCAATCACCCATTTGCTACTCACTCACATCTGTTTCAATATCCAATGTCCATATCATAAACCATTGTTCAAAGTAAATGCCACAAAATATTACAATCCAAACAAATATGTTATCTTCATTATACAAAGCTCATGTACAAAATTTCCAAAAAGAAAAGATCATTCAAAAAACTCACAAAGATGAAACAAAGGCCATTTTCAAAGTCTAAATACCCAAAGTTTTTTTATGTCTATGTACAACCCAAATAATTGCAACAAAAAAAGAAAAGGGAATGAGCCATTACAAGTATGTATCAAGACAACTTTCAGCGGTCAGGTGACCGACTTGCACCGCACATGAAATAGCACGGCCACATCATAAATTGCAGGCCCGTACCAATATGGCCATCACGCGTCGTACATCACAAAACATATACGATAATGGTAGCATACGACAACCTTCAGCACATGGGGTATTTCCAAGCAACTCACATTTTCACCTGTTTCTACCCTAAAATTCAATATATAAGAGAACAGTAAAATTCATTCGGAAAAAAAAGGGAACATAATCAACAGAAATAAAACCTTTCCTTTGACCCTGTTTTCATAAAACCATAAAAGAGTTGTCACTCTCCCTCAGCCTCCCCGTCGACCCTAACCTCCATTCACGAAAAAAGGCTTCAAACCTCCAGCTCCTGCATACAAATAACCACAACATTTCACACCCATTCAGACCTTCATCTTTCTGATTTTCCATAACATAAAATCAATCCCACTGTCAACACCACAACTCAATCAACCTTTTAAAAACACAATCCGAACAAAGAAAACCCATAACAGAAGGAAAAGATCAAGATGGATCCAAACTAAACTAGAAAATAAGAGAAGAGGGAATCAAGCAGAAATGAACATCAAACCTTATTTGAGACCGATATAGATCTCGGTGAGAAAGACGTGAGTGGTGAAGGCGAGATCGTGAGTTGTAGAGAAACAAAGTCACAAGACAAAAGGTGGGGACGAACGACTCCGTTGGTGTCATTTTTTTGGATGAAACATGTTTGGGATTTCTTTGAATTTGTTGAGTGATGTGTGTTTCATTTTGAACTGGTTGGCCTCTTTAGAGCCATTTTATGATGTGTTGGCTTCTTCTTTTTTTCACACGTTCTGTTATTAAGTTTTTGGAATAAATTGTTTTGTAAAAAAATACATGGCTAAGGCTTGTTGAACGGGCTTACTAGCCCATTTATTTTTTTTGGTTACATTTTATGCCTTGAACCGGGCTTCTTTTTGGAAATGATGGACTATTCGTTGAGTCCACATGATTTAACCTTCTTTCATGCTCTTCATGTTCATACTTCCCTTTCTTTTAGTTGTTTTCTTTTTTTTTATAATTTTTAAGTAATGGTTATTAGTATTTTTTTATTATTTTTCTTATGATTTAATATTACATTTTGATTATCTTTTTCTTTCTTCTTTTTTCGATCGATGACGAGACCTCTGAAATTATTATCAGTCAAACTACTGATAGATAGTAACGAGTCCGAGACCACCCTCTTTTCACTTTTCATTTTCTTTCCTATTTTCGACTTTATTATATTTTTCGAATCGATGAAGTTTCTGATTCACAAACATTAGTTTTCGAGACTGTTAAAACCTTCATTATTTCAAATCTATAGAAAATGATCATTTGGATCATTTTTCTGTACTTTGGGATCGTGAGAGGTTCCCTTCAATTAATTAACATAAGGTTTGCGATTAAGACGAGATTTAACCTTATTTTCAATTTCATCTTGATTTTTACCTTATCGGTCAGTGAAGTCTTTATATTTGTAAACGTCGACTTATCGAAGTCGTTAATCTTCATTATTTCAAATCTGTAGAAAATGATCCAAAATAATTTGGGATCGTGAGAGATTACCTTCGAATAATCGACACGAGTTTATGATTAAGACGAGATCCCACTCCTTTTGACCCATCTCATTTAATTAATCTTTAACCTCTGACTTTAATTTTTTTTCAAAATAATTGCTTTACATTTTTGTTAATATCTCACTGTTTATATATTCTTGCACATATTTTCCGTTTATATCATCATTGATATTATCATTGATATTATCTTGTTTATTATCTCGCTCATCTTATCATCATTGTTTATATTTCATCATGTTGTCGCTACTGCGAAAATCGGCGCCGGCCATGACAGAAGAGTCGCCACCGTGCGTTATTTATCCCAAAAGAGGGAAAGGAAACGCTCAGAGAAAACCTAACGCAAAGAGGGAAAGGAATGATCGTCGCAACCAAATCCTGGATTCGGGAGTCGATTACGTAAGGGGAAGGTATTAGCACCCCCCACGTCTGTCGTACTCGACGGGATCCACACTTGTTTTCTATCTAGGGTATGTTTATCTATCTACTCTAAAGGTCTGGTCTAAAAAGAAAAGAGAGTGACTCGGCAAAGTATCACACTTTATGCCTACGTATTCCCGTCTGGAACGAGAAATCAGAGTCAACGTAGTTCGCCTAACTACGGTTTAAAGGGGGGAAGGTTGCTCGCCAAGATGTCGCATCTCGTGCCTACGTACTTTCATACAGCATGAAAGATCAGAGCAAACGTAGTTCGGGCTACGGAAGACACAAGTTTGTCTGACAGTTTTTTATCTCCTTATGAAAGAGTTTTCCAGATTAAGGGTCCAAGAGGACAAAAAACAGAGTTTAAATGTTTGTTTGAGTCTTTTACGAAAGAACTGTTTTTTAGGATGTTCGCAATCTCCGCCGCACTAGAGACTATGACCTAGGAGTGAATGCTTCACATGTCACCCAAAGGGTACCACACTAAACATCCAGATCACTGGAGAGAGACCCTCCACCAACCTTTTCCCAGATAGCTTAAGGCTCGTAACGTACGGCTTCAATTAACCTTATTACTGTATTTTTGAATTGTTTTGAGATGAGAAGAGAAAGACGCCCTAAAACTATGGTTGAAAGGGAATCTACCTACAGTTATCAAGCATGGTTTAAAAACCTAATGTCTATCATAATTCCCTCTTGCACAGAGGAAATCAGAGATCCTAGGGGAAAACAGCAAGAGAAAGCAAGCAGTAAATAGTAAACAGTAAAATGCATGCTATGCAACAGTACAGGCGAGGCAAGGGAGTCCGGCTCAACCTCAAACCTAAGAAAACAACAGGAAAGGGGAGACAAGCTCCACCTCAAACCTAAAGGTAAGCAACACAAGCAAACAGATAATACAACAAAAGAAAAACAGAGGAAGCAGCCCAAGCAGCAGCAACAATCTTCTACAGACAGCAATTTCAACCTTGAACAGCAGCTCTAGTCAGCAAAATTGAATTGACAGCAAAGTTGACAGCAAAGAGTCTTCATCTTCAAGCTAGCTCCTATCTTCAAGCTTCTTTAATTCTTCATCTTCAAACTCTAGCAAGCTCCACAAGAAGAGAAATCATCATCGAGATCAAGTTACAATGCTAGGAAACCTGATGAAGACCAAAGGAGTTCATCAGGAACCAACATGGAAAGAAAGTGCATCATCAAAAGTTCTACTCATTAAGGCATGCCACTCATCCCTCTAAAGGAGAGATGGATATTCCTTAAGAGGACTTTGCATCATAGGACAAGGATAGAAGCAAACAATGCATTCTATTTTTGATGAAAAGAAAAGAACTAGTTCTAATGGCTCTTCCTAAAACCTTAATCCTATAAACTTCTAAAAAGCTCCTAAAAGAGAAAGAAAACTCCAAACTAAACTCCACAAGCCAATCCACAGCAGCTAAAAGATGTCCATCACCTCCTCCAAAAAGGAAACCAAGCTCTTCTAGCTCCAAAGCCACCAACAAGATCAAACAAGGCAAGGCACCAAAGAAGGAACACCAAAAGCAACACCTACTTATGAAATGAATCTAAAATAGAAAACTCAGTCGTAAAAATCTAAGAAATTTCCTAAGGGAACATGCATGTTTTAACATTCTAGGGTTCAAATATCAAAGCCTAAATCAACTTCTAGGTCCACTAAATAAATCCTAAGTTGAATTGTGTCAAGATAAACCATAAGTTGGGAAGGCTCTAAACATATCACCTAAAACAGTACCTAAAGTTGTTAAAAAAATCTAATAAAAATCCTAAGGGAGCATACATATCTCACCTAACAGCCATCAAAATCTCAAGACAAAATTCAATACCAAACGGGAGAACAAAAATCAACAAACAGAGGTATCAATTATGCACAACAATGGACGTTAGCACAAAAGAAAAAATGCAATTAATTTGAATTAAATCCTAAAAATGTAAAACCAGTTCCTAAAACTTCCTAAGACGTTCAGGAATCATGAGAAAAAATTTCGTAATTTTTTGATCAATTTTACTATTTTTAAACAATTAGAAGCAAACAGGCAATAAAACAGAAAAAGAAAAAAAGAAAACAAGAAATAAAACAGAAAAATAAAAAAAGAAAACAAGAAATAAAGAAATAAGGTGGAAATCAGAAGAATTGGGAAATTGTCTCGTGCAGGTAACGAACCCGCGCGAGCTCGGTGCCTGTTAGGACCAAAACGACGTTGTTTCATGACTGGGTGATGCGGCGCGTTGTGAACGCTCCGATCGTGAGACTAAGTCCTTGTCTTCCATTCTAATCAGACGGTCCCGGAGCTTCTTCTCCAAATAAAAAAAACACCACCCGCGGGCTGCTGTAGGGACCGGCCGACCGTGAGAAAAATCTGGCGACTTCCATCAACCATAACTCCCTCAAAAATTAACCGTTTTGCACGTTTTTTAGACCGAAATCGAAGCAAATTTCGCAAGGAACGCAACTACGGTCTTAGAATCCACCAAAACTCCACGTACAAGGAGATAAATCAACAGCAAGCAAACATGTCTGAACGAAAAGTGTCTCTAAATATCAATTTATTAATCCTAAAATCATCTACGAGTCTTCCCGGTCCTAACCACATGAATATTTCTAACTAACTCATCCTAAAACTATAGGAAAGTGGAGATTTATGTACCGACTCCGGAGCTTCGAATCGGAGTATCTACGACTCGTTTGTTGCTCTCAAAACCTCCAAATTTCTTCAATGAAGTGCACGAAAGATGATCTAATCTTCGATTTGATCTGAAAATGCCTTGAAATGAGAATTCGAAATTGAGTTTCTTGCTTGAAACTTGAAGTGCAATCTCTCAGTTCAGCTCCAATGAATCACCAACCCTTGCCGAAATGAGTTTCTAAACATATATAGAACTGATTAGAACCTTCTAGAGCTCAGGCCCAAGCCCAAAATTAAAAATCCAAGTCCAACTTTTCTTCAAAATTTTGGTTATGGAAATGCATGAAATTGGCTTCATAGCTTGCATTGGAAGCTTTGGATGACTTACATATTTCATTTGGAATGAATTCAGCCCAAGAAGAATCTCCACATTGCCTTTGTGAAGGAATTGTGTAATGTAACTTTTATGTGAAGAAATCTTGTGAAAGGCCATGAAGCACACTTCAAATGAAAATTCCACAATTGCCACTGTCTTCAAAACATGATTTCTGATTAAAATGAGTGGTTATTTGACTTGTTTTGGACCCATAATCATTTATTTCAATTTCCCACCAAAATTGCCTTTGAATTTCTTCCTTATTCAAACCACTTCACACCAATCTTTGATAAGAGGCAAACCAATTCACCATGAGTTCTTTGTTAGCCTAAAAACCGTATTTTAAACAAGTTCCATGTTGAACAAAAATCCATTTGACAAGTGCAAGTTGGAGATTTTGACCTATGATTGAAAATGGCATATAATCTCACTTTCCCAAAATACCCCTAACCTGTAAACCTCATAACTTGAGTTCTACAAATCAGATGGAAGACTTCTAATACAATTTGGAAAGTTAAGATCATTAGGAACAACTTTCATGTTGACCAAAAGTTCATGTGAAACCTCCTTCTAGGTCAAAAATAGCTTTGAAGTCAGATGATTTTCATAGACAAATTTCAGATACCTCTGAGGACCTGTAACTTGTCTGGACCATAACTTGAGTTATATAAATCCAATGGAGGAATTCTAGTACTCAAATTAAATCTAAGAGCATCCTCTAAAACATTCATGTGGAGGCCAAAGTCATATGATACTTGTATCTTGTCTTACATGGCTTGTAAGTGTGGCACTAAATAGGGGATTTTACCCTAGGAACCCTGACTTAGCAACTCCAACCACTCTTGATTCTTCTCGACTTGATCTTGAAACAATCTCTCATATGCCTCATCCTATCATTTCATGATTTCAATGACCTATAAGTAGGCTTTGATCTTCTTCAATTGCTCATTTTGGCCTAGGATTAACCAGATGAAACCCTAGTGACATCCACTTCAACTGTGGCTCTTGCACTTGATAAAATGACTTGATTGAGCTCCAACATGACCTTCAAGGCACTTCAATGAGCTCTTCCTACACACTATCTCCTTTATCAAGGCCTTCCAATCCACTGCTGATCTTCAACTGGCTCCAAGTGAGGAGATGACCCCCATACAAGCATTCAAACTTCTCAATAACTCAAACCTCTGTCTGATAACCCTGATAACTTCTTAAGCTTGAATAATACCTCTGGTTAGGCTTCTCTTGACATGAACACACTTGATCCCCTGTCAAATGAAGGATGTTATGCTATGCAAATGCTAGAACTATGTTATGCTAATGCAACGAAACATAAACCAAGTGATAAAAAGGTTAGGCAAATTTTGGGGTGCAACACATGTCATATTACATATACTGTCATCTAACCCTTTCCCTTGTTGATTTCATTCAAAATACCAAAAACACGATAAAACTATTGAAACCCTAAAAACCCTAAGTTGGTGGATTGTTGATCATTATCTTGGGTATTGAAGTTTAAACCCTGTACATAAACCCTAGTCTGCTTATTTTTGTCTGAACTCTTTCATTGTTTAATATAGGACACCTCGCACACACACAGCTTTCTCTTGGGCTATCTGACAATGAGACCATTTATTTCTCGCAATCCCTTGTACTTTATATGTATACCTCTCCCATTACAATGTAATAGCTTAGGTTTCTTTTTGATTGTCTGCTTACTTGTTAAGAAAGATAAAAATGAATTAGGATACAACACGTGTTCAAAATAAAGAATAAGTGAGGTTTGATCCAACGTCAAGTCATTTTAAAACTCATTTCAAATTGGATCACCTTAGGTTTTCTCCGTCTCATTCCACCCCTCTTCCATCAAATCCCACTAACCTTGTATGTATTCAACCCTCGTAAGTTGATTGCTTTGTGCATCGCCATCAACCTATCCCAATCTTTTCACCACCCTCACTTTTCAAAAATTCTTTTCTCCTCGGGTCTAAAAACCTTGATCTCGTACCAACTGCATTTTCAAAACTCTTTTCCTAATAAACTTGGATGGTTATGGAGTGGTTAGGTGAAGGCCTTGTCCTATCCCTAGTTCTTGACATTACCTTTAGTGTTCACTGTCGTAAATCCCTTACCATTCAAGATCAAAACATCTTTAATAAAGAGAATGAAGTTCTCTTTGTATTGAACTAAAGAGAGAGCATTGAGTGAAGACTTCTTCCTCTCCGACTATTAGGATACTCGTCTCGATACTCGTCTTTCAATACGAAGATGTGACTATATTCGCCACACCATTTCACAATAAATCTTTGAGATAAAGAATTGGGTACTACCCGCAAGGGGTTACTATCTGAGGACCTATTTCACCTTAAAAATAACTTTCACAAATCAAATGTGACATCTTGCCTCGATGGAGAAAATTATCTCTTTTCAAAAAGGATATGTTACGTCTGTTCTACCGCAAACAGGTAACGCCTAAGACTCCACAAGCGAGCTGCAATACACTTAAATGCTAGAATGTGCACGTTAGCATCATCCACAAAAATACCAGTTAACCGTAGGCCAAACTACAGATGCTCTGATTTTTCACTTCTTTTAAATGAAGATACGTAGGCACAAGGGCTCCAATCCTTTCCGAGCACGCGTTCCCGTCTTTTATCCGTAGTTTCCCGAACTAAGTTGACTTTGACTTTCTCATACTTATTGAGAATACGTAGGCATAGGACCGCAAAGTTCTACCGAGTCTCTTCTTCCCCTTTATCTCACTTTTCCCTATTTCTAGCCCTTCTCTTTATCCCTTGGAACACTCTTTTTAAGTAATATCTCTTAGCAAATATCATCACACATAGACAAACAAATGGTTCCCATCGAGTACGATGGATGCGAGGGGTGTTAATACCTTCCCTTTGCATAACCGGCTTTCGAACCCTTTCTCTTGGTTGAGAGACCATCTTATTCGTTCCTTTCTTAGGGATTTCTCGATGTTTTCCCTTCCCCTTATGAGATAAATAAAGTTCGATGGCGATTTTTCTATCCTTTCGTTCTCGCCTCTCCGTCGTTGCATTTTTCGAGTAGCGACAGCTTGGCGACTTTGCTGGGGAACCACTTAGCAAGCTAAACCTATTTTGTTTGTCGCATATGTGATTTTATCTGCTTTTATTGTTTTATTTTACTGTGTTCCTCCGACCGGTCGGGTTTATTAGGGATGGTTTGTAAGGATAAAGGCTTTCTACCCGAGATTTTCTAATATACACTAAGTTAGGAGGTAGTTTCTTTCTGATTTGCGAGACTTAGGACTCGTTGAGTTGTTTGAATTCCACCGCTCAATTGAGGCCCCTTTGGGATGATTTTGTCTTACGAGTAGTCGTAATGACGTCTTTATTTCTGACCTGAGAGTCCGTGATTTTAAGGACCTTTTTAGAACCTTATTCCAAAAGTTACTAAAACATAACTCTGTGCTCATCCTTTGAAGAGATTATCGTCTTGCGAATCATGGTTATGATGGAAAACTTTTGAGGGTTAGTGCATGGGACCTTGTTTGAAAACTCTTGGAATTCCCTGTTACAAACCAATAGATTGTGCACCCGAGGTGAGGGATATTTCGTTGCGTTACCTTGCAGGACCTGTGACCTTGACCCTGCTGTTGTTCAGTTCTCATATGCATTCATAAAGCATTGCATTGCATAGCATTATTACATATCAAGGGACATAAGAGACTGTGATTATCTCAGGTATTGTTGAACAATGAATGATCAAAGAAAAAGAAGCACAAACTCCTTAAAGTTAAGAGAACCAAAATTGGGAGTGATCCAAGATCTTCAGATTGACGTACTGAAAACTATCAAAATCAACTTTCAAGGAAAGCATGGGAAATTGCTTGATCTTCTCTATTCTGGAGTGGACACTTGGGCTTTGTTCGCTATGGCTTAGTTCTATGATGCACCACTCAGATGCTTTACCTTCCAGAATTATCAGTTAGCCCATACTCTTGAAGAATATTCTCACCTGCTGAATATCAAGATTAAGGACCAACCCATTTACACTGGTCTGGAAGAAGAACTGAAGCCTCTTGCCATTGCTCTTGCTCTTCATGTGACTAAGGAAGAAGTTGAGGCTGGTCTAGCCAATAAGGGAGGTACTCAGGGATTTATTTTGAAGTTTCTGCTTGACAGAGCCGTCCAGTACAAGACTAATGAGGATTGGGAAAGATTTGGCGTTGTTGTTACTTTGATGATCTATGGGATTGTTTTCTTCCCAAATATAAATAATTTCATAGATATCACTGTTATCACTCTCTTTATACAGAAGAATCTTATTCCTACCCTCCTTGTTGATGCTTACCACTCCATTCATCAGAGAGTGAGAAGAAGACAGGGATGGTCCAGTGCTGTTCTCATTTGTTGTTCAAATGGTATGCATCCCATCTGCTGAAGGAAGGACCGTTTGTAGAGAACAAAGAGAAGCTGAAATGGTCTAGACGCATTATATCTCTGGTAGCCGATGATATTGCTTGGTATTCCCATGAATACTATGATGTGGAGATCATTTTTAATTGTGGAGAATTTGGTAATGTGCCTCTGATTTAAAGGGTTGGTTGCATTAACTACAACCCAGTCTTGGCATTGCGTCAGTTGGGTTATGCTATGGAAGACGAGCCTGAAGCGGAGAAAATCCAAAACTTTTTCTTGCTCACTAAAACAAAAGATCCTGGGTTTGTCAGAAAATTTGTTAGGGCATGGACCAAGATCCATACAAAGGGAAGGAAAGAGCTGAAAGCGAAGAACTGTGTGGCTAAAGAGCCATACCACAGATGGTTGCTAGCTAGAGTGGCTGAAAAATTGCTACCATTTCCTCCAGAACCCTCCTTGCAAGAAAAATATTTTGTTCCCACTCACGTATCCATAAAAGAGTATGAGAAGTTGAAGCTAGTGGTAGAAAGGTTGGCCAAAGAAAATCAAGACCTTCAGGCTAAAATCTACCAAGTAGGTGTAGAGAATGGCCAATTTAAGAGGAAAATGGAGGTTGAACAAGACCAGGTAGCTGAAAGCAGCAAGAAACTGAAGCTAGAGATGGATCTGAGGGTCATGTATCAAAATGGCTTTGAAGGGGTTTACGCATCAGTGAAGACTCTCTGACAATGCTTGAAGGAAGCTAAAGACTCTTGCAATAGAGCGTGGCATTTTTGTGAGCTAGCTTCTGCTGAAAAGAAGAAACCAAGGGAGAAGCTTGAGGCTGACATTAATGACCTCGAAGGGCAATTGAGGAGTGCCTTGACTCTAGCCGAAGATGAGGGACAACTCAAAGAAGAAGCATTAAGAGCTTCATATGTCACTCCTGGAATATGGAACAATAAATGCTTAGAGCTGGAAACCGCTCAGGAAACAGCCACTCAATGGAAGGATCATTTCGATGCTCTGAAAAGGGATAGTTCACAATGGCTCACTACGCCATAAATGAGTTTTAGCAGTGCACCCTTTAGCAGCGCTTCTTAAAAAAGCGCTGGTAAAGGGTGGGTAAAAAAAAAGAAAAAAAATTTCCTACCAAAGACAGCGCTGCTAAAGGGGGGCCCTAAGAAAGCGCTTTTTAAAAAGCGCTGCTAAAGGGGGGGTATAAGAAAGCGCTTTTAAAAAGCGCTGCTAAAGGGGGACCTAAGAAAGCGCTTTTAAAAAGCCCTGCTAAATAGGGCCCCTTTAGCAGCGCTTTTTCTATAAAGCGCTGCTATATGACATTGCTAAGGCACCCTAAGAAAGCTCTTTTAAAAGCGCTGCTAAAGGCCTTTAAAAGCGCTGCTAAAGGGGGACCTAAGAAAGCGCTGCTAAAGGGGCCCCTTTAGCAGCGCTTTTTCTATAAAGCGCTGCTATATGGCATTGCTAAGGCACCCTAAGAAAGCGCTTTTAAAAGCGCTGCTAAAGGCCTTTAAAAGCACTGCTATAGGTATTAGTATTATAATTTTAAAATACCCTCCAGAATTTTAAGAGAAACAGAACAGTCGTGCAATATTTCTTTTCTTCTTTCTTTCTCCTCTGGCGAACGACCCATTCAAAGTTTCGTTTCTGTTGCCATCATCCGCCGTCGACCGTCGCCCTGTTTCGTTGGATTGTGCCGTCGTCGCCGTTCACCGTCCGTTTTCGAGTCTGCATTGCATTGCATTTCCACCATTGTTAAGGTATGTGAAGTTTTACTATGGTTTTCTTGTTTTTTTTTCTTTTCACCATTGTTGGTATTTGAAGACATTAAAGGTTTTGAAGGTTTTTGTTAATACTGTTATCTAAATATTGATGGTTTTTCTTTTCACCATTGTTGGTATTTGATGGTTTTTCTAAATATTGAAGGTTTTTCTTAATAATTTTATCTAAATATTGATGGTTTCTGAGTTGTTGACTAAATAGGTAAGAAAAATTATTAATAATTCATTGTAAAATTATTAATGTTGTTTGATGGTTTCTTTGCATAAAATTATTAATGTTGTTGACTAAATATTGATGGTTTCTGAGTTATTAATGGTTTCTGAGCTGTTGTTGTTTTTATTGAGTTATTGAAGGTTTAGTGAAGGTTTTTAGTGTTGTTTTATATTGAAGGTTTGAGGACATGCAAGTAAATTTGAGTTCAAGTATGATACGTATACTTTTTTTTTGTTGTGTAGATATGTTACGTTTGAGGACATGCAAGTAAATTTTAGTGTTGATACGTATACTGTTGTTGAGTTATTGTTTTTGTTGTTGAGTTCAAGTATGATACGTATATTGTTGTTTTGTATTGAAGGTTTGAGGACATGCAAGTAAATTTTAGTGTTGTTGTTGTGTAGAAATGACTTATTGAAGGTTTAGTGAAGGTTTTATATGTTGATATGTTATTATGTTATTATGATGGATTTCTCAATGTTTATATGATATATATGTTATTATGGTTTTATATGTTTAGTTAGGATTTCTCAATGTTTAGTAAGGGTGTCATTTTGGTTTAAGGATTATCTAGTAATTTTAATATGATTTGTTTTTATGGATTATCTAGTATTTTTAATATGATTTGTCTTGGTTAATTATTAATATGATTTTAATAAAATTTATATTTTGTCTGCTATAGGGGTTACTTGTGAAGAGCAAAGCTGTGATCGTTTCCAAGCATCCTATTGCGTAGCATTCTTAGAAGTTAGTGATTTCCTTACAGGTATTCTCTGTTTTGTTTAACTTTTATAGTTTAGTGTAGATTACTCAATTAGTATGGATAAAAAATGGATGTCTGGTAATCGATTGTCAAAAGAGTACGAGAATGGGGTATCGAAGTTCATTAAGTTTGCTGTTGAACACGCCAAAGACCCCAGTAGGATCACATGTCCTTGCTTAGGATGCTGTTATGGGTGTCGAGTTGACGCCGTTCAGTTGGAATCTCATTTAATGAGACATGGAATTGATCGAAGTTACACATGTTGGACATTACATGGTGAGATAAGTAACGAGAATGTTGAACCCTGGAATAATACGACATGTGCTTCAAAGGACAATGGCAGAGATACATATGATTGTGATCGAGTCGAAGAGATTGCAGAAGCACTTGAAGAAGATCTTCAAGATTGTCCCAAGATGTTTGAGAGGTTGGTAAGCGATGCAGAGAAACCGTTGTATAAAGGTTTCACTACTTTCACAAGATTGTCCGCGGTATTAAAGTTGTACAATTTAAAGGCGGGTAATGGATGGTCGGATAAAAGTTTCACAGAGTTGTTAGCCCTACTTCAAGAGATGCTTCAGGAGGATAATGTTCTTCCCAATCGAACCTATGAAGCTAAAAAAATGTTATGCTCTATTGGCATGAGATATGATAAGATACATGCTTGTCCAAATGATTGCATTTTGTTTCGAAATGAATATGCATCATTAAACGAGTGTCCTAAATGCGATGTATCTCGGTATAAGAAAAAATTGTCACCAGCAAAAGTATTATGGTATTTTCCTATAATTCCAAGATTCAGATGCATGTTTCATAGTGAAACAGATGCAAAACACCTGACTTGGCATGCATATGATAGAATTGTAGATGGGAAGTATCGACATCCGGAAGATTCACCACAGTGGATGAAAATTGATAATGATTATCCTGATTTTGAAGAAGAAGCTAGAAACCTTCGCTTGGCATTATCGACTGATGGAATGAATCCGCATGGTCTGCAGAGTATCTCACATTCTACCTGGCATGTAATTATTATGATTTATAACCTACCTCCATGGCTATGTATGAAGCGTAAGTACATGATGTTATCTATGTTAATTTCTGGCCCTAAACAACCAGGGAATGACATAGACGTATACCTGACACCTCTAATCGAAGACTTAAAGAGTTTGTGGGAGAACGGTGTGGAGGTTTATGATGGATATAGGAAAGAAAGTTTCAATTTGAGGGCGATCTTGTTTGGCACAATTAATGATTTCCCAGCATACGGAAATCTATCGGGGTATAGCATTAAAGGTCAATGTGCGTGTCCTATCTGTGAAGAAAACACAGATTGGACGCGGTTGGAATTTGGTCAGAAGAATGTCTTTCTTGGTCATCGTAGATTCTTAAATTCTAGTCATCACTACTGTGGGTGGAGAAAAGCATTCAATGGAGATTCAGAACAACGTAAAGCTCCACCTATATTGACCGGCGAACAAATTTTTGAAAAGGTGAAAGATGTGAGTACTAAGTTTGGCAAGCCTTTTGCTCATACGCTTGTCACGCGTGGGTGGAAGAAGAGGTCAATTTTGTTTGAGTTGCCGTATTGGAAGTCGTTGTATGTAAGACATTTTCTTGATGTTATGCATATTGAAAAAAATGTATTTGAAAGTGTTATTGGTACGTTACTCAATATACAAGGAAATTCTAAGGATGGCCTTAAAGCAAGAAAGGACTTGGTAGCAATGGGAATAAGGAATGAATTAGGACCCTTGAAGAAAGGAAACCGCACATATCTACCACCTGCTGCTTATACTTTATCTAGAAAGGAGAAAAAGATACTGTGTAAGTTTCTGAGTGAAGTTAAAGTTCCAGAAGGATACTCTTCAGATATTAGAAGACTTGTTTCTATGAAAGACCTCAAGTTAAAAAGTTTAAAGACACATGACTGCCATGTTATAATGGAACACTTTCTACCAATAGGTATACGTTCTATTTTGCCAGAAAAAGTGAGAGGCGCAATAACTAAATTGTGTTTTTTCTTTAGGTCAATCTGTAGTAAGGTGATAGATCCTGCGATCTTACCAACATTGCAAAGAGAAATAGTTATTACTTTGTGCGAGCTTGAAATGTATTTTCCTCCATCATTTTTTGACATAATGGTACATCTAGTTGTTCATCTTGTGAAAGAGACACAACTGTGTGGACCTGCCTATATGAGATGGATGTACCCTGTTGAACGTTATATGAAAATATTGAAAGGGTATGTGAAAAACTGAAGTCGACCAGAGGGATGTATTGTTGAACGATACATTGTTGAAGAAGCTATTGAGTTTTGTACTGAATATTTGTCCAACGTTCAATCCATTGGCCTCCCAAAATCTCATGTTGTTGAAAAAATAGATGGTAAACAGTTAATTAGAAATAAAGTTGTGACAGTTTCAAGGGATGAACGGGAGCAAGTGCATTTGTATGTTCTGCACAATGACATTGAGGTTGAGCCGTATGTTGAAATGCACAAGGACGTTCTCCGAGGTTTAAATCTGAATAGAAATGAAAATTGGATAGTACGTGAGCACAATCGAAGTTTTATAACATGGTTCAAGGAGCATATTTTTTCAAAGTTTTATTCTGATCCCGCTTCAATAACAGAAAGGTTGAGATGTTTAGCATATGGTCCAAGTTTGCATGTGTTTTCTTATAGCGCATACGCAATTAATGGATACACATTTTATACCAAGGAACAAGATGATAAAAGTACAATGCAAAATAGTGGTGTCACCGTGCTTGCCGAAGCAATGCACATTTCCTCGTATTATGGGGTTATCGAGCGTATTTGGGTGTTTGATTATGAGAAGTTTCAGACTCCTATCTTTGGATGCAAGTGGGTTGAAAATAATAGTGACATACAAATGGATAAATCAGGTTTTTTGAAAGTGGATCTTAATAAGGTGGGGTACAAAGATGAGCCTTTTATTCTAGCCACGCAAGCTAAACAAGTGTTCTATGTCACTGATCCGACAAGTACGAAATGGTCTATAGTTCTTTTTTCCAACAAAGTAATCGATGATAACATTGGAGAAAAGGGAGATGTTTATGTTGAGAATGAATCTTATATTATAGATGATCTAGATGAGAATATTAGAGCGGACGAATCATATATTAGAAATGATCATAACGAGGGAATTTGGATCAATCCATCTGTCCGTGTTGTTAAGAGACAAGTAAACCCCGTTAAAACGAAGAAAAAAAAGAGATGTTAAAGGTACTTGTAACATGTTTTTCTTATTTACACATGTCTTATTTATACCATGTTTTTCTTATTTCTTATTTATACCATGTTTTTATTATTTACATATTTCTTATGTATATATTTGTTATTTACATATTTGCATGTCATTCATTTGATACTTTGGTTTTTCTGAATTACAGGTATATATATTATGGCCAGCAACGAGGAAACATCACATGATGGTAAACAAACAACAAAAGACGTGGAAGGCGATATTAAAAGAGGCATAACAATTATGAAAAAAATCATCCATGCGAGAGATAAAGGAGTAAAGTATGATGTCCATTGGAATGAAAGAGATCAGTTAGTTGAGCCTAACGGTGTGTTGCTAACAAGTTACATCGGAGCACTTGTACATTCGGCTAAAGATAAGATTTGGACCGAGATTCAGGTATAATATTGGAATTGTTTAATTATTGTTGACATTTACGTCTTTAAATTAAATATACTAACATGTTATATGTATGTGTGTTTGTTTGCAGAGATCTTTCAATATTGAAGATCGTAGGAGAAAATATTGTATTCAATTGGCCGGAAAACGCTTGAGGGGATTTATAGCGTTTTTAACAAACAAGTTTCTAAAAGATTCTGAAGGAAACTTTGTTGACTCGGAGCGTCCGATGAATTACGCGGATTTGATTTCGGAGGAAGAATGGGAGACGTTTGTTGCAAAGCGAAGATCAAAAGAATTTGAAGTGAGTACAATTTATCATGAACTATGTATAGTATATATACTTCTTCCATGTACAGGAGTTCTGATAAACTTGTTTTTTCAGGTTGTTAGTGGCGTAAATCGTCAACGGGCATCAAATCCCGCATATCCATACAGAAAGGGCCAGTTGGGATATGCACGATTAGAACAAAAAATAATAAGTACATATAAATGCTTTAATATGATATATTTACAAAAAATAGTAAGTATATATAATAGGATACAATGTTGTATGGAAGGCTGCCCGTGTGGGACGAGATGGAGTCGTTCAGGAAGAAGTTCAACAAGTCTTTGAACAATGTGTAAGTACAACGTTATCTTTGTCAGTAACTGATCAAAAGTGTGTAATATATTTATATATTTTTTTATCTATATTTCAGGAGACTCTGTCCCAGACCATAACTCCCGCCGAGGACGATGATTGCAGGAGCTTACTGAGTCGGGTGCTGAATATTCCTGAGTATTCTGGGCGTGTGAGGGGTAAGGGATTTGGTGTCACTCCATCCAAATTGTATAAGCAGCCAAAGAAAAAAATCCAACCAATAAAGAAGTGATGGAGAATTTGGAGGAATTGAAAGCGCAAATCCGTGAATTACAAAAGGATAAGGAGAGATACATGGCGGAAAGACGCGCTTCAGAGGGTAGAGCTACTAGTGACAAAGATAGTACCAGTTGTCCGCAGAAGCTTCCAGAGGTAATTGTATATATTACATTGAAATTAATTTAGCACACTTTACTTAATTGACACATTAACTGATCATTATTTGTTTAGGGCATTTCACTTTGTCGGCTATATTTATCGTCACCTACTCATCGAATGGTTGGCAAGGGAAAGGTGCATAACTTTCTGGGAGACTTACTTCACCACAAACCGCTCCCTTCTGGATTTTTGAAAGTATCTATTGATATTGCATTAGAGGGGAGTGCGTTGTTGCCTATACCAGATGATATTTCAGGCGCAACAGTGGTGGGAGACGCAATAGGAGTGTATGTGGCATGGCCGGCAAATCTGATTTGCATAGATGATGAGGTAGGTTGAACCTTTTAATACTCAAATGTTTTATGATCCATACATGAAAGTTATTATTACATCTACATTTTCTTATTTACATGATGATCTTAGACTCCTACAAAATCCAAATCAAAAGATGATAGAATTATTATGCGGGATACCGATTCAGCTGCATCAAAGAAACAGGTACTACTACAGTTACATGACTATCTTGTTATACATTAATTACTGAACTTATATATGACTTTTAGGTTCATGATCAGCAGTCGCAACAAGTCAGCAAGGGTAAGATGCCTGAAACTTCCAAGGTTCCCAGAAAAGCAATTGTTCCTCGATTTAGGATGTGCCTTGAAACATATGTCGGAACATCAGATGTGCCTGAGGGTGGCGTCCGTCAAATACACATGGAGGCAGGTATTTTCGGTTTTGAATATCCCGAAACAATTGCTAAGGAGGATTTTGATCAGGTTTTCAACCATTCTGAATTGGGCGTCGGTGTTATGCATTCATACATCAGGTACTTCAATCCATTTTAATTAAATAATTGAACATTTTAAAATTTGCTCGTTTAACTTAATATTCTAATGTTGATTATGTTTTTTTAGGTTCTTGTATGACAAGTTATTGGTCCCGAATGAATTGACTTCAGTATTCGCATTCTTATCTGCTAGTTGTGTCAACTCACGTATAATAGACCAGTCACCAGATACAGTCAAAGAGTACACAATGCAGAGATTTATGCGCGCGACTACGGAGAAGTTGTTCTTGTTGCCATATAACACTGGCTATGGGTTAGATTTTATTCTAAATTCATTTATTATAATTGTTCGATTTTTCCCTTTCTATATATATAACATTTCCGTCTAAACTGTTGTCTTATTTTATAGTGGACATTGGTTGTTGATCGCAATTAATCCGACGAAAGAAATAGTGTATTATATAGATTCATTGGATGGCGATACAACAAAATATGAAAATCTGAGGAACTTTGTTGATACGTAAGTGATGAGATATACTGTTGTCTTTAATTATATATCTTTATTTATTATGTGACATTGTTCTAAATATGCGTTTATATTATGTTAGAGTTATACAAATATTCAGAGCACAAAGAGATGCAACGTTGCCAAAAAGTAAGGCTAACAACATCAATTGGATCAGAGTGGAGGTATATTCTTGCATGTTTCTACTTGATAAAAATATTTAAACTATATATCCGGATAAATGTTCGTTTGTTTTTTCCATTTACAGTGTCCTCGGCAGCGCAATGGTATTGACTGTGGATATTTTGTATTGCGCTTTATGAGAGAAATTATTCTTTCTAGTCAACTTGAGATTCCAGTCATGGTATGGATCAATTCATTATATAAGTTATATGATTCCTTTTGATAGTTATCCGATACTTCATCTGAGTAATTAGTTTTAAACTTAAATCTTATTCGATCTGTTATATTATGTAGTATTTGGATGAATTCAAGTGCGCTACTTACACGAAAGCAAAATTGGAAGAAATTAAAGAGGAATGGTGTCAATTTAGTCTTGGGTTGAGAATTGTATAGAGTTATCGGATTGGAAGACTTGTAATTATATGTGAATTGAATGTATTTGTGTTGTTGTAATTCTGAGGATCGAATTTTGTTGTAACATATTTAAACAGGTTTATGTGTATACTAAAATGTTTATGAACAAAGTCATGAGTTACAATGTATCCAAAGTTTTGAATTGTACATATAAGGCCAAAGTTTGAATTGTATATTTAAGGTCAAAGTTTGAATTGTATTTATAAGGCCAAAGTGTTGAAATAAAGGCCTGAATTATAAGCAGGTTTGTGTAATATAAGCAGGTTGTTGGTAAAATATACAAAACAGGGTAAATATTTTTTTTTTAAAAAATTTTAAAATCTGGGACATTAGACAGCGCTTTTACATAAAAGCGCTGCTAAAGGTCACAAATATTACGCTACAAAAGCGCTGCTATAGGTTTGGAAGGGGGGGTCTAAGACAGCGCTTGTAAAAAGCGCTTCTAAAGGGTGGGCTATGGCAACGCTTTGCAAAAGCGCTGCTAAAGGGGGGGTCTAAGACAGCGCTTTGTGAAAGCGCTGCTAAAGGGGGGATGGTTGGGGGAATTATGCAGCGCTTACAAAAGCGCTGCTAAAGGGCTAAAAAAGCGCTGCTAAAGGTGCTGCTGAAGGGAGCTTTTAGCAGCGCTTTTTCATTGAAAAAAAGCACTGCCTTTACCTTTAGCAGCGCCACTGCGCTGCTAAAGGTCTTTTTTGGCATAGTGGCTCAAGAAAGAAGCTCAACTCAACAAGTTGTTGGACACAC
Source organism: Lathyrus sativus (assembly GCA_963859935.3). Lineage (NCBI taxonomy): Eukaryota > Viridiplantae > Streptophyta > Magnoliopsida > Fabales > Fabaceae > Lathyrus > Lathyrus sativus. The sequence continues at coordinate 666,784,650 of OZ012738.1, forward strand.
ATGTAGATTCCCTCCGGTATTATCAACCGACTCTAGACATGTATTGTGCTAAGTATAATGATCTAGTGGAGCATTGCAACCTCATGATCTGTGATATCCCATGGAGGTTGGAAAGTGCAATTCAAGACTTGGAAGGGAACAGTGTCCCTCCTTCAGCCCATCACTTCATCTAGCTTTGTGATCAGATGGTTAGCATATTCATGTTTGAGTCAAAGAAGCTTGAAGAGTGTCTCCGGAAGAAGGCCTTTTAGTTGTTCAGTTCTTTCTCTTGTTGCATGAACTGCTGTATTCAGCTTGTTGAGCAATCATTTATACTGAACCCTTCTCTGGAAAATTATTGAAATTGTTTTTTGGTTTCAATTGTGCATCTTTATTATTCATTCGCAATTCTATAATACCGATGATAATCACGAGTTCTCGAAAGTCTCTTGAACACCATTCGAGCATTGCATATACCTGCGCATCATTTTTTGCATTCCCTGAAACCCGACCTCATACACCGCTTGCCCTTTCTGCAGTAGAGCGAGCTGACTTCTCGACATCCGTACAACTCAAGAAGTAATCAGAAGAGAATCATGGATCAGCTAGAACAAAATCAAGCTGCTAAGAGGGAAGAAATGCAAAGCATGAAGACGCAGATGAACCAACCCATGGAGGTAATTCAGAACATGGCCAGAAGTCAAGAAGAGATGAGGCTAGCAGCAGAGAGAAATGTTAATCATACCCCTGCTGGCACAGTTCCTAACGCAGATGACGCAGTTCCAACCCCTGTTGGTGCAATCCCTACTCGTTGGTGCATTACTTATTCCTGTTAGCACAGTCCATCCACCAGCTGGTGCAGTCCATCCTCTCGGTGGTACTATATTGCCATTGGTAGTGACTGTGTGGAAGGCTACATATAAGGTGCATTTTTTCTCAAATTTTCACACAGTGCTCAAAATATTGATGGGATCAAGGGGTGATTGCCACACACAAAGACAATGAGCAGATTAAGAAAGCTGGAAGATTCAAAAAACGTGAATCGAGTAAAGATTACACAAAAGAGTTTAGCATTAGGTTGTATACAAACCTAAAGGATATAACAGGAAAAATCATTAAAAAAACAATGTAGAACAACAAAATCTAAAAGTTAACTTTCGTACTATCCTGAAATTAGAAAAACGCATAAGCAGACATGCCCAAATGCTCTAACTTCAAACTTCAAAAAATCTATATATATGCCTCACTAACCAACCTATTAGGCGTTCTAATATACCATAAACAATCTATTATGCATTTAACTTCAAACTAATGCATCACAAAACAAAACAAAAATGAAAACGAAAAACTTACCGAATGTGAAAAGTCGACGATTTTCAATTGAATGTAGTGGAGTATAGGTTGATTAATGTACTAGGCTTGAATGTAATGTCGGACAAGTAACGAGAAAACTTGAAAAGGATGGACACTGAGTTTGCTCACAAACTTGATTTTGGGTTGAGTAAAACTTTTTGAAATGAAGAGGGAAGAGGGACGATCTGACGCGTAATATAATCAAATTGGTACAGAATTTAACCTTCGGAAAAAAAACAGACAATAACCTCCTTATTGTTTCAGCTCAGTTCCAGCATGAATCTTAAATTTGACTGTAGTTGCATTTTTAATACGTCTGAAGTATAAATTCTGAATTTTAGAGACATTATTGATTTTTTCTGAATTTTAGAGACATTGATTTTTTTACTAGGATGGTTGAACACCAATAAAATTGCGAGGAGGAATGTTTTCTTATGAAAAAAATGAAAAGGTATTTTAGTTTTGATCAAATATGTATATATTCCTTTCATTCTGAACATGTGCCTTCATAGGCTTCACACAAGACCAAATAAGTCATCATTCTCAAGTACTACAGAAGAAGACACATTCGCTCCATAGCATTGACATTTTCAAGATTCTATAATTATGTTAATTTGTACGTGTATGCAAATTACTCATCCATTTAATTATTCAAATTCCATTAAACAGCCTCTGATGTACTCTAAGGTGTAACTTGCTGGTATAAAATGATACGTTGAAAGAGTATAAGAAATAGATTCAAAGTTCAATATTTGCTGCTAACAAAATCTCCTATATAATGGCAGATAGTGACAGAATGAGACAACATGAAATTATTTATTATTTTATTTTACTCGTGGACAAAATAAAATTTGAGCTCATGAAACATTGCAGGTCACAAGTAATCATCAGCCCCAATGACCATGTTCAGAGCCAAGCAATACCCCGCCACTGTTGGTGGTTTCCAAAGGCAGCAACATGTCTATGAACAATGGGGGTCTTGTTCCCACACTGAGAGAAAAACAAAGCCATTGTTCTATCATTGTCATACATCACAAGTGGGAAAGGACTCATCAATCAATTCAAACTTATGTAGCTCATGCATTTCAGATTGAATGTGTGCTACCTTACCACATGTGGTTTCATTCAAATGTTTCACTTTCTCAAATTATTACTAGTGTCGACGTGCCAATTTATTCATAGGTTCAAAACTCTAACCGGTCAACAACACAAAACATGAATGCTAATACAGTCAAATTGAGAGGTTAATACAGCATGATGAAAGTCGGTTATCTATTAACTGCTGCTACTGAATCAGTAAAAGAAATTTCTAATCACTGGTATTTTTTTACTGTACAAAAAATTCTACACCAATTTGTTAAGGCTTCCCTCTAGAAAGCTTCATACACATCACAGGTAGTTGATTCAACCCTTTGATATTAATACAAATTCTCCTCGAATATCAGTCTCAGGCTAAGTATGTACTACCTATTTTGATCTACCAGATTTACTGTGATTCATACAAACTCAAATTATTAATGGCAATGGAAAGATCAGATTCCATCACACTATCACATGCCTTTGGTTGAGCATCATCCTTGATGGAATTTTCTTCCTTCCCATCTGCTGCAGCCACACATTCCTGAAATCTGAAGCAACTGATGAGGTGGTCATTAGTTAACCCTGCAACCTGCATGAAGGAGTATATGACCGTGGGACCCACGCCACGGAAACCTCTTCTCAACAGGTCTTTGCTAATAACTTCAGCTTTCGGTGTTTTAGCAGGAACCTGTCGAGGATATCGAAATTTGCTAACTATAGGCTTGTGGTTCACAAAACTCCAAATGTAATTGTCAAATGACCCAAACTCTTCTATGACCTGGCATCAGTAAAACCTGCAAAAAGTTAGTTGCAACAACAATCATAGCTGCGGTGCAAATTGTGCAGAGTGCAATTATGGCAGTTGAGTAAAAGAAAGCATTGTAGTGTTTAATGTTACGTGGCTAAGCACATACCAGCTAAGCATGTTAGCTGGTTAGAGAATCCAAATAATTAGGTCTCACATCATTGCAGCAAATTAGAATATAAGAAACTCATACTGTACAAAAGATTAATATCATGGGTTGTCCCATATGGTCCATGCAAATTAAATGAGGGCCAGGACCACAACCCAATTACCCTTATTACCTAAACCTCCCTAATCAAATAAACATTAAATACCAATTTTAAAGTCATTAAATTGATTTAATATCTCTCTCATTAGTCTCTCATTATCAATGGTAATTATGAGTTAAAATATTACAGCAAAGATCTTAGAAAATCAACTCAAGTATTTTTTCTTCAGAAAGGGAACAGAATTCATTAATTAAAGAAACAGAATTGAACTATCCCGCTTGACAAGTTTTCCTTTTTATGAAAATTATTAGACTTACTTTCCTAAGTTTCTCCAAAAGATCAATACAAAAAATAAAAATATAATTTTTTTTCAAAGGGAAATCTCTAAATTGCAAAACATTAAGCAGTTGACTTCTGTCTAGATTAGCATAACCTCGGGATTTAACTTTATTCGTATATCATGAATATGGAAAGTATAAAGTACCATAGAACGGCTAGTAGTATCACACTTGTTTCCTAAACATATAATTAAATACACCCACACAAAATCTCTTGAATGAAATGGTTTGGGTTTCTTTTAGCTTAACAAGAGGTTTTGGGTTCAAATTCAGTCCTGAGAATGTAACAGCAAGTTTTGTCACCCGTTATGGTCCTACCAACTCGATGAATTAGTCACTGCAATTGCGTGTGTAGATACCCAGTTTATCCCAAAGAAACCCATATGCACCCAATATAGAACTATAGATTTTGAATATGGCAGTAAAATACCGCAATCCTGTAATCTGTCTGCTTCCACTTTCAGTGGTCCTCACCCAGAAACTCCCAAGTAATTATGATCTAACCCAGGAAGGAAGACATATTGCATAATAAAGGTAGCAAAAGTCATGAGAAAACTAATATACCTTTGATATTTGACGTGCATTTTCAATTATTCCACGCAATTTCAGATCAGAGAGTAAAGAACTTGCAGTGGTTCCTGGTGCCAACATCTTCTTCTCATTTAATTTCGAGACAGCAACTGGATCAAAGTCAGCAAAAGCTTCCCTGCAAAGAACTTAGTTAACAATACTAATGTGAACAAAGTTAAAGAAAAAAATAGACTACATAAGAGGTAGCTGCAAACCAGCGAAGATTAGAGCACAAGAATTGACAATAATTTTAAAGAAATAAAAAGAAATTCTACGACAATAATACCTAAAAATGTGTCTCTTGCTTAGAATGGCTGGCCAAGCGAGTTCAGAGAGAGCACTTGAAAGAACAAGAACCTCAAACAGTTTCCTACATGTGGTTAAGAGTGCCAAACACAATTTAATGGAAGGTACATTCTTTTTCCAACCAACATAACAAGACTATTTAGTGTATAAAAGCTTACTTGTCATCATGTACTGGAACTCCCCATTCTTCATCGTGGAAAGTAGCATAACATGGCTCTAATATCAACAGGTAAACTTAGTCAGGAAAACAACACTTTTGAAGAAAGCCAAAGTAGCTCAGAACTAAATAAAACTCGAAGTGTATTGTAGAGAAATTTCCAATAAATGTATAGCTTGTGCACATTTATCTGTAGTGCCATTGACCTATATCAGGTTCATACAGTGTAATTATCTTGGAATTCTCAACTTTCTCTTCAATGATCAAAAACATCAACTAAAATATATTGTAAGAGGCATGTGTGCATTGCATGTTCTATCCTATTTTGGCTACAGACTCATTGCATGAATGAATATATGAAACACAAGCAATAAAATATTGAAAATTAATATACCAGACTTCATTATTATTCACATTAGTTTATATGGAAAATGATATGACAGTGTCCAAATCGAGTTATATATTTAAAGTAAAACCCTTTTCTACAATTAAGAAATCTATGTTTAAGTTAAATGGACCATACAGTTCACGCAATATGTCAATATCAGCTCAAATGCATAAACAAACACATTGCATGAGACCAGACAGTTGAAATTAAACTACAACAGCCATAATCGTGAAAGCAATTCAGCATCCATAAGTATCATGAACAAAACTAAATCCTACAAAATTAAACACATGACTCTTCCCCGGCTTACGGTGTTTTAAAATCAGTATAGCATGCCTTCTTGAGAATTTAAGAAAATTAGATGAAGGAGTTGAACAAACCAGTATTAGGAGTAATCCAAGCACACCTCTTCTTGGATTGTGTGCCATCAGTAGGAGGGGACTCTAACACACCATCAGAAACAACACTTCTAGGCTTCGACACAGACCGCTTCCTTGTAAAACCATAGCTATTAGACCGAGTCAATCTTCCAGTAGAAGCTCGGCTATGGAATGAATCAGTAGACGCATCAGATGAACACGAAGCATTCATGGACAAATTAGAATGCAACAACTGCTCGTGTCGGCGCAGCACTGAAGAAACACTGGAAGAATGTGACTGAGGAGAAGCATCTTTCTTCTCTCTGGCCAAATCAACATCCCTGCCCAATTTCTCAGCCTTCCTCAGTGGCTTAGAGGCATCTTTCCTAGAACTATAAGAGCCTGTCTTATTTCCAGCAGGACCAAACACAGGCCTTGCTTCTGAGTCAGCAACATTCATAGACCTCAATCTAGGACCTCCTGAGGCTGACATTGACACAAATCTCCCTTTTTTTTTACAACTCGCCAAAACACAGTCACCCCAATTTCTTCTCTTCTAACCTCACTACTCACTCTAATTCTCAATCAAAACTACCCATAGAAATCCACTGAAACCCTCACTTTTTTTATCAGCTAAAAAACATACAAAAAGGGATCATAACTCATATGAAACTTAAAGCAAACACCTGGTGTGCACAATGACGTGTCCCCAAAAACAGATCTTGAATTCTCAACCTTCAAAGTGAACAACGAGAACCCATTAATCAGAAACCCAAAATGGAAAACCCATAAAAGGTTGAAATTGACTTGATTTAGGAAAATGGGTTGACTTTTGGGAGCAAAATTAGGGTTTAGGTAGAGTTTGGTGGTAATTTAGAACTGAGCTCAAGAGAACCTCGAAAGGTCAAGATTCCATTCAGCATTGTGGAAAAAGTATAGTACTCTTCAAGGCAACATCAAAAAGCTGGAAACATGACAATCACACACGTTCCTTGAGCAGAGTTCTAGTAAGAATAGGAAAGAAAATGAGAGAGAGAGAGAGAGAGAGAGAGAGAGAGAGAGAGAGAGAGAGAGAGAGAGAGAGAGTAGGGTTTTGATGATGATTTATTTATTTGGTTACTGTGGGGTTTGATGAAACAAAAGAGAGCAAGGTACAACAAAGTAATACTAACAGGAAATAAGGAAAGGATGAAGATAGAGTGGAAATAGTAATAAGAGAGAGGTGAAGGTGTGAAAAATAAAAGAAAATAAAAGAGTGAACAAGACCTTTCATATCCGCCAGACAAAGTTTGAAACTACTACATTTATTGATTAGGTGTTTGAATATCTAAAAATTGTTTTTCTAAAAAAAAATAGTTTGAAACTACATCTATTTTTAGGTGTTTGAATATCTAAAAATTGTTTTTCTATAAAATTAAAATCAATTTTAAAATAACATTATTTAAAGTCTTTATATACATATTAACACATGCAATAAAATTGTTTTCACAGACGCCGTATCGCTGACGTCAATCATGGTATTAGATGGAGGTAAGTCTTCTAGATTGTTATTTCGGGATATTCTCATTGTCAATCAATCACTACTGTGAATGAGATAGTGGATCTGGTTGAAAAGGGACTTATGAAAGTCTCTTTTAAAGGAGGAAACCAATTATTGCTGAATGCCACGATGAATAAGAAGCTTTTTCAGGAACGGTGCAATCCTTTGAATGAGGTGTGAATTATAAAACTCCTTGGAAGGAATGTGGCTACCATTTGATGAATGATCGGTTGAAGAATATGTGGAAACTTACTTAAGATTTTGAAATCATGGACATTGACAATGGTTTTTTTAATGTCAAGCGTGAAATGCTCGCAGATAGGGAGAAAATATGTCAGAGGGTCTGTTGATATTGTTTGATCATTATTTAGCAATGACTCAATGGACTACGAACTTTGCATCTCATATCACAAAGGTGAAGAAGACTCTGGTTTGAATACAATTTCTAAGGATTAACTTATTGTATTATGATGAAAGTGTCCTTCTTGGTTTTACATCTGTTATGGGTACTTTTGTCAAGGTAGATATTAACATCCTCAATGTTGATAGGGGAAGGTTTGTGAGAATTTTTGTGGAGATTGATCTGACCTTGTCGGTTGTCGGAAAGGTTAATGTTAATGGCCACTAGTACAACGTGTAGCATGAAGGTCTTCACATTATTTGCTCCAGCTATGGTTATTATGGACATCACACTTGTGATTGCAAGAATACGCCAATTAAACTAACGCATTCGACAATTATCCTACAGTGGCACAACCAAGAGGTCCTCTAGAAAACAATGTTCTCCATGAGTAAAGACTAACGAAACTGCATCAGGGAGTGGGCGATGCTAGCACTGAATTGTAGCAAAATAATCTGGAGAAACAAATGTAGTTCATTATGGTTGGATGGTGGTGCAAAGGAAAAACCTTCACAAAAGAGTTTATTATGGTGAACAGAAATATTTATCCATTAATGCCTCAAGAGATCCATTGAGTTCTAAAATCAAGGGGATTAATATTTCCTTAAAAGGAGTAAGTCGTGACAGCAAAATTGTTGGACCCAATCAACTTGAAGCAATTTCTAAGAAATGACGATTTGATAAGAATGGACCTTTCCCAGATGCGCGTCAGACGGAACGAATAGGACACCTAGGCTTCAAGGCCAAGTTTGCCATTTTGGAACGACATCTTGTTATTAGCGGACCTTCGCACAAAATTGGGCATACTTTTAACTTCTTCCTAACATAAAGGGGTATGCCTAAAACTGTTAATACATAGTCATCGCTCCCATAGTAAATATGGGTTTGAAGACTATCATGCAATATAATATTCTGCGTTCTGAACCGACAGCAAGTCAGGCAGATGGAAATAACCAATGTGTTATGGATGAGGGTGCTACTCAAGAAAAAGGAAGGTGTTCATGTAACTCCCATTGAAAAGAAACCAACTACGTAAATTGTCATATGTTTATGACTTGCTTTGTCACCTCCATCAACTAGAATAGTTATGTTATATTTCAAAGAAGTCATTGTTCTCTCCTGTAATATATGGGGTGTAACACCCTAAACCCCAACATACGATTTTAAAACATAATGCGTAAATAATTCTAAAAAAAGGTGTCACATTTTCTCAACATAAATATCTTTCTCGAAAAAGTATAATTATAGCGCAAATAAACGATTAAAACCATCTCCAATTGTTTCATAAAATAAAACGTAACTTTATTAAAATTTTAATTTAGTTAAACTCAAGAACCCACAAAAAACATAATCAAATAATATCAACCAAAGTGTTACACTGTCAGAGTGACTCGCAAAAACTAAACAACGCAAAAACAATAAACGAAGAAGGTCAACTACGCCATCCTCCAACATAAGCAACATTTAATGCTTCTTGGACTCTACCTGAGTATCTCCAACATAGGCGTAAAGAACAACACAGAAAACAAATAAAGGGTGAGAATACATTCATATATGTTAATGGTGTATAAACAGCAAGGATAACCCATATCAACATATAATTAATTCGTACAATGTACAACATACAATTATTATGAAATGTGTAATTTCTCTACTCACATGCATGTGGTACCATCCTACAACACTGGACCGAAGTTCTACAACACTAGACATCAAAATTATGTTACTGAGGGATCCTCAACACTAGACTAAAGTCGTACAACACTGGACCAAAGTAAGTCGTACAACACTGGACCAAAGTAACAAGCTAACATCTGATACACATGATGCATGATGCTACAAACAAACGCAAATAATCTCCATTTGAACCTCTTACTCCAATTATCAATTATCAATCACAACATTGGATCAAAGTCCTTCAACACTGGACTGAAGCCCTACAACATTGATCCGGAGTCCTACAACACTGGACTAAAGTCCTACAACACTTGACTGGAGTCCCATAGCACTGGACCAGAGTCCTACAATATTGGTTCCTCTCGAAACCTAAAACATAGCATAACTTACAACTTTTCATCATAACTCAGTATTATTATCAAAATATATTATTTTCTCGTCAATACTCATAAACAACATCAAATCACATCAAAATCATGTTTCCTGCTAATCTTAGATTCAAATAATTACTTAAAATATCAAACAGAGTTAGAATAAAAAAATGAATATACTCTAGAGAGCTTAGAATGTCTATTTTATGAATCTAATTTTCATTTTAGGACTTAATACCCTAATCGATTCAATCTAATCATACGAAAATAACTGGTACTGGCACCATGAAGAATGTTTTGTTGGACTTCAAAATAACACAAAAAGTTATAAACTTATGATAAAGTTATGAAAATATTCAGTCTAAAAGATCATTAAACTCTCTTTCTAATGCAACATACGACACCCTAAATAAACTTACGAAACTCAAGTTATGCGTGAAACATGATGACCAATGCAGGGCTGAATTTGACTACGCCTCTGGTATAAAAATCAGAGAACTTATATTGTTGTAGCGCCCATAAACCCAATTTATCTGCTTCAAAGGAAGAATTATTGCGTTAGCTTTCTAACGTAACTGATGGCACCTCAAAAAGACTTACGAAACTCAAGTTACGCCTAAAACAAAGTGGTAAATCCCCTTCTATGTTTACCTGTGATTTTTTGTGTTTTTCTCCCTATTGAACAAGTTCAAAACTCGCCTATTTGAGTTCTAACCACACTATAAACACGCTAATAAATACAACTATGATCAATATGGCTCAAATATCATAGATCTAACATGTTATAACAATAGGATCATGGATTCAACCATTTAAGGATGATAACTCTAATTATCGTCTTATCATAAGGAATCAACAGGGAGAATGTCAAATTCAACATTTGCCTTAACACAAGGCGTCAACAGAATATATTATTAATTGATACACATAGGTTAACTAATGGACAATAGAAATCAATAAACATCACATATTTATGAACTCATCAAAAGGCATCAATGGACAATATCAATTACTCTCGCCTTAAAGAAAGACATCAACATACATATCAATCAACTCTCGCATTATAAAAAAGACATCAACACATGTTATCAAATCAATGTCAACAATGATCAAATACAAACAAGAGAAATATTATCATAATAATTGTCTTAGAAGGTTTTACCCAAACCTTATTTGACCACAAACATTATCACAAAGAGGCAGAAAAAGAAGAAGGTAGAAGAGTAAGAAACCCTCATTATCAATATATTCCTAAACACTCACATATGAACAATTTCTCCTCCCTTACCTCGAATTTGCAGGAAAAGTTGAAGTTTTGTCTATGAAGCTTCTCTTTTCTCCTTCCCAAAAGCTCTTGTAGAGTTTCTCTCCTTTTTCCTTTTTTCACCAACAACACCTGCTAACCAAACTCTCTCAACTTTTCTATTTAAATAAATAAAAATTTGATTTCTATTTTATTTTAATTAACTTCACAACTCCCCTCCCCCACCTTCCTACTATATTTAAAAAAAAAACTACATTTCTCCTCAATATCTGAATATTATCATATTTCTCTATTATTTAAATAAATAAAATTTAATTAAATTCTAGCTTACTACTAAACCAAAAATTCTCACTTCTATACTAATTTTATTTAAAATTCATCAACTTAAATAATTAAACTAATGGTTAAATATATGTCACTCGCTGCCAATATAGCGAGTTTTGATTTCACCCCATATAAAATTATTTTTTGTGATTCCCCCTTGAAATATCAAGATTCTATTTGTAAAATCCACGTGCACTATTTCAGCGTAGATTCCATTTCTGGGTGATGTGGCAGTCAACGTGGACTTTTTTTTAATTTTTTATTTATTATTTAAAATCCAAGTGTATTTTTTTTACTTTTATTTTTTTAGTATTTTTATTGTTTTTATATATTATATTGAGGGTATATATTTTTAATATGTTTTTTTCCGTATTTTATTTAATTTTAATTTTTTCAAATTAATTAATCAAAATTTTAGGGAAATATATTGGGCTTAGCCTTTTTGGCCCAAGTAATTTTTAATTTGCAATGAAAGTGCATAAGTAACAATATAAACACTGAACATTTTCTTAAATCAAACGATGTGGAACAATATTACACTTGTTTTCTTAAATTAAACACTGAACTTTAGAAACATTTTTGTTTGTGGAGGAAAGGAAACTTGTTTGAACCATGTTACTCTCCACTTTCTGGTACACTCATTTCATCGTTTGTACCTGTTTTTTTGTTCTTCCAAATCCATAAACTTCAAGTAACAATGAATGACATATGGAAATGATTGGGTGTCAGTTATAGAAACAAAACATGTTTCATCATTATTGTATGTTGAAACTTTAAAAGCCACACTATCCAAAGTAGTTGTTGAAAGTGAATGATATCTCATATGGATTTAGTAGTTGTTAGAATAACAAGGTCTATAAAAAATTTCCACTTATAAGAGAATATAACTTATAGAATTAAAGAAGTAATAATGACACTTCTGGCTTTTAAATTTTCAAAGTTTTCAACCAATAATGATCAAATGTATAGAGAAGAGGAAGAATCAGAAGCACCATTATAAAAACGGAGTTCCTTTTTGAACCAAAACACAAAAAGAATAAGAGAATAGGTCTCCAGGTACAAGAAGAGGTCCAAGAAGCTGTGGAGGTCCAAGAAGTTGTAGGCATCCAAGAAGTTGTCCAAGTCCAAGAAGAGGTTGAAGAAGTTGTTGTTATGGGTGTAGTTGTGCAAAACCCTACTCATAATCAAGAAATCTCTGGCAGAGAACCTTTGAGACCCAAGAGAGCTATCAGGAGAAAAAGATCAAGAAGAAGAATAAGGGGGAGAATTATCTTCGATTTTGATGATGATGATGATGATGATGAAAAAGCACCTTATAGTTGGAAAAACTTTATCTCAAGCAGGGCATTTAGATATGGTTTTAAAAAAAGGAAAGTTGCAGTTAATGAATATTTATTTAGTGAAAGTTGTATTCAAGGAATTCTATCAAGAGTTTTTATTGTCTTCAACATGCAGGAGTTTTTGTTCTCTTCAATATGAAACATGCGCTTTGAATGATATTGACTTCATATATTTGAATGATATTGTCTTTGATTTAATGTTTGTTAATTTCTGTACTTTATGTTTGCTAAAAATATAACATGAATCATATTCTTATTAACTCGATACCACACATATTTAATACTTTTAAAACAAGTTAAAATTCAAAGTTTAGTTATAAGAATACATGCAGTGAGGGTTGAACATAACCTTTGCATTTTCAAGCTTCAAATGCTAAACAAGAACACAGGTTCTAATGAAATATGTCTCCATTGGTAGCAGAATTGCAGGAAGAAGGATTTGAGTTACTGAGTATTACTGAGTTTAATTCGAAATATGTTTCCATTATCTTACCATCAATAGAGTCCAAATCTATTGCAAGAAAAAGGTATGAAACATGAAGGATTTGGTGTTGACAGTGAACATATAGCTTGACAAGGAAAACAAGAAAAAGGTGGTGAAAGCAGCTTAATATGTATTTGTTAGATAGAACAATGGTTTTGTTGTTCTGGTTGTTGTTGTGGAAAAACAAATCATAGAGAAAAATAGGAACACAATAACAACACAAGAGACTAACGTGGAAACTCCAAAACTGGAGAAAAAACCACGATCGTTGTCAAATGACAACTAGAGAACAACACTATGTGAAAATTGTTATAACACATAGACTACCCTTAACCACCCCCAAGGCCTCAATACACCCACACTCTCCAAAGCAAATATTTAACTACCCCTCACAACACTTTAAAACCAAGAGTATAAGAGAAAATATACAAAAGTAAAATACAAGCTTAAAGTGCTTTTGACTGGTACATCATGGAATGAAAAACTTGAATCCTATATATAGCATTGGATTCCACTTCCTTCATAAAACTAAATGATGTAGGACTTCAAATAACTTGTATCATATATATAGTCTTAGATTCTCTCTTCATTCACAAAACTAAGAAACGTGGGACTTCTTTAACATGTATATTTTCAACCAACCCCAACAATTTCCACCTGGAGTGGTTCAAAGCTTATTGGAAAGGTCTTGAAAAGTTATACAAAAGTGAAAAAGTAACTTAAATGCAAAAAATGAATATATTTGGAGCTATGATCAAAATCAATGCAAGAGGGAAAAACACTTGGTAAAATTTCATGGTTTTATTTAGCACTTTTCAAGTCATGTTTTCAGCCAACTTCAAGGGTGTTTTTGACCTAGTTCTACTTGGAATTTGAAAATTCCCAAAACATGAAAGTTGTAGAGCGTGATGAGGTATTTCTAAAAATTACAAGAACCCCCCCCCCCTCCCATAGCATTTGTGAGCTAGGAGTTTCGAAGGAGGGAAGTCGGGGTCCAAACACTTGAAATGCACCATTTCAAATTTGTCATAAACCAACTTGCTAACCATCTAAGTGATTCTCAACCATTAATTAACCATTGGTCTGATATTTAGAGTGTATGATGAGTAAAAATGTAGAAGGATTAAAGGATTGAAGAGCATGGCAAGTTGTCAAGTCATGTTGCATTATTAAATTCAAAGAAGTCCTAGAGGAAAGAGAAACTTTTCTTGAAGAAAGTCTGCAACAGCAGTCCCCCTAGTCCCTAGCCACACTTCAATCACTTCCTATTTCCTTCATACAACTTGTCTTAGACATCACAATGAGTCAAGAACCATCAAGATCAGCTGCATCAAGATCTTGGACATATTTGCTCTATTTTTCCCTCTAAAAGCAAAACTCTAAATTTGTCCTCACTATTGATCTCTTGCCTTTGCCTATAAATAGCACAGCTTCTATACATCAAAAACACCAGGAGCAATCTCACAAAACCAGAGAGAACTCAAAAAGAAACCTTGCCTTCCACTTTCTTGAAAACCAAGCAAGTTCACAAAATTCCTAAAAATCTGCCTTGAGCGGTTGGCCTTCCAAAATCATTTCCATACACTAAAAATCATCACAAACCATCTGCACAATCCACAAATGATGTGTGGAAGGTGTCCAAGATCTTAAACCAGTCAAAAGCTCCATATTTTCAAAAGTTAACTCTCAACCAAGGAAACTTTGACTTTTCATACAAAACTGAGTAACACTTTGCTCAGGCCTGTTTCAATCACTTCAACCCTCCAAACACCTTTGGTTTAAGGTGTATCAACTTTCCAAAACATCCAATACCCTTTGCATCATTTGTTTTGAGATCTGTGACAAAGTGCCCTCATTTACTTCAAGTGCAAGAAAACTGTGTCCTAATCAAGGCATTGGTTGGATATCAGCTAGAGCTCTTCAAGGTTTTCCCTACTAGATAAGCTTGCTTGGAAGTCTACAAGAGGTTAGTATTCACTATCTTGATGTTTACCTATCATAAACATGTTTAGTATGCTTTTTGTTGAGATGTGCTTGAAGCAAATGTAGTTCATGTGTAAATCTGCCAGATTTGATTTTGCCTTGATTATCATCATGTTTAAACATCTTGCTAATCATCATACAATGTGATTCTGTTATGTGTTTGTGCTTTTGAAAAAGAGTTGCTATATGTCATGTTTGAACATTGAGAAGATTACTTGCAACTGTTATGAATGGTTGGGATTTGAATGTTAAGTTGTTCCATTTACAAGTATTGTTTGATTCTGTTAAGTTCAAGTGGGATGCTTGAAGATTAGTGTTAGATCTTTTGCATTTGAGGACTTGATAGGTTATGCTTAACTTTGTTCTTATTGAGCTTGGCATTTTCTGTTGGAATCTAGTTTAGGTTTATTGCTGTTTGGATCTAAAAACAACTTAATGAACATGTGCAAACTGTTTTGGGAGGTGTCTACTATTATGCATATATGTGCCAACTATTTTGGATGTGTTTATGTTTTGTACATGCCATGCTATAATGTGTGGAGTATGATGAACGAATTTCTGACAAAAGTGTTGTTGATTGTTATCATATGCCTTAATGCCACTGTTTTGCTTTGATTGAGACAAAATCATGTTCTGATTTTGTTGCAATATGTCATGACAACCTCCTAGACTTAAAGATTCTTGGTGTTGGCAGTCTTAGATTAGAGTTCCTCTTTTGTGTTTAATCTATGATGCATTGTGTCTTGAATGAATATTGATTGAAGTTTTATTTTGATTTTGGGATCTGTTATGACCAGTATTGGTTGTTTTCAACTCACACACTTTGCAAATCACACACCACTTTCAGTTCTAGCACAAATTTGAACCATCCTTATGTACAAACTTTGCATATATCATGTTTTGAATGTGTGCACATCATCTATCTGATCCAAGCTTGCTTGCATTTCACTCAAATTTCCAAAATGCATCTCAAAGTTTCATCTTGCATTTGCTATCGGGTTTCAGTTTACACACACAGTTTGAGAAAACTAATAATGACATCTTGTTCCTTGTTAAAAATCATACAAGTTCGACTCTTGGTTTGTTAAAATTGATGAAGTTTTGAATCAGTTTGAATGTTCACGTTTTTGGTCATGTTGCCATGTTTGGTTTTGCCTAGAATTTTTACCTCTTTATGTATATTTATTTTTGGGGTGGCTTGATACAATGGATGTATCACCACCCCAGTGGTCATGACCTATGCGCTCACGTATCTTGCCTTGCCTCTTGACCTGAGTTCGATCCGTGTGGAGATCAACTCTTTTTGCTATTTCTTGCATTTTTCATGTTTATGCATATCTCTCTCTCTCTCACACCATGATCTTTCACACGTGCACATTAGCTGAGTTGGTGAAGTTTTACACCTGTGATCCAAAGGTGGTGGGTTCAACACCTACCAAGTGCACCTCTTATTCTTAATTACTTGATTTTTCATGTTTTCTTCACAATTTTGAAAATTTCATAACTTCTTTATTTTTCAAAATTTTTGATCCATTCTTTTTTCAAAATGTCCCTTATCATGTCTAATTTCACATAGTGAGAAGAGAATTCAAGGATATTCATCCTAGAAATACTTTATACCACTTGAAATTCATGTTGCTTTTAGGGTTTATCATGTGTCTTTTTGAGTTTTTCAAAACTTCTTCTTGATTTAATCTTGTGAGATTGTTTTGTACTTGATTTATGCATGTTTGTTAACTTGTTTGAGTGTTTGAGTTTTGTTCAAACTCAAGGTATTGTCATGTTCAAATCCTTGCTTTTGATGCATCTAAATTGATTAACAATGTTGGTTGTTGTTTGTAAACCATGTTATATCTCTTTATGTTGTAACTTTTTGAGTGATTTCTTTATGCTTTTCTCTACTTGCTTGGATGTCTTTTAGAACCATAACATGCTAGGGCTTGCTCTATCTTGGTTGTTACCATGAACTTGTATGTTTCCCCATGAAACTTTGAACTTCTTACTTGAAATATTGTAACACTTCTTGTATGTTTACTTGTACTTGATTGTCATTAATGCATGATTATTGGTCTTATGTTGTTACATTTGACATTCTTTAAACTATATGACATGCTTGCCTCAAGTGGTAACTTGTTTGCATTTAAACTTGTTTGAGTTATATGTTTTTCTCCTTGATGGTTGTTACCTTATTGCTCTTCATCTTTGTTATCATGCTTTAAAATTATTATACCTTCTATGTGTGGTCTTTTAAGAATCTCTACCATGTTCCTTCTCTAGATATTGTAATATCTTTATGCATTATGGTTGTAACCATTTGACTTGATTGTAATCTTTGCTTGATGTTCTCACATGCTTGTATCTCATCCTTGGTTGTTACCATACTCTTTTATATGTTCATCATGTTTGAATAAATGCTTATATGTGATTTTTTTAACTTTGTTAAGTTATTCCCCAAGTGATGGAACTTGTTAGTTCTCATCAAGTTGTCTCCTCTTTTCCCATTCCAAAGGAAAGTCTCTCTATCGACCTTTGGGCCATAGATAGCTTATTACCCTCCCTTTGACTTTGTTAAGTCATTTTGAACCATAACTTAGTTAAGTTAGAACCTATAGCCATTAGACTTTGGCTCTAAGTCTAAAAGACCTACCCCTTGTTAGGAGTATTCCTCAACTAGAACCTTAAGATAGAGTTTGTTAATTCTATGTAAGAATCATTGTCATGATTACTTACTCCCTTCTTGGCTTTTGTAAAAGACAATTCCTTTGAGTGTACAACCTATATTAGAGAGTTTTGTTAAACTCTATACAAGCATTGTTATGTTTGTTCCCCTTTGAACCTTGATCATAGTCAAGTATTCATCTATCCTCAGTGAGGTGAACTACGTTGCTCTGATTTTATCCTAGTTAGGATACGTAGGCAGAGGATGTGATATCTTTGCGAGCAAACTTAGAAACTATCCTTAGGTCTTTACCTTTACCCCAAACCCTATCCCAAACTATAGCAAACATCTAGCAAGTATAGCATACAAACATACAAAAGGTTCTTGTAGAGTACTACAGATGTTTAGGATGTGAAATACCTACCCTAGGCATAACCAACATCCGATCCCCGAATCTCTTAGCGTTGTTGTTACATCGCGCAAAAGGTCTTTCTTTCTTTAACCTTTTCCTTTATATAAATCAAAGTCCATTGTGAATTTAAAGAATTAAGATTCAAGTTAATCAATAGCTTGGTATCACGATTCTCACTGCAACACACCTATGATAGGAAGATGGTATATTCAAGAAGGCTTATAGGGAGTTAATTCCTGACCAAGCTGACTTGAGAAACCACCGCTCAGTGGAGGTCCTCTTGGGAGTAGTTTTATTGAACGAGTATTCGTGAAAACATTACTAATTTCAACCTAAGAGCCTGTGATACTGAGGACCTTTGGTTACATTTTACCCCCACTTGGCCTTTTAGAACGTAGTGCAATGACTATGAGGGAGTAGTCCTGAAGTAGTTGATACGCGATACTACACTCAGACGAGACTCTCTTGAAAATGTTATTGATTTCCAAGTAGTTGGTTTGTCAATAATATCTGAAAGATGGGTCGATGACTCTGGGAACTTTGTTACCATTGTGCAGGTGCTTTACCCCTTGTACACACCCTGTGGTTGGTTCTTTACCCATACCTCAAGTTGTGCTCTCGAACCTTTGATCTTGTTATGTGTGTTTTGCATCCTGTTTTGCATCACATTACATTTTCATCTTTGTATAATTCGTTGCATTTCATCTGTCTGTCCAGTAACTCATGTCTAACTGTCTATATCTTCTAGTGTACCTGTGAGTCGTCAAGTTGATTCCTCGACACTGATATCGAACTAGAGCTAACTACAATGCAGAATGTCAGAGCAAGAGGTATATAATGCAGAAACCCGAATGGAGATTGATGACTTAAAATCAAGCATGACTAAGCTCACCGAGATGCTTCAAGTCCTGATTGCCAGAGGAGAGCCACCTCAAAGGACTGTCATTCAGGAAGTTTCAAGCGTTGATCCTCCCCCTGTTCAAATTCCGCCTTCAACTTGGCCAGAATTTCGTTTACCTTCTAACTACTCTCCACCTCTTGCATCTACTGCTATGATCGGTCAGACTGCCAGACCAGTTTTTCAAGCTCTTATTTTCACTAAGCCCAGACCTGTGGTCCACATTGTTACCCAAACCGTTTGAGCTTCTTTTGATTACCCTCTCTATGAGTACAATGCTGCCAATGCTCAAGGTGAAGACCATGAAGATTTTGTTGATCCTGAGGTTGTCCATGAACAATTTCAAATCCTAGATAAGAGACTCAAAGCCGTTGAGGGTGCTGATTTCTTCAATTTTGATGCAGACAACATGTGCTTAGTTTATGGCCTTGTTATGCTTGCTAAGTTCAAAACTCCCGAGTTCGTAAAGTACAAGGGTCACTCTTGCCTAAGAGCTCATCTAGTCATATACTTCTGAAGGATGACATCTTATACCAACAATCAGAAGTTGCTCATCCACTACTTTCAAGATAGTTTGAGTGGCGCCTCTCTCACATGGTATATGTTGCACAATGCTTGATCAAAGGTATTGTTGATTCATAAAAATAAAATAAGAGTAAGTCAACCAATAAAACGATGTTACACACGGCGCCTAAAAGAGGACCCTTTCTCTTTGTTTTTTGGAAGAAAATATGAGAAATCCAAAAGAGGTATTGTCGACCTCTCTCTCAAAAAAGGTATAGAGTTTTTCAATTTCCTCTTCTTCTTCCATGCGTGTTGTTTCTCCTTGATCCTCCATTTCATAACCCCCACCATCATTTTTCATCACACAATCACCATAGGTTCTTATTCACCTCTCTCTCACAGTCTTGCCGGATTCCACCCGCTCACCTCAAAACCACCAGCAAAAGCCATCGTGAAACTCCATCAAACCTCCATAAAATCTATTTGCCTTGCTTTTCCGATGAAATCTTCAAAGCATCACCGTTGAATCACCATCAACTACTACTTTCTGACAACCACACCTCTACTGCTCACTGGCGAGGACACCACCTTACCAGTCATAAACTCCCTCTGTCAGCCCAAAACCTTCAAGCCATTTCGTGGCCTCCCTTTTCCCCTCTTACTTCTCCTCTTTTCCACCCCTTGAAACTTGATAATGACACTTTTGTTCTTCTTTTTTTTCTCATCATGCAAAACCCATTACTAACAACTCCCTTCATAGTTTCATTTTTTCCTCCACCCAAATGTCACATACTCCTCACCAAGACTGTCTCCACAGATCACCCTTACTTTCCGGTCATTACTCTTAAAGACCTTCTTCATCTCCTCGCGTAGCCATCCTGTTGCTGCTCTAAACCATTACTTCATTTTGCATACAAAATGTGTTATTGTTGTTCACACCAAACACATTTATGGCCAAGTTACAGTACTGTTAACGAGCTCAACATAAAAACAACTTCAACTTTGGTTTCAACTTTGAATTCGCATTGACTTTGTCATTGGATTTGCAGCAACAACATCAAGCAACAACTCGACAACGGTTGTGTTTCAGTTGGTGCTTTTTTGTCTCTTTTATTTCATTGTTGTTTTGGTTTTTGTGTTATTTTTTTAACTTTGATTTAATTTAAGTTCGAGTATCTCTGATGATGGTTGTAGTGGATTCTTAGTTTTGTTTTAATTTTGTAATTGTGTTGTAAATATATTTGGACAATGTGTGTGCTTTTTCTTCTTCTTGATTTCGGTTAGGATGATTTTGTTGTAACAATATTGTAACATTGTTGAGTAATGAAAAAAATATATACTGCTTGGGTGTTACTGTTGTTTTACTTTTCTTTTCTGTAAATCAGATACATTCAGTGGAATTGACATCGTTGATATGTCATAATGTCGCTGATTTTTCATTCAATATATTGATAAAATGTCATTGTTGGCTTGTGTTTGCGTTTTAACATTGCATTCTGCATGTTTGGTTGCATTATGTTATAATCTGCCCGCATTAAATTTCATTTCTGCCTGCATTAAATTCTATTTCTTTTGCTTTGTGTTTTTTCCGTTGAGTTTAACATTCACATGATTTTGATCCATCTTGTGATGATCACGTTAAGTGTATCAAGCTAATGGTTGATTTTATCGGTTTATGTACGACACTTTAGTTGGTTATCGTTGCATTTCGTTATTGTATGCGTGTCCGATAATCTAGCATAGTGATAATCCACATTTTTACTCCTACCAATTCACGTTTCCATTTGCAACTTGTGCTTTCATTTGATTTTTATTATCTTGTTTCCTCTCAATTCAACTTGCGATGATCGCTTATACATTAGCAGTTTGTTATTTCGGTTTGTGCTAATATTCAACGATCCAACTGTGAGGGCAAATCCTCATATACCATAAGTACTTGTGTTTCGATGATGTCAAAACGTAATTGACCGGTAAATTAGCAAGTGTACTGATTGTACCGATGTAGTAATAAGGGGAAATTCCCCGAATATTGATCTCGTGGACTGCGTATGAACACAAGTTCTATAATAATGCAATTGAACAAAAAGTCATAGGGTTTTGGTTTGTTTCTTTAGAATTATCAAGCCTAAAGGCAAAAGCAATAAAATAAAGGTTTTAGACAATTATGAGAAGCATTCTAGGGTAGGGTGTATGAAAAACCTTGTACTAGCCTTAATCCTTAGTTTTCAGAAATCACTGCTCAATTTAATCGTTACCGGTTTTAAAGATTAGTTGACTATAATTCCTTAGCAGAAAACCCTTTGGTATTCTTCTTATGCCCCAATTCCTTGGTGGTATAGGAACAATCCCAAGCAATATATTTTATCTAAAACATTACAGTTACTATATGGTATCCCTATTCCTAGGCAATATCTACTATAGTATTATCGTATAAACGTGTTAACAATCGTTTTTCCAAACCTAAGGTCAACCGTAAATCAAATCCTTATTTGTAAAATAAGAAAAGTCATAAGAAAATTATACAATAAAAACGATGATTAGAAAGCAGTGAAATCCATTATTCAAAGGAAATAAGGTTTTTACAGAGTCAATTCAAGGACACACCCCTAGCATTGGGGGTTTAACTACTCATAATAATACAGATAAAATCAATAATAAGATTAAACATTACAAGATAATCGGTTGCTTTGATCTTCAATCGCTTCCGCTCATGAGGACCTTCAGTTTCCCAACACCTTAATCACTCCAATCTTTCTCGTGAAATTCTTTTCTGTCCAAAAAGTCCCTTTTCTCAATTCACGATGCGTCTAATATACCAGAATTCAAATTACAATGCGAGATGCCTAAACTGCCTTCCGAGATAGCACACCAAAACTTAATAAAACTAATGCTGCAGGTTCAAACGAAACTCTGGAAAAATTTGCTCTGAATATGACTTTGACTCCAACACGAAAGTTGTATCTCTCTCTCTTAGATTTCCGACGATTATTAGAACGCCTCAAACGGATTCCCGAAACTCCAGTTATGATTGTTTCCGTGCAGACTGCTAAAGATTTTACTTTCAGTAGCCCTGACATGGGCAGTGTCACACGACACGGGCACCCGTGTCAGGCTGCTGGTTCTACATCAAAACTCTTCCTAAATCTTGCCATTTTCCCCGATTTTCACTCTGCTTCTCCTTTATTGTTTACCTGAACCTAGAAACAATGAAAACACCAAACCAACGTGTACAATGCAATAAAAATACATAAAATGTGACAAGATAAAACAAATGATTAACAGAAACAAATGGTAAAATAACGCGTAAAAACCACCGATCAAACTCCTCCAAACCTAAACCATTACTTGACCTCAAGCAAAAAGATTGGATAAAAATTTTCAAATCAAACAGCACATCCAATGAAGGGCTCATGATGCAAGGTGTGCCAATACTCATACGTGAGTTTTAGTTTTGATCGGCTCAAACCAGCTCTCTCGGTACTCATCCGTTAACGAAGGCATTACTTAAACACACACCGCAGTAAAACCACATACCTAAATCCCCCTTTCGGCCACCTCTCCAACTATGCTTTGGGCTTAAGTCTTTTCTTTGATTTTCTACCCCTTTCATTCGGATAATCAGATTAAGGCATGTACAATTTTTCTCGAGACTTTTTCCATGGCACCTTTATTCTTTTTCTCGCTCACAGGCATTTATAAGTCCACTTTGGGATGACTATAGAGATTCAACCACCGTTAGGCTAAATAACCGGGTGAGGGTTACCCAACTTAGAAGGACAGGTTGTGTTTACTGTCATTATTCAACTCTTTTTTTTTGTGCCACAAGTCATTCTCAAAATCAACATATACAATTCTTTCAATCATGTCAGACTATCACAATGAAATAATCGGGGAATACTTCTCAAATCCAAGTACTATGGCATAAATCTACATGTTGGATTCGTTTCCTTACTCCGGGGAACCTAGGGTGTTCAAATTATACCTCAATTTCCAAACTTTCTCAAGTTCCTTAGTTCAAACACCTCTTCCCTTGAACTCTAAATACTTTCTTGACTACCTTACACACATACCAATCACAAGAAAAAATTTATGGTCCTCGTAGGGGCGAATTCGACGTGATTTTTACCGAACTTAAAATAAAAAGGCATTTAAATTGAAAATTCAAAATGGTAAAACCTCCCCCAAAATTGAACTAAACATTGTCTCAATGTTCAAGAACAAAATAAGAAGAGGTGTAGTCATAGAGATCCTCACAGAGGGGTCGGCAGGTAATGCAACACCTCTTTGCTGCTCCCACGTTTTCCCTTGCACACTCTCGTTTATTCCTGCAAAAACAATAACTACAAAAAGAAACAACATCAATCCTTAAAATCTGTGGGTTGCCTCCCACGTAGCACTTCGTTTAACGTCACATGGATCGACGGTCGACTCCCCATTATTAGGGGGGTACTTTACCCTCCACACTCTCTTGCTTGACTTCTTCACAACAGAATATGTGGCAAGTTCAGAGATAAGAGCAACATGAAGTGGTTTCGATCGTTCTCTCATCTTAACAGTGTTGATATTCCCAACAGAAGGTTTAACATCTTTCTCCTTACCTTTCTTCCTAACCTCTAGAGCTTTTAAAGTGATTTCTTCATCAAAGGATTTCAAAGTGATCGTACCTGTTTCCACATCAATATTGCACCGACTAGTAAGCAAGAACGGCCGACCAAGTATGATCGAAGTCTCTTCATCCTCTGGTATATCCATGATTTGGAAATCAAATAGGAAAGTGAAGTTATCAATTGTCACCAGTACATCCTCTGCTAGCCCATATGCCATCTTAGTTGTGTGGTCGGCAAACTTCAAGCTTGTTCCCGTATCGCTCACTTTTCCAATATCCAACTTTTTGAAGATCGATAACGGCATGAGACTCACACTAGCACCTAAATCAATTAAAACTTTCTTAAAAGTTCGACCTTTTATAGTACAAGGGATTACCACTGGTCCATGATCCTTCCTCTTGATGGGGATTCTCTTTTCTTGCGATATTTCCTTACACTGCTCAGTTGTGGTCTTCGGTTCTTCACCTACTGATCTCTTTTTACCTATAACCTCTTTCATAAATTTCTTGTACAAAGGCATTTGCTCGAGTGCTTCAAAGAACGGCATGTTAATTCCAATTTGTTGAACATAGCACTGAATCTTCCAAAGTCTTTCTTTTTCTGATCCTTCTTTGTAACTCTTTGAGGAAACGGTAGTTTGATTTTCGATTTAACCTCCTCTTTCTTTTTCTCTCCCGTTGGTTTTTCAGATAATACAGCTTCTTCTGGTTCGTTCACTTTTTCTCTTACCTCAAGTTCCACCTCTATGCATTCATCCTCCTTAGTTTCTTATTCTTCCATCTTTTTCTGATTTCTTGTTGTGACAACATTAATACTCTCCTGGTTTTTCAGATTCGGTACTGTCGCACTCGGGAGGGTTCCTTGAGTGTGTGTTGAGAGGTGTTGGGTTATCTTCCCCATTTGCGCTTCAAGATTTTTTATGGAAGCTGTGTTATTCCTTTGAACATTACGGGTCTCTTCTTGGAATTACATACTTTGAGCTGCCATTCTTTCAATAGCTAACTCCCATTATGCTTTTTGAGGAGCCTGTTGTTGTTGTGGATATGGAAGTTGGTTTTGGTCTTTCCAGGAAAAATTAGGATGATTCTTCCATCCTGGATTATATGTCTGAAAATATGGATTGTTCTGCCTCAAAAATTTTATCTCTTCAATTTGTTGAGCAGTAACAAGACAATGCACAGTAAAATGGGGACCATTACAAACCTCACAACTCACAGCTTGGACAGGTTGAACCTGAGCAACAGTTTCAGTACCCACATTCATTCCCTTAAGTCTTCTTTCCACTTCCGCTTTGATTTGCTCTTACATGTTCACAACTTGATCCACTAGCTTCAACTTAATCTTACCTTCTGGTTGGTTCACAGTGCGATCATACAACTCAAGATGCTCATTGGCGAAAATTTCTTCTATGATCCTCTTGATACCAGTGGTTGTTGAGAAATTATTTGAGCCACCGACAGCAGTGTCTATAAGCTGTTTTATCTTGATTCGTAATCCATTCACAAAGTTCTGCATCTGCTCAGTGGCATCCATGTTATGAGTAGGACATGTCGTCAGACACCTTTTAAACCTCTTATATGCATCTCCTAGAGATTCCCCTTCTTTTTGTTTGAAATTGACAATGTCATATATTTTTCGAATAAACACTGAAGTAGGGAAATACTCGTTAAGGAATGCAGTTTCCATCTCTCGCCATGTGGTGATACTCCCAGCTGGAAGTGAATAGAACCATTCTTCCGCATCATCAGTCAGTGTGAACGGAAACATAACAAGTCTCTTGGCCTCTTCGGGATGGCCTTCTATCTTCAAAGATGTGGTAGTCGTTAGGAATCTTTGTAGATGTTTGTTTGCATCTTCATTGATTCTTCCATAGAAAGGCTTGCTCTCCAACTGGAGAATGGTGGAAGGATGTAGCTGAAAGTGTGCCACATTCACCGGTTGATTCATGATGGTCATCCGGTTTGGTTGAGCATTTGCCCCTCCATAGTCTCCCAAAAGTCTCTCTGCTAGTGGGAGATCTGCCATAGCTTCAGTGTCTTTTTCTGATTCCGAACCTGAATCTGAATGAACAGAAACTCTTTCTTCTTTTGAAGCTAATAGTCTAGCTTGCCTACGTCGTTCGCGTAGAGTCCTTTCAATTTCTGCATCCAAAGAAAAATTAGCTGAGGGATCTCCTTGTATGAAAATGTTAGACGCAGATTAGTAGTAACAAAATAATAATAATAAAAATTAAAAATAAAAACTGAAAATAAAATTTTGGTCGCAGAGCAACAAAACTTCAATTGAACTAGGATACAACTTATATTCTGGCAGTCCCCGGCAACAGCGCCAAAAACTTGACCGGTAAATTAGCAAGTGTACTAATTGTATCGATGTAGTAATAAGGGGAAATTCCCCGAATATCGATCTCGCGGACTGCGTATGAACACAAGTTCTATAATAATGCAATTGAACAAAAAGTCATAGGGGTTTTGGTTTGTTTCTTTAGAATTATCAAGCAAAAAGGTAAAAGCAGTAAAATAAAGGTTTTAGACAGTTATGAG
Source organism: Lathyrus sativus (assembly GCA_963859935.3). Lineage (NCBI taxonomy): Eukaryota > Viridiplantae > Streptophyta > Magnoliopsida > Fabales > Fabaceae > Lathyrus > Lathyrus sativus. The sequence goes on from OZ012738.1 coordinate 666,811,200, forward strand.
AAGCATTCTAGGATAGGGTGTATGAAAAGCCTTGTACTAGCCTTAATCCTTAGTTTTCAGAAATCACTGATCAATTCAATCGTTACCGGTTTTAAAGATTAGTTGACTTTAATTCCTTAGCAGAAAACCCTTTGGTATTCTTCCTATGCCTCAATTCCTTGGTGGTATTGGAACAATCTCAAGCAATATATTTTATCTAAAACATTACGGTTACTATAGGGTATCCCCATTCCTAGGCAATATCTACTATAGTATTATCGTATAAACGTGTTAACGATCGTTTTTCCAAACCTAAGGTCAACCGTAAATCAAATCCTTATTTGTAAAATAAGAAAAGCCATAAGAAAATTATACAATAACAACGATGATTAGAAAGCAGTGAAATCCATTATTCAAAGGAAATAAGGTTTTTACAGAGTCAATTTAGGGACACCCCCTAGCATTGGGGGTTTAGCTACTCATAATAATACAGATAAAATCAACAATAAGATTAAACATTACAAGATAATCGGTTGCTTTGATCTTTAATCGCTTCCGCTCATGAGGACCTTCAGTTTCTCAACACCTTGATCGCTCCAATCTTTCTCGTGAAATTCTTTTCAGTCCAAAAAGTCCCTTTTCTCAATTCACGATGCGTCTAATATACCAGAATTCAAATTACAATGCGAGATGCCTAAATTGCCCTCCGAGATAGCACACCAAAACTTAATAAAACTAATGTTGCAGGTTCAAACGAAAATCTGGAAACATTTGCTCCGAATCTGACTTTGACTCCAACGCGAAAGTTACAACTCTCTCTCTTAGCTTTCCAGCAATTATTAGAACGCCTCAAACGGATTCCCGGAACTCTAGTTATGATTGTTTCCGTGCAGACTGCTAAAGATTTTACTTTCAGTAGCCCTGACACGGGCAGTGTCACACGACACGGGCAGTGTCACACGACACGGGCACCCGTGTCAGGCTGCTGGTTCTACATCAAAACTCTTCCGAAATCTTGCCATTTTCCCCGATTTTCACTCTACTTCTCCTTTATTGTTTACCTGAACCTAGAAACAATGAAAACACCAAACCAACGCGTAAAATGCAATAAAAACACATAAAATGTGACAAGATAAAACAAATGATTAACAGAAACAAATGGTAAAATAACGTGTAAAAACCACCAATCAGTAATCATGGAAGAATCAGGTTTTCGGCTCTACCACCACAAGGCAAATGCATATCACACCTCTCATATCTCTCATGTGTGCATGTTAGGACTATCAAACTTGCCATATGGAGTCCAATGTATTTGGTAGATCATTGGTTATGTCTAGAAGCATAGATCCACAAAAAATAAGTATTTCTGCAAAATTACAGGTTTTGAGTCGACCAGAGGTCGACGCATGGTAGGCACATGGAAAAGTATGAATTCCCACGGGTCGGTGCACGATGACCTATGGTCGACGCATGATGTTGAGATTTTGAATATGTCTAAAACTGCAGGCTATGCGTCGACGCACAATCCTGTTATGGTTGACCGCTCACTGCATTTTCTGTATACGTTAAAGACTTTCACTTAGTTTGAAAAGTTGTTATGTCTGTTGGTTTTTTGGGTTACTATAAATAGAAGTTTGATTCATTTCTTCAACAATAATTGAAACATTGAGTCAATTGCATAAAAATAAGAAAAGTGAAATAGGTGCCCTAGTTCTCATCATCTTCATCCTCAACATTTCACAACATAACAATTACACACAACAATTCTTTTTTTGCACTGTGGTTTGTTCAAGGTGATAACGTCTGAAGCTGTTGATTGGGAATCTGGTTCGGGTTGAGATTGGGGCAGGTTTTTCTTGAATAAAACCTTGAAGGTTTTATCCTCCAAGATTCGTCAAATTTGGGGTTTTTTGGTACGGATCGTCTCTACAACATTCAGCTGAGCGAAGGTGATTGAGGAACGGTGGGTTCTGTCAATCTAGTAGCGACAATCCGTGAATTGCGTAGGAGAGATTCGGGTTCGATTTGTTGGTGTTTGAGATCATTCGGGCTGCGGTTTGAAGAACGCAAGATTATTCAACAAAGGGGCTGTAATCAGAGGTTTGTCCACAACAATTGAAGGACTTGATTCAACTTGAATCAAGGAACAAGGAGAGAAAGCATCATCAACAACCAGAGATTTTGTTTGTATATTCTGCTTGTCTATCCTTGTATAAATGTTTCAACTCAACAGGTGATATATATATTATATCGAGCTCAATTCTAGTTTTAGAATTGAGGGCAGACGTACCCCGAAGCGAGGACGGCGGGGGAACTGCCTCAACAAATCTTTGTCTCCTTTATTTTTCAGCACATTCATTTTTGTTTGATAATTGAGTAATTTTAGTATAAGCTATTTTATCAAAGTTAGCATTGGTTTGAGTAAGTGATTAACACTATTTTTTAATTCTAGTACAATAGTGTATTATATAAGGAAGCTAGAGTTACTTACTCAAGGCAAAATTCACTTGGAGTGCTACGCACGCCAAGTGTTTGATAAATTGTCTACACCAAAATTCACTTGTATTGTTTATATATTTTGGTTGGCGTTGTGTATCATTGGAACTATTCTTACTAATTAGTGATATTAATCAATTGATAGTGTGACTAGTGTGGTGATTCTATTTGCTCATTATCATTTCCATAAGGCTAGACGCATACCCGCTCTTCTAATAACGGTTCATTATAGACGGTATTTTTCCACGGCCACTTCCGCATATCAAATATTTTTAAAACCAATTTTTAATTGGTAGCGCCGACTAATTTTTTACTTGGGATCTATTCAACCCCCCCCCCCCTTTCTAGATCTGTGCCATCGTCTAACAAGTGGTATCAGGAGCACCGGTTCACTCTGTGCTTCAAATATAACTTTGATAGAAAATGGCTAACGAACCTTAAGGGGCTTATAATAGAGCTCCCATTTTTAATGGAGAAAATTACAGTTATTGGAAGGACTGTATGCGGGTGCACATAAATTCCATAGATAGAAAAGTGTGGAATGTTATTCTCAATGGTCCAATGGAAATAACTATGACCAATGTGAATAATGAGATTGTGCCTAAGCCCGAAGCACAATGGACTGATGATGATGAAAAGAAATATAACTATGATTGGAAAGCCAAGAATATTTTGATCTCCTCATTAGGAGTTGATGAATATTATCAGGTTTCTCATTGTCTTACGGCAAAAGCTATGTGGGACTCATTGCAAGTCGCCCATGAGGGGACTAATGATGTTAAGCTAGCTAGAATCAACATACTAACACAAGAGTTTGATCTCTTTTACATGGAGCAAGGGGAAACCATTGCGGACATGTAAAAGAGATTCACTCATCTTATCAATAGATTGCATTCACTAGGTAGGCCAATGGCCAATGATGTTGCTACTAACAAAATTTTGAGATGTCTTAACAGGGAATGGCAGCCGAAGGTAACCACCATCAAGGAAGCAAATGACCTCACAATTTTGGATCTAACAACATTGTTTGGAAAGCTGCAAGAGCATGAACAAGTGCTCCTAAGCCTAGAGCAACATGAAAAGAAAGAAAAGAAGGACAAAACAAAGATAGTTGAAAATAAATCTATTGCTCTCAAGACTTTCTCCTCAAATTCTAAATCTAAGGAGCATAGTGATTACACGTCGAGTGACGAAGAAGAAGATGACAAGAGTGAGGACATGGGGTTGTTCGTAAAGCGTTACAACCGCTACGTAAGAAAGAATGACATCCAACACTCCAAGAAGAACCTTGTCAACTTCCGAAAGCAATCTAGGTACTCTAGAAATGATGACACCAAGGGGAACAAAACAAGAGGATCATGTTACACCTGCAGAAAGACCAGACATTATAAACCAGATTGTCCCTTGAACAAAAAGGGCAAAGAAAAAGAATCAAATAAATTACATAAGAAGCAATCAAAGCCGAGGAGAGCATATATAGCTTGGGAAAGCGATAGTGATTCCTCTGAGGATGAAAGCTCAAGTGATGAAGATGAATCCATAAATTTGTGTCTTTCTGCTCACCAAAAGAACAAGAAAAAACAGGTACAACATGCTAAATATGATAATTCCTCTAACATGTCTCATTTTGAATTACAAGTTGCATTTAATACTTTGCATTGTGAAGCTATAAAAGCCTTTAAAAGGCTTGCCTCAAATAAACAAATTTTTGTTCACTTAGAACAAAAGATCCATGAGTCTGAAAGAAAACTCGAGGCACTTAAAACTTCTATAGTGGAAAGTACTAAAGCAGGTTGTGAGGATCTTAGAAGTAGAATAATTAAACGTGGGTGTGACACTTGTTACATTTTGCAAAATGAAGTTAGAATCCTAAATGCCAAACTTAACAAGGCTCTTGAGTCCAAAATCACTTTTGCTATCGATAAATCTGATTTTACAAAAAGTATGGTGAATTCATATCAAAAATACAAATATGTTACAAGGGATCAAGATAGCAAAGGCAATTCAAAAGTTAATTTTTCTTGTCTATATTGTTGCAAGAAAGGCTATTCCATTGCTAAGTGCCGCTTTAGGAGATTTTTGGTTCCTAAAGGCCTTTATCAATGGTTGTCTAAATGCGACCATTTTGTTACTCACGACTTAGGACCCAATAAGCCATTGGGTACCTCCTCTTGTTAATTGATTTTTCATAGGTACAACGTCTTGAGAACACCGAGAGAAGATGGATTCTCGATAGTGGCTGCTCAAGACACATGACAGGAGACATATCTCTCTTCATCGACTTCGTGGCAAAGAAGAAGGGGTATGTAACCTATGGAGATAACAATCGCGGTGCAATACTTGGTAAAGGTAGTGTAGGTAACCCTTCTTCCACTACTATATCTGACATATTGCTTGTCGAGGGTCTTAAACATAATCTAATTAGCATTAGCCAATTATGCGACAAAGGATACAATGTATCATTTTCAAAAGAATGTTGCAAAATTGTGCATAATGATGAAAAGAAGAGTATGTTTAATGGCCTAAGAGTAAACAATGTCTATATGCTAGACTTGAATGAAGTATCATTAACAAGTGACAAATGTCTCATGACAATGAGTGAAGACTCATGGTTATGGCATAGACGTTTAACACATGTTAACTTTGACTTGCTTAACAAGGTAGTATCCAAGGATCTAGTTCTAGGTCTCCCCAAAATAAAGTTTACCAAGGATCACCTTTGTGATGCTTGTCAAATGGGAAAGCAAATGAGTATCTCTTTTAAATCCAAAAATATCGTTTCAACTACGAGACCTCTCGAGCTTTTCCATATGGAATTATTTGGGCCATCGAGAATTAAAAGTCTAGGTGGAAACTATTACGGTTTCGTAATAGTGGATGATTTCTCTAGATTCTATTGGACTATCTTCTTGGCTAGCAAGAGCGATACATTCGCCGCCTTTGAAAGATTTGCTAAGCTTTCCCAAAATAAATTAAAAACAAACATTGTCTCAATTAGAAGTGACCATGGAGGTGAGTTTGAAAACCATTTGTTTGAAGAATATTGCGGTAATCATGGAATTGATCACAACTTCTCCGCTCCACGTACTCCTCAACAAAATGGGGTTGTGGAGCGTAAAAATCGTATTTTAGAAGAGTTGGGGAGAACAATGATCAATGAAAGTGGATTACCTAAATATTTTTAGGCCGACGCCATAAGTACGGCATGTTATGTTTTAAATAGGGTGCTCATCTGCCCCATCTTAAACAAAATATCGTATGAACTTTTGAAAGGGCACAAGCCAAATGTATCTCACCTACATGTGTTCGGTTGCAAATGTTTTGTGTTGAATAATGGAAAGGAAAACTTAGGCAAGTTTGATTCCAAGGCTGATGAAGGTATCTTCCACGAATACTCTCAATCAAGTAAAGCTTATAGAATTTATAATAAGAGATTACTTACCGTTGAAGAGTTTGTACACGTAACGTTTGATGAATCTTATCCGAGAGACGTTGGAAAAGGTAGTGTTATTCATGGTGCAGGTACATCTATGGAAGATATACTCAAAGGTGCCGAGTCGGGAATTGATCAACTCGACCAAGCCAAAATTGAGGAGGAGAAAGATGACCGCCATGAGGAAATCGAGGAAGTTCATCCGTCTACAAAAGATGATCTCCCTCCAGCTTGGAAGTCTTCCAAAGACCATCCAATCGATAACATCCTCGGTGATATCTCAAAAGGAGTTACAACTCGTTCTAAGATAAGTAATTTATGTTATCACTTCGCTTTCGTTTCACAAATGGAACCTAAAAACCCTAAAGATGCCTTACTCGATGAGCACTGGTTTTTATCCATGCAAAAGAAACTTAATCAGTTCAAGAGAAATCAGGTTTGGGACCTTGTCCCTCCTCCGCGAGGTCATCGAGTAATCGGCACCCGATGGGTGTTTAGAAACAAGTTGGACGAAAACGGGGTAATAACTCGAAATAAGGCGCACTTAGTCGCACAAGGGTATAACCAAGAGGAAGGCATCGACTATGAGGAGACTTATGCGCCGGTTGCCCGACTCCAGGCTATACGTGTAACACCCTTCTAAACCCCCACGAAAAATATACGAATAATCAGAGTAAATTTTCATGCATTCACAAAAGGGCGTCACACATAACTTTCGAAACATCAAAAACCATCTGTCATGCTCATTAATACTTATAATAAATAATCATGCTTCTCACAATTTCACTTTGCATGTAGCAGCGAATTCATTTTATAACATAATTCTCTTAGCAGAATATTCAGATTCATCACATACTTCAACATTACTTAGGCACCAAGTCCAACATCATAATATTCCAATGAATATAAAAACATAACATAGAATACATATTATATCTCTAAAATATAAACCAAACGATCCCAGTGTTACATGACCAGAGCATGACTCGACCCAATATAACTAAACTACTAAATGGCTACACCTACAATGACCACACAACTACGAGCAGCTCTATTCTCGATACCTGCATGATGTCAGATATGACATCATTCCAGCAGAAGGGGGAGAAATATTATCATAATAACAATACATATAATCATATATGTATACACAACATAGAATACACATATTCCACATTTTTCTCACCATAATTCATTATGATCATCATATACCTCACAATGTTTATATAAACCAATATGGATAATCATCAAGCGTGTTCATCATACACACATCCATAATCCTCATCATTCCACATCAACATGCTCATATTATGTTTATTCACTAATTCACAGTTACACATTCACAATACAGATATAAACAGATATGGATAATTACCAAGCATATTTCATCATGCCTACATCCAAAGTTCTCAATCCAACAATTCACGCACATATGCATACTTTCGTTACAACAGTCACATATTCATCATTTTCAATTATACAAGTCATGTACATACACATATGCATAACTTCATACAACAATCATATATTTATGCCATGAGACTCAATGTAACTCATGCCATGTGGTACCAACACTTGTTACCATTTTTCGGGTTTTACATTTAAACCGCGTTCATTCCCTAGACCGATAACAACAAAAGCCCATTCCCTAAGCTTTCAAACCCCGCTCTAGGTTTAGGACAAGTCACTAGCCTCCACGAGACTAGCAAGCATTTCCTCTTGACCAAATGATGTGTATGCAATCAACAACCAAATGCACTTAAGACCGTTCTTGCATCTTAATCCCATGCATAGTCAAATAATTCATGACATAAGAATTATAACATGATTGCACACTCACATATCATATCAAAGTATTCATACTTTCAATATCATCACAATTATCAAGCAATGCACACATATTCACAATATGTTCCCATGCATTCTTCACAATATTGCATACAATCAATATGCATTCACAATTCAATACCATCACCGCATTTATCAAGTAATGCACACATATTCACAATATGTTCTCATGCATTCTTCACATAAAATCGCATATTATGCATTCACATCATCGTGTCAAACGGCAACAAACTTCATCACAAATCATCATGCATTTTTAATCAATTTAAACAATGTATTATATATGCCAAAAGGCCACATTTCACAATCGATTCCATAATCTAGGATTCACGCCATACGGCTACCCACAACACATCTTATCACAAAAGTACACAACTATTTATTTCCGATAAGGATTGAACACAATCTAACTAAACAATCAACATTGGATGGAAAACACAAAGAAATAAGAATGTTGTCACGCTCACTGGTTTGCTCGCCTAGCGAGTTCCTAGCGAACACTCGCTACCTATTCGCCTAGAGAACAAGCTTGCGAAGGCAAACAAAAGCTATTGTAAGGCTTTGCTACCTACTCACTGGGGCTTCGCCTGGAGAACCCTTCGCTACCAGCGAAAAGGGTCAATCATATTCTGTCCAAGTCTGGGACCATTCGCTACTAGCTCGCTACAGCGAACACTCGCGACTTGCTCGCCTAGCGAAGGTTCTAGCGAACGTCTGCGATGTTCAAAACCCCAACTGTCCAAAATCATCAGAAGCTCCCAAATCACTCGATTTAATTCCAACAAGTTCCAGTAGTCTTAGCCTAACATTCCTCGACTAAACTACACCATTAATTCCAGATTTTAACGGTTCAAACATCGATTCTACCGATTAAATCCATTTCTGCCCTAAAATGGAAAAATATGGGAAACCTCTAATAAATCCAAACACACACATACATAACCATATACATTGGTAAGATAACAACATTTCACACTCTTACCTTGATTAATCGGAAGCTAGAAGTCGTTCTGATGATTCCAAGCTTTTCCTCTATTTTATACTCTTCTCTATTCTTCCTTCTTCTTTCTCTTCTTTTTCCTTTCTCTCTATTTCTATCCTTTTCTTTCCACTTTCTCTTATATATCCTTCTCTTTTATTTCTCCTCAATATATCTCATCTTATAATTAATTAGAGAAGATATAGTAAATTCACCTTATTCTACCAAATAGAATAAATCAGTTAAATCCATTAACTCATAAGTATTAAATAGATCCAATAATTCATTAAATCAATTAATTAGTACAAATAATCAATTATTGAAAATTGGGTTGTTATAACCCTCCCTCACTTTAGGAATTTTCGTCCTCGAAAATGTTACCTGATTCAAACAACTCTGGATACGACTCTCGCATCCCAATCTCCCAAATCCAACTTTCTCCCAAACTACCTCCACCAAAGGAATCCCTTTACTTCGAAGTTGCTTCTCGTTCATCAACCTGAACTAGCAATGCCTCAATAGTCAAATCCTCCCTCACTCGTACACCATCCATCTGAATCAATGTACCTCCGCAGCTTAGACACATGAACATATCATGTAATTCCCACAAGTGACATCGGTAAAACAGTCTAACATGCTATTTTCCCCACGCTTCCGCTGCGCCACTCTGATACAGATTAACAAAATACAGTGTATGCTTCCGAGACCTCAAGCTCGACCAACACCAGTTACTATCGTAACTCTCAAAACACGTCCTTTCTTGGATCCTTTGATCTTTTCAATTATCTCTTGCACAATCTCAGGTCCGAGTACAACACTCTCGCTGGACACAATATTCGACGACATCTCATACTACTTTGCAACCTCCTCACTATACCTCTTAGCTAGCTTCAGCATAGAATGATTCATCCTCATTGGTAAGGAAAGAGTTAATCTCGTCAATCCATTCATAACCACCCAAGTCGAATCATATCTCTTCAAATTCTTCGGAAAACCCGTCACAAAATCCATGGGAATACTATCTCATACCACTCAGAAATATTCAACAGTTGTATCAGGCTCAATAGTCTCTGATGTTCACACTTCGACTTTCAACAAGTCTAATCAGCATATACAACCTCAACCACTTCTCTCTCCATTTATGGTCACCAAAACAATTTCTCAATTTCGGTCACATCCTCACAGTACCTGGATGGATACTCAATCTATCTCAATGTCCTTCTTCCAGAGTACTCTTATCCAACTCACACTATTTGGAACACACCCACCATCACGACATCTCATAGTATCATTCCCATCAATCCGAAAATCAACTCTTCGACTGTAATTCATTAAATCCAATCACTCTATTAAATCAAATTAGAATTCCGACCTCTTCGAATCTCATCGAGAATACCAATAGTCGGCCTCAACATACAAAGCTCAACTCCATAAGAAGTCTCCTCATAGACCAACTCATCCCGTATTTGCTTAATCAGTTCTAACTTCATTACCATCATCATCGGCATATGCAGAAATTTCCAATTCGATTCCTCAGCTACCACGTTGTCTCACCCGAATGGTAATTCGACCAAAACCAAACTCCTTCAGAAGTCCCAATTATTTCCTCTGCATCATATTCAACTCTTTCAAATCAACAAATACCTTAAGTTTGTAAGATCACCAACCATCTCAAATCTCAACTAAACAATTGAGGCCTCCGAACTCCGGCACAAACACACAACAACAACCAACCCTAAATCACTTTTTAGGTAAGTCCCCTTACGTACTTTAAGTTGCCTTAAAGCATAGCCAAAAATCTCTGAAGTTACACTTAACATATCTCCCAATCATATCAACAAGCATCACAAAACACAACAAATAGTTCTGTCAGATTCGGCAAAACCAACACACGGGCTGTTAACAGCTCTCCCCAAAAACTCTTTGAACTTTCTTCACAGCAGCATACCACTGCTTCTTCTCCAACACTGATAACTCAAGTCCTCGATGTTCAACATGATCCTCTATACTCTTCGAATATATCCAACCATCATCGGTTACACAACCATTGACTCACTCAATTTGTGAGTTATGGCGGAAACACGAATTGCACTTTCCGCACTCACTACAACATCCAAACATATTCAATCAATAAATAACTTAATTCCATGTCACTACTTCACCATCACATAGAGCATTGTAACAGCTTCCAACGCTTCTAATCTGGCGTCATTCCGAGTTACGGTTCTCCCGTTACGACAACAATACGAAAACAACATCTTCGCACTTAGAAGGCCATTCAACACATCTCCAACTCTTAAAATGTTTAAAGGTATAATTATACTAATATTGTATTCCACCTCTTACTTTAATAATCACCAGAAGTCACCATCTACCCTTTACATACTCGACCTCACAATCTGTTGTTGTAGCACACACACCATACACAAGTCTCAAAACTACTCAATCAATTTAATTCCTTGACCATCCAAATAGACATATAATATGGAGCTCTCAATATTGGACTAGTTTCCGTAACTAAGTCAATCACAACTTCACTTCAGGTCATGGCTGTGTATCACCATCTTGTCAGGATAACTTCCAGACAACCACAATTAATCGGCAAACCGCCAACTTTTCACTTTCCTTAACACTCAAAATTCCCATCAAAATTAAACATCTCAACACTGTCTTATGCCGACTCATCAAAATAATTCTTAAGCACTGGATTTAGCTCCCAACAATTCACTGTTCACGTCTATCCCATCCAGCACAATCCCAACTACTATCAACAAGAGATTAAGGGTGATCAGTTCCTCAATTTGTTAATAGACAGTCGACAATCATAATGGGGCATAAACCATCTTTACCAAACTATAAGAGCGTTTAACCATACACTGAGCTACAACTCCACGCTTGCAGCATCCTGGTGAAGCACCAGCTTCTCCCCCACTTGGATCATTCCCACTTCTGCAGACAAGGTTAGACAACAAACATGTATCGACAGTGTTTTCACACACATGTCGCATACAAGGGAACAAACAGCATTAGACAACTTGGCCGGACGGACCGACCTGCTCTGATACCACTAATGTAACACCCTTCTAAACCCCACGGAAAATATACGAATAATCAGAGTAAATTTTCATGCATTCACAAAAGGGCGTCACACATAACTTTTGAAACATCAAAAACCACCTGTCATGCTTATTAACACTTATAATAAATAATCATGCTTCTCACAATTTCACTTTACATGTAGCATCGAATTCATTTTATAACATAATTCTCTTAACAGAATATTCAGATTCATCACATACTTCAACATTACTTAGGCACCAAGGCCAACATCATAATATCCAATGAATATAAAAACATAACATAGAATACATATTGTATCTCTAAAATATAAACCAAACAATTCCAGTGTTACATGACCAGAGCATGACTCGACCCAATATAACTAAACTACTAAATGGCTACACCAACAATGACCATGCAACTACGAGCAACTCTATTCTCGATACCTGCATGATGTCAGATATGACATCATTCCAGCAGAAGGGTGAGAAATATTATCATAATAACAATACGTATAATCATATATGTATACACAACATAGAATACATATATTCCACATTTTTCTCACCACAATTCATTATGATCATCATATACCTCACAATGTTTATATAAACCAATATGGATAATCATCAAGCGTGTTCATCATACACACATCCATAATCCTCATCATTCCACATCAACATGCTCATATTATGTTTATTCACTAATTCACAGTTACACATTCACAATACAGATATAAACAGATATGGATAATTACCAAGCATATTTCATCATGCCTACATCCAAAGTTCTCAATCCAACAATTCACGCACATATGCATACTTTCGTTACAACAGTCACATATTCATCATTTTCAATTACACAAGTCATGTACATACACATATGCATAACTTCATACAACAATCATATATTTATGCCATGAGACTCAATGCAACTCAATGCAACTCATGCCATGTGGTACCAACACTTGTTACCATTTTTCAGTTTTTACATTTAAACCGGGTTCGTTCCCTAGACCGATAACAACAAAAGCCCATTCCCTAAGCTTTCAAACCCCGCTTTAGGTTTAGGACAAGTCACTAGCCTCCACGAGACTAGCAAGCATTTCCTCTTGACCAAATGATGTGTATGCGATCAACAACCAAATGCACTTAAGACCGTTCTTGCATCTTAATCCCATGCATAGTCAAATAATTCATCACATAAGAATTATAACATGATTGCACACTCACATATCATATCAAAGTATTCATACTTTCAACATCATGACATTTATCAAGCAATGCACACATATTCACAATATGTTCCCATGCATTCTTCATAATATTGCATACAATCAATATGCATTCACAATTCAATACCATCACCACATTTATCAAGCAATGCACACATATTCACAATATGTTCTCATGCATTCTTCACATAAAATCGCATATTATGCATTCACATCATCGTGCCAAACGGCAACAAACTTCATCACAAATCATCATGCATTTTTAATCAATTTAAACAATGTATTATATATGCCAAAAGGCCACATTTCACAATCGATTCCATAATCTAGGATTCACGTCATACGGCTACCCACAACACATCTTATCACCACAGTACACAACTATTCATTTCCGATAAGGATTGAACACAATCTAACCAAACAATCAACATTGGATGGAAAACACAAAGAAATAAGAATGATGTCACGCTCACTGGTTTGCTCGCCTAGCGAGTTCCTAGCGAACACTCGCTACCTATTTGCCTAGAGAACAAGCTTGCGAAGGCAAATAAAAGCTACTATAAGGCTTCGCTACCTACTCGCTGGGGCTTCGCCTAGCGAACCCCTCGCTACCTCGCTCTCTACCAGCGAAAAGGGTCAATCATATTCTGTCCAAGTCTGGGACCATTCGCTACTAGCTCGCTACAGCGAACACTCGCGACTTGCTCGCCTAACGAAGGTGCTAGCGAACGTCTGTGATGTTCAAAACCCCAACTGTCCAAAACCATCAGAAGCTCCAAAATCACTTTATTTTATTCCAACAAGTTCCAGTAGTCTTAGCCTAACATTCCTCGACTAAACTACACCATTCATTCCAGATTTTAACCGTTCAAACATCGATTCTACCGATTAAATCTATTTCTCCCCTAGAATGGAAAAAGATGGGAAACCTCTAACAAATCCAAACACACACATACATAACCATATACATTGGTAAGATAACAACATTTCACACCCTTACCTTGATTAATCGGAAGCTAGAAGTCGTTCTGATGATTCCAAGCTTTTCCTCTATTTTCTCCTCTTCTCTCTTCTTCCTTCTTCTTTCTCTTCTTTTTACTTTCTCTCTATTTTTATCCTTTTCTTTCCACTTTCTCTTATACATCCTTCTCTTTTATTTCTCCTTAATATATCTCATCTTATCATTAATTAGAGAAGATCTAGTAAATTCACCTTATTCTACCAAATAGAATAAATCAGTTAAATCCATTAACTCATAAATATTAAATAGATCCAATAATTCATTAAATCAATTAATTAGTACAAATAATCAATTATTGAAAATTGGGTTGTTACAATACGCCTTTTACTTGCCTTCGCTTATGCGAAAAACTTTAAGCTATTTCTAATGGATGTGAAAAGTGCATTCCTTAACGGTTATATTAATGAAGAAGTTTATGTGGCACAACCTCCAGGTTTTGAGTCTCATGAATATCCCGATCATGTTTACAAGTTAAAAAGAGCTTTATATGGACTCAAACAAGCTCATAGGGCTTGGTATGAGCGACTAAGCAAATTTTTACTTGATCATGGATATTCAAGAGGCAAGGTCGACACAACCCTCTTCATTAAACATCAAGGAAACACTTAATATTGGTGCAAATTTATGTTGATGATATTATATTTGGGTCAACTAACTTGAATCTCGTGAGAAAGTTTTCTAACCTAATGCAAGGGGGAGTTCGAGATGAGTATGATGGGAGAACTCACATACTTTCTCGGATTACAAATTAAACAGCTTGAGGAAGGAACGTTCGTGAGTCAAACGAAGTATTGTTTAGAACTTCTCAAGAGATTTGACATGGCAAACTCCAAAGCCATTGACACGCCTATGCCGACATGTGAAAACTTAAATAAAGATGAAAGTGGTAAGGACGTAGAGGTAAAAAGGTATCGAGGTATGATTGACTCACTTCTTTATCTTACCATCTTTAGACCCGACATTATGTTTAATGTGTGCATGTGTGCTCGATATCAATCGACTCCTAAGGAATCCCGTTTAAAATCTGCGTATACTTCGTTACCTATCAGGTACTATGAAGTATGGACTATGGTATTCCAAAGGAAATGATTGTTCGTTTGTAGACTTCTCCGATTCCGATTTTGCCGGGTGCAAGTCGGATAGGAAAAGTACTAGTGGTACTTGTCACCTATTTTCAAATTTTTTGGTCATTTGGCATAGCAAGAAACAGGTTTATGTTGCCTTGTCAACCGCTGAAGCCGAATACGTTGCTGCCGGCAGTTGTTGCACTCAACTCTTGTGGCTTAAGCAACAATTATTGGATTTTAACCTCGAACTTGAACGTATTCCTATTTTTTGTGACAACACAAGTGCCATTAATCTTACCAAAAATCCTGTGTTGCATTCATGCACCAAGCATATCGAAATTCGACACCATTTTCTTAGGGATTATGTGGAGAAAGGCGATGTTGTTTTCGAACACGTTGACACTACAAATCAACTAGCGGATATTTTCACAAAACCGCTAGCCACTGAACCTTTCTCTCATATTCGACGAGAACTTGGTATCCTCGATATTTCAGATCGTGTGTCATAATATTGCTTGCACATATTTTATTCATTTATGATTATATTGTGGTACATCTAACAAATTGAAGTTGTTATAAGTACACCTGTATATTTCATCGAGCTACCTTTGGCATGAAGGTGATGTTGTTCCTTAACTCTCACTCTATCTCTCTCTACTTTCTCATGTTCACAAGTTGCATAATATTATGTGTTAAAATTGTCAATATGACCTATTATATGTATCATGTCTATTTGATTGCTTGATAGTTGATGTGACTATGTATTTATGTCTCATTTGTTGCTTATATGTGCAAAAACATGAAAATGTGCAAATTTTGTCTGCATGAGTTGACCGCAACAGGGTACGGTCGAGCACATAAGTAACCTTTTGAATTTCTCAATTTTCACACAGTATGCGTCGACACATACAGAGAAGCGGTCGATGCATCGCGCGAAAATTCTGAAAATTGTTTTTCAAAAACGTTCAATATTCTCATGATTCAAAATCTTCATTACCCATCAATTGTGCACTATTTCATATGCATTGTTACTTGCATCTACCTCATGCCTAGAACCGAGTCCTCCTCCTCTTCCTAAAAACCCTAATTAGCATCTATAAAGGGGAAAAGCTCTCCTTCTCCCCACTCATTCCAAATCATCTAAGAACTCTTACATATTACCATCAACCTACCTCTCCTATCATCTTCCTCAAATCATCATCCATGGCCTCTAGAAGAATAACTGGTAAGAGAACTTCAAGAGCATCATCGTCTGCCTCCATTCCGGTTACAACTGTGTCGCTAGTTCCACCACCATTTACCGAGAGTTTCAACATGAACTTCAGTAAACGGGTTGTCGTCAAATAACATGCATACTATAGGCTCTCGGCTGAGCGTATACATCTTGCTCGTATCATCTCTCTTCTGGACTTTTAATGCATCAACAATTTCTTGGAATGCAATGTGAAATACAGTGAAGATCTTGTACATATCTTCTACACTTGCATTCACGAAAAATTATGGGGCTCTCAATTTCACTCTCAGACCGGTTTCACAACGGTTAGTCTTTCACCTACTGTTTGGAGAAAGTATTTCAATTTGGAGCTTAATGAGAACAAACCTCCTATGAATTAACTGATACACATACAATGGATGGCTATGATTTTAAGACTTCTTTAAACTCCATGTTGAAAAGGCCATATCCGCCTCATATTGTGGCTAGTGATGCGTTTCCAAGAACAGTTACTACCGGCAAGTTGAAAACAGAAGATCGTATTCTACAGTGGATAGTGGCGCGCATTCTGCGGCCCAAGAAAGGAGGATTTTCTCGTGTGGAGCAAGCGGAAGTTCATTTAATGTATCTCTTGTGGAATAGAATCAAGATTAACTGGTCCTACTATATTGCTAGTAGGATGTATGCTCTAAGAGATTCCGGTCGGGGCACCGCTCTCCCATATGGCTCATTCATCCAAGAGGTCCTTACAAGTGCTAAGGTTGTTTTTCCAGATTTTCCATACAGATCAATCACTTCCGATCAAGAGTTCTGTCAGAAAACTCTTTCAATGATGGGTTACTTCTGGTCACAAGATCAAATGCGGTATAAATTTTTTGGTAAAGTAACTGCTCGTCGGGATGAAGTCGAATTGGATGAAAGTGAGGAAGATAGTGACAAAAATGCAGATGAAGAAGAAGACGAAGACGAAGACGTGGCACAAGAGGAACAAGATACTCGCCAATACATGGAAACTGATGAAGATTGGGTTCATCATACACCGTCAACAGAAGAGGAAAATGACCAAGGTTGGGGTCAGTGGCAGCACATCGGGTGGACGACACTGGGTAAATTTTATCGGCCTCCACAATGGAGTTATGAAGGGCCTCCATCTCCACCGCAGCCACAATCTTCCGAATTATCAACATGATGAGGGATATGCAACTTGAGCAATGCACTTTTATGGATGTTCAAGATGAGTGGTTCGCTCAAATCCAAAGCCAACTCGAGACACAAAATGAAAGGTTTAATACTTTTTCAACAGATCTCAATACACGGTTCGATGCTCTCGCTGCATCAACTGAACGCCAAGAGCAGGCCATTTCCCACAACATCAATCACCTAAATAGTGTTGTTGAGCAGTTTACCAATTTGGCTGATCCATACCACAACCCACACTTCTATGGGAGGGGACGAGGATATTAAAGCATGCTTGCACTTCATCATTTATATTGTTATGTTTTGTTGCATTGTATTCCTTAGTTTCTACTTGTGACAATCATTTGCAGTTTAATTGTTTTATGTCCTTTTGAAGCCTTTATTGTACCTTATTGTATTTATATATGGTTTGATTATCCTTTCATATCTTGCTCATTGATGGTATTTTGTGTGAATATTCGTTAATGTTTGTTATTACCTGTTGAGAATCTTGTTGATTTGAACATCTATTTCTTAACCTATCTCTTTTTATTTTTGATGTTGTCAAAGGGGGAGAAGAGTGTGTCAAGCCAAGCCAAGACATCAGTTAGATACTTTGAAGAATTGTAAAATTGCAAAAGAATGAACTTGTGAATTGGGCATTAAGCAAGGGGGAGGTTACTAATATTGCACATTGCACATGTTGGTTTCGCACGTTTTGCCATCATCAAAAAGGGGGAGTATGTGAGGGCAAATCCTCATATACCATAAGTACTTGTGTTTCGATGATGTCAAAACGTAATCATGGAAGAATCGGGTTTTCGGCTCTACCACCACAAGGCAAATGTATATCACACCTCTCATATCTCTCTTGTGTGCATGTTATGACTATCAAACTTGCCATATGGAGTCCAATGCATTTGGTAGATAATTGGTTATGTCTAGAAGCATAGATCCACAAAAAATAAACATTTCTGCAAAATTACAGGTTTTGAGTCGACCAGAGGTCGACGCATGGTAGGCGCATGGAAAAGTATGAATTCCCACGGGTCGGTGCACACTGACCTATGGTCAACGCATGCTGTTGAGATTTTGAATCTTTCTAAAACTGTAGGATATGCGTCAACGCACAGTCCTGCTATGGTCGACCGCTCGCTGCATTTTCTGCATACATTGAAGACTTTCACTTAGTTTGAAAGGCTGTTATGTCTGTTGGTTTGTTGGGTTACTATAAATAGAAGTTTGGTTCATTTCTTTAACAATAATTGAAACATTGAGTCAATTGCACAAAAACAAGAAAAGTGAAATATGTGCCCTAGTTCTCATCATCTTCATCCTCAATATTTCACAACACAACAATTACACACAATAATTCTTGTTGTGCATTGTGGTTTGTTCAAGGTGATAACATCTGAAGCCGTCGATTGGGAATCCGGTTCGGGTTGAGCTTAGGGCAGGTTTTTCTTGAATAAAACCTTGAAGGTTTTGTCCTCCAAGATTTGTCGAATTTGGGGTTTTTTTGGTACGGATCGTCTCTACAACATTCAGCTGAGCGAAGGTGATTGAGGAACGGTGGGTTCCGTCAATCTAGTAGCGGCAATCCGTGAACTGCGTAGGAGAGATTTAGGTTCAATTTGTTGGTGTCTGAGATCAGTCGGGCTGGGGTTTAAAGAACGCAAGGTCATTCAACAAAGGGGCTGTAATCGGAGGTCTATCCATAATAATCGAAGGACTTGATTCAACTTGAATCAAGGAACAAGGAGAGAAAGCATCATCAACAACTAGATATTTTGTTTATATATTTTGCTTGTTTATCCTTGTATAAATGTTTCAACTTAACAGGTGATATCTATATTATATCGAGCTCAATTCTAGTTTTAGAATTGAGGGAAGACGTACCCCGAAGCGAGGACGGCGGGGGAACTTCCTCAACAAATCTTTGTCTCCTTTATTTTTCAGCACTTTCATTTTTGTTTGATAATTGAGTAATTTTAGTATATGCAATTTTATCAAAGTTATCATTGGTTTGAGTAAGTGATTAACATTGTTTTTAACTCTAGTATAATAGTGTATTGTACAAGGAAGCTAGAGTTACTTACTCAAGGTGAAATTCACTTGTAGTGCTACGCACGCCAAGTGTTTGATAAATTGTCTACACCAAAATTCACTTGTATTATTTACATATTTTGGTTGGCATTGTGTAGCATTGGAACTAGTCTTACTAATTAGTGATATTAATCAATTAATAGTGTGACTAGTATGGTGATTCTATTTTCTCATTATCATTTCCATAAGGCTAGACGCATATCCGGTCTTTTAATAACGGTTCGTTATAGACGGTATTTTTCCACGGCCGCTTCCGCATATCAAATATTTTTAAAACCAATTTTTAATTGGTAGTGCCGACTGATTTTTTTAATTGGGATCTATTCAACCCCCACCCTCTTCTAGATCTGTGCCATCGTCTAATACCGACGTCGTTACGTTTAAGTCAAATTTATTTTCTTGTGGTAGCCTTGCATGTCTTCGTGTACGCGACTTTGATTCTCGTATTTGTCATGATTTTAATCCATCCACGTTTTCGCTTCAATTTACTTTCTTGATTCATTTGATGTAGATATGTGATGTAGATACTGTGTATGCTCTTGTATCCCTTTATTATTGTGAATGCTCGTATGCATATTTGATACTTGTGGCATTTGATTATGCCTTATACTTGAGTTCGTGTCACTACTCTTGAACTCGCACCCGTTGTGATCCAATTTGCACCCTTTGCATTATGATTCTCAGTTCCCATTCATTTAAAACCTTTTAAAACTTGATTTCCAATCCATTTCCAAACTATTTTTACAACACAAGTTAAATGTTTGATCCAATGTCAAGTTATTTTCAAAACCATTTTCAAACCCTCAAACCATTTTGTCGAACCATTTCGCAAACTCTAATCAAACGCTTGATCCAACGTCAAACTATTTTCCCAAATAAAAATTAAGAACACTCAATCATTATTTAACACTTTACAACAAAATCAGATGAAAAGGAACATGGTGTAATTTACGAGCTCCTAAGAGTAGGGATACAAGATGTAATTCTCGATCATCCGAACATTCATCATTCTAAAAAAAATTCACAACGCAAAACAAACCTCAATCAACATCGAGTTCCTTTTCTCAATAAACTCAAAACACCTAAAAATATCAGAAATGTTTTCACAATAAAGATGAAAAAGGAGTGTGGTGTAGCCCATGAGCTCCCGAGAGATGGGATACGAGATGTATTCTCGACCATCCAAGCTCTCGCCATCACCGAAAAATACATCAAACACATCTGGTCGAAAAAAAGCAAGTGTACTATTTTGCCTTTGTAGTAATAAGGGACAAAGTCCCAAATGTCAATCTTAATGACTGCTTGAGGATATAGAGCTCTGAATTCAATTTAACTAAATAAAATCTTGGGGGTTTTGGATTGTTTGGTGAAATTACAAAACAATTGCACATAAAATAAAGAAAGTAATTGAGTGGTTTAGAAAATATATGACTAAACTATGCTATAGGTGGTGTGTGATCTGACTCAGTAACAACTCTGAATTAACACTGCAACAACTTATTTTAACTAATTAATTACAGGTTCTTTAGAATGTTGACTCCTAAGTCCTTAGTGAGAAAACCTTTAATCATTCATCCTAATTCTTATGTCCATAGAGAATTACAAATAAAATTAAGCAATCAATTATCAAGAATATTCCAGTTTCTATAGGGTATCCCTAGTCCTAGGTGATATCTACTATAGAATAATCCAAAGAAAAGCATTTACAAAGGCGGTGCAGCCTAACCGTCAATCGAAAATTAAATCTCGTTTGTCCGACATGGCAAGCATCAAGAATAGCTAGAGATCAAATCAATTATGAAAAAAATAGATTGTTATTGCAATACTAATATCAGAGTCATTACAGATCCAAATCAGGGACACCCCCTAGCATTGGGAGGTTTAACTACTATTGCATCGCTGCGAAGAGGGGCCGACAATGACAGAAGAGTCGTCACCATCTGTTATTTATCCCAAAAGGGGGAAAGGAAACGATCAGAGAAAACCTAAAAAAATAGGAAAAGACAGGTCATCGCAACCATGTCTCGGGTTCGGGAGTCGGTTACGCAAGGGGAAGGTATTAGCACCCCTCATGTCCGTCGTACTCGACGGGATCCACGATTTGTTGTCTATCTAAATGGGTGTTTACTATCTAAGCTACGACTCAGGGACAAAAGAAAGAAAAAAAAGAGACTCGATAGAGCATCGCCGCTCTATGCCTACGTATTCCCTCGTGCAATGGAAAAGTCAGAGTCAACGTAGTTTGGCTAACTACGGGTGAAAGTGGGGAAGGTTGCTCGCCAAGACATCACCGTCTTGTGCCTACGTATTCTCATCTGGTATGAGAAATCAGAGCAAACGTAGTTCGGGCTAACAAGAGCACCGGTTGGTTCAAAATGTTTTAGGCCCAAGTAAGGTTAAAACTTAGTTCTAACAGTTAGGTGTATGCAACTCGACCATTGGAGACTTAGGCGTTACCTGTTTGCAGTAGAACCAAAGCTTAACAACACTCTTTTTCTGAAAAAAAGGTTTCCAAATTAAGATTTTAAAGGATAAAAAGATTTGAAGTTTGTTTTTGTGTTTTTTAGAGAAGAAGTGCATTGATTATTGTTTGTAATTCATGTTGCACTAAAGACTACGACCTAGGAGTGAATGCGTCGCATATCGTCCAAAGGACATACGCTAAACACTCTAGATAATTGAGAGGAGGCCCCCCAATCACCATTCCCCAAGTACTTAAGACTCATAGCGTACAACACAAATTATTCTTTATTAAGTGTTTTTTGAAGTATTTTGAGATGAGAAGAGAAAGACACTCTAAGCGGAGACTAAGACTCAACCTAATGCTCTCATGCAAAGTGCACCTATGATTGGGATAAAAGGGAATGCTACCTAATGTTATCATGCATGGATTCAAGCCTAAGGTCTATTATAATCCATCTTGAACAAGAAGGATTAGAGGTCCTAAGGGAACATGGCAAAGGAAGACAAAAGAAGAAGAAAAAGAAAGCATAAGAAAAAATGCAAGTATGCAAACATGTAATGCACAAATAGAATGAAAGTGAGGGAGGAACAGAGTGTGGGCCAGTAGCCTCCACAAGCACATCTCAACCTCAAGCATGCACATGAGAGCTGCAAAGAAGAAGAAAGAAAAAAAGGCAAGCAAACATGAACATGCAAGCACAACATCACCTTGAACAATAACTACAAAAGTGTGCATTCAAGTGGAAAACGAACACGCATGTCGACAATATCATGATTAAATAATCAAGAACATCGACATATGTCCAAAACATCTCACTCCTAATGCATCACACTGATCCATGAAGATTCAAAGTGAAACGATACCCAACAAGCATGAAAAACAGCAAAACAAGCCTGCTAGCACAGTGTTAATCGATTAACACTAGGGGTTAATCGGTTAACCATTGAAAAATGCTTGAAAATTTGAAAATACGCAACGGTTAATCGGTTAACACCCTGGGCTAATCGGTTAACCTTGTACCAGCAGCAGAAAAACAGCAACAGAACAACATTTTCAGCAATATGCACTTATCCAATGATCCAGATTATCACATAATCAATTATGCACGAATTTAAATCAGCAAACAGTGATCCAATCACTATGTAAACACATTAAACCAGCAAGATCACAGATCATATGAATCAACTTAGCAAAATCAATCGAAAATGAAGATCCACACGAGAATTATGCAAATAAGCTCAAAATCAAAATCAGATCAAGAATTCCAACCTACGAATGGAGAATTGCTTCGGTTAGTGTTGTTTTACTCCAATTAAGCAGATCCAAGCAAGAAACCCGAAGATCCTTCAAGATCCAAGTGTGTTTTTGTTGTAGGAGTGAAGATCCACCACAATTAAGCCAAAATAATCCAAATAAGCTCCTTCCAAGCAACTTCAAACTTCAGATCCAAACTTGCACGAAAATTGGATGAAGAAATTGAGATGATGATGATTAAGGATGAAGGTTTAGCTCTTAGAAATCAATGATTCCAATGGAGAATCAAATATTTCAATGTGAGAAGAGCTCTGGTGAGGGTTTTAGGAGATGGAAAGTTGAGAGAAAATTGAGAGAATGAGAGTGAATTCTGAAGTGAAATGGAAATTATGAGTGTTAGATGTGTGAGGTTTGGAGTAAATAAATTAAATACCCCTTAGGCTTGGATCCAAATGAGGCTTGGAGTGTGGTTTGTAAAAATTTCTTTGGAATGAGGAGTGGAAATTTTGGAGGGAATTTGAAATGATTTGAAAATTAACCAAAATTCAAAATGGTTCTAGATCCTTCCCTTGGTGTAAAATCAACTCACAGGTGATCAAAATTGGACCCCAAAGTGAATTCACTTGAAAATTCACGTGCAAAGCAAAAATATGCATTGGTTAATCGGTTAACCATATGGTTAATCGATTAACACCCCTTGAATATTTGAATTTGACCTGTTTTGACTTGGTTAATCGGTTAACCATTTGGTTAATCGATTAACACCTTCAAAATTTGAATTTTGGCGCCTTTTGGAGGGAAATATGCACACTTGCCCATTTTCAACCGTTTCAAGCTCCGTTCAACCTCTGAAACTTGCTCTTGAATACTGTAACTGTCAGAATGCTTGAGATAGCTTAATTGCTGCCTTCTGAGCTGAAATATCCTGCAAAACAAAATAAAATCGACCACTCGATCACTGGACAAAATAAATGCCAGAGCCTCTAATGCCGATGTTCAGTCTTTTGCGCTAAAAATACTTTGAGCCACAGGAAAACCTTGATCCCCTGTCTCAAGAACAAATGCTATGCTAATGCAGAAATGCAAAAATGCAGAGAACAAATGCAGTGAAAACATAAGCCGAGTAAAGAAATGGTTGGGCAAATTTTGGGGTGCAACAACTACTCATACTGTTCAAAGAAAATACATGATAAAAAATAGACAATACAAGTATTGGGGTAAACTTGGATCGTCAATTGCTTCTGCTCATGAAGATCTTCCGCCATCCAAAAACCTTGTCTTTAATCTTGAATCGTGTAATTCATTCTTCTCTGGCAAAAAATCCATTCATTCCTTGTAAAAACTTTTCTAAATAGTGAAAATCCAATAGCACTGGTTGGAAATGCCCAAAACACCCTCGCAGCTCAACACTTAGACCAAAAACAAGAAAATAGGAGAATTAGCGTTTTGAGCTAACATGGGTGACCGTGTTAGGCTTCTGCGTTCCAATCATTTTTTCCAAGTCCCAGACTTTGTGACACGACTAGTGTCAACTGACATGGGCGACCGTGTTGCACCTCTGTCCCTAGCTTTTCTTGGCAGCTTCCATCCTGACACGACCAATGTCAGTTGACACGGGCGGTCGTGTCAGGCCTTTTGTAGGTTGAGCCAACATCCTCCAAAACTCCGGGTTTTTTCACTTTCTCGCGCCGAGTCTTTTGGATCTAATACTTGGTCTTGAAGAAAATCAAAACAGACGACCAAAGCATAAAATGCAGAAAACCTGAAGAAAAAAAAGCTTTAAACAATAAAACGAGTAGAAAACTTACGGTTAATGAAAATGACTCAAACGATAACAAAATAAGTGCAAAGTGTCATGGAGTACCTGGATTCTTGTCGAATAAGTGATGAAAATATAGTACAAATGGTGACCGATCACAACCTCAAACTTATCTCGTTGCTTGTCCTCAAACAATGCTCAAAACCATACAACATGTCACCCCCAAAATTCAATGCTTACCACAATACCGTTGAGATTTTTCGCAAGCACACTCGCTTCTTCTTCCAAAGTCCCCTGCATTCCTCAGTCGATTATTCCGCTACACTTCCACATCAAAGTACTACTTTACTTGTCAACTTATTTCTCACTCTCACCAAGACTCTCGAGTTTAAGTGTTTGCACTCAAAAGTTCACAATATGCAATATCAACTCATAAGCTTGAATAAATTCTAATTTCATTTCACATGCACAAAATACACATTATTTGAGGTCTTTAGAGTTATAACAGGGCTTAGGGTAAGGTGGGATACAAAAGAGGGAAAATTATTTTTGGGCTCAGAGTAAGTGCTATATTTCCTTTCACAGTTGTTCATTTCAAACTGTCATTGTGGGGAATCTTCAAACACAACCTTCTTTTATTATTCAGCTTAACTGCTCTATTTTACTTTTTTTTTTCTTTTTGTGTACTTATTGTATCCACTAAGTATCTTTGGTGAGTGCCTTTTTTCTTTGTGCGATCAGAATAGTTTTTTTTCTTTCAATTTATTTTTTTATCTGGCTCTTTTTTTATCTTGCACTCACCTTGTTTAGCATAGGTGTGTCCACCCCAAATTTTGAATGAACCACAGAGTTAAAAACAACAACACTTATCTGAGCAGGATATGGAAGTCATTTGGTCATAGATTATGATAATGCGGTGATAAAAACAAACAAAGGAATATAGGCTCAACGGGGTTAATAAGGGATAATAATTAAAAACGGAAAACAAGGGATGGTTAGGAAGGCTCAGGGGTAAAATAAACACATTGCCCAGTGTGTGTAACCAAGCAGTGATATTCGAAAAGAACGTACGCAAACTCTGAGTGATGGAGACATACCTGAATCATCTCTCATGATGAATATTGTGTTTGACTTTTTCTTCTCTCGCTGTGTTGGGTAAAGCTGACATGGTCCATCGTACCTCTCATGTGATGTCACTTCCATCTTAACCTTGGATGCACAAGTTCCTCTGTTAGTTGAGCTCGAGAAAGTTGTGTCCAATCACATTCAACAATATCAACTCTTTGGGGGTAATTTCACATCCAGTGGAGTGATCCTTGTCATCCACTATTGCTACATCCCTCACTTATCCAAACAATCAAACCAAGAACTTGTAACACTTAAAACACATAACATACAAGATACAGAAACAAATAGCAAATAGTAAAAAAATAAAATAAAAACATTTAAAAACTCCTCACACTTGAACTAAACATTGGCCTCAATGTTTTAAAACAAGAGAGAGAGAGAGAGAGAGAGAGAGAGAGAGAGAGAGAGAGAGAGAGAGATTACTCACAGTGATCAACAGCGTGGGTTACCTCCCACGTAGCGCTTTGTTTAACGTTGCATGGCTCGACGGTTCATTCGCCCTATTATGGCGGATGCTTTAGCTTCCACACCATGTTTCTTGTCTTTTTGTAAACAAGGAAACCATCTTTTTCATAGGTAGAGTCCCCTTTTTGCAACATGTGACTTCCCACTTCTATAGCCTTGCCTTGGTGCCACTTTTTCCTCTTTCTCTCGACTTTCGGAATGGATCTTTGAGTGCTTATGCTTGTTGAAGCTGAAGACGATGACACCCTCTGAGAGATTATGCTTGAGACTTTTTCTAGTGGTGGTCTTGGGATTTGGCCTCCCCCACATTTTCTTATCTTGCCAATAGAGAGCTATCATCTTTTTCCTCCCTTTGGTTTTTGATCTCAAACACTTTCTACGTTATTTCCTCGTCATATGCTTTTAAAGTCAAGGTGCCTTTTTCCATATCAAATTTGCATCTACTTGTAAGCAAGAATGGTCGACCAAGAATTATAGGAGTATCTTCATCTTTCAAAATATCCATGATCTCAAAATCAAAAGGAAAGCTAAATTTATCAATTGTAACTAGTACATCTTCTGCTACCTCATATGACCTCTTAGTGGTGTGATCAGTAAATTTTAAATTTGTCCTTGTATCGCTCAACTTTTCAATACCAAGTTTTTTAAAGATAGATAATGGCATGAGGCTCACACTAGCACTAGAATCAATGAAAACCTTCTTGAAAGTTCTGTCTTTTATCGTGCATGGGGTTGCTACTGATCCATAATCCTTCCTCTTTTCGAGGATTCTCCCACCCTATGATATTTCGACACATTTCTCTGTTGAACTTGTCATCTCCTCTCTTTTTGGTCTCTTTTTACCGATGACCTCCTTCATGAATTTTTTATACGTGAGCATTTGCTCGAGTGCCTCAAAGAAAGGCATATTGATCTCTAAATTTTTGAACATTCTGATAAAGTTCTCAAAGTCTTTCTCTTTTGGATACTTCTTTGTCACCCTCGGAGGGTATGGTAACTTAATCTCAGGTTTGGCCTCATTTTTCTTTTTCTCGTCAGTTGGCTTTACATGAGGTATAACTTTTTCTGGTACTTGCTTATTTTCCCTCACTTCCAGATCTACCTCTATGACATGATCGTCATATGTTTCCATTTTTTCTTTATCTTCAACAACTTTTTGACTTCTTGTTGTAACAACATTAATGTTTTCATGAGTTCTTAGATTTGGTATTGTTGTACTAGGAAGAGTACCTTGAACTTGCATGGAGATTTGTTGTGCTATCTCACCCATCTGAACTTCAATATTTTTTATCGAAGCGGTGGTGTTACTCTAATGATTTCGGGTCTCTTCTTGAAATTGCATATTGTAAGCCGCCATCTTTTCAATGATTCTTCCATCCTGGATTATAAGTATTAGCATATGGGTTATTCTACTTCAAAATCTTTATTTCTTCAATTTGTTGCGCAGTTGCAACACAGTGTATGGTAAAATAAGGTCCACCACAAATTTCACAGTTAACAGCTTGAACAAGTTGAACTTGGGCTACTTGATGAGTACCTAAGCTCATGCCCTTGAGTCTTCTCTCTACTTCATCAGCCACTTGGTTTTCTATCTTCACAACCTGATTTGCAAGTTCTGAGTCAATCACACCCTCAGTTTTACTCACACGTCGGTCATATAACTCCAGATGTTTATTTGCAACAATGGCTTCTATGATCTTCTTGATACCAGTGGTTGTTGTATAATTGGATGAGTCACCAGCAGCTGTATCGATAAGTTACTTAGTCTTCATTTGGACGTCATTTACAAACATCTGCATATGTTCAGTCTGATCCATATTGTGAGTGGGACATGCCACCAATATCCTTTTGAACCTCTTGTATGCATCACCCAGTGATTCCCCTTCCTTCTGCTTAGAATTCAAAATGTCATATCTTTTGCAAATATAAACAGAAGCAGAAAAATACTCATTCAGAAAAGTCGTTTCCATTTGCTCTCATGTCGTAATACTTCCAGCAAGTAACGAGTAAAATCATTCTTCGGCATCTTCGACTAGAGTGAACGGAAACATCCTCAATTTTTTTGCTTCTTCGAGATGCCCATTAATCTTGAGTGTGGTGCTCATGGTAAGAAACCTTTGCAAATGTTTGCTTGCATCTTCATTGATTATTCCTGTAAAAGGTCTCTTCTCCAACTGACGAATGGTTGATGGGTGCAACTGAAAGTTTGGGACATTCACTGGTTGATTGAAAACGGTCAAACGACCCAAAGGAGCGTTTACCCCTCCATAATCTCCAAGAAGTATTTCTTGTTGTTCAGCCATTGGTGGATCTTTTAACTCTTTGTCAGATTCTGTGTCAAAGTGCATTGAAACCTCTTCCTCTTTGTCTAGCTCGGTGTCTGAGTTTTCTGCTTCTGAAGTTGCCAGCCTTGCTTGCCTAGCTCGTCTGCATCTAGCGTGCAAGGATCTTTCTAGTTCTGCGTCAAAAGTAAAACCAGCTGAGGAATTTCCTCGCATACACAAATTAGTAGAAAAGTTAAATAATAAAATAAATTATTCGCAAAGAATAAAAAATGTAAAACTAAAAAAATTAAAAAATTTAGCTGTAGAGCAGCAAAATTTCAATTGAACTAAATCTACGAACTCTATCATCTTTAGCGGTCCTCAACAACGACGCCAAAAACTTGATCAAAAAAATAGGAAGTGTATTATTTTGCCTCTGTATTAACGAGTAAACTATGCTAGAGATGGTGTGTGATCCGAATAAGTAATAACTCTGAATTAACACTGCAATAACTTATTTTAACTAATTAATTATCGGTTCTTTAGAATGTTTACTCCTAAGTTCTTAGTGAGAAAACCTTTAATCCCTAATTCTTATGTCCATAGAGAATTACAGATGAAATTAAGCAATCAATTATCAAGAATATTCCGGTTTCTATTGGGTATCCCTAGTCCTATGCGATATCTACTATAGAATAATCCAAAGCAAATCATTAAAAATGGCGGTCCAGCCTAATAGTTAATCAAAAATTAAACCCTGTTTGTCCGACAGGGCAAGCATCAAGAATAGCTAGAAATCAAATCAATTATGAAGAAAAAAAAAAGAATGTTATTGCAATACTAATATAAGAGTCATTACAGATCCAAATCATGGACACCCCCATATCATTGGAGGGTTTAGCTACTTATATTGTTCAAAGAAAATACAAGATAAAAAATAGACAGTACAAGTATTGGGGTAAACTTGGATCTTCAATTGCTTCCGCTCATGAATATCTTCCGCCCTCCAAAAACCTTGTCTTCTCTAATCTTGAATCGTGTAATTCGTTCTTCTCTGGCCAAAAATCCCTTCATTCCTTGTAAAAACTTTTCTAAATAGTGAAAATCCAATGGCACTGGTTGGAAATGCCCAAAACACCCTTGCACATCGACACTTGGACCAAAAACAAGAAAATAAGAGAATCAACGTTTTGACCTGACACGGCCAGTGTCAGCTGATACGGGTGGCCGTGTCAGGCTTCTGTGTTCCAATCATTTTTTTCCAAGTCCCAGACTTTGTGACACGACTAGTGTCAACTGACAGGGGCGGCCGTGTTGCGCCTGTGTCCCTAGCTTTTCTTGGCAACTTCCATCATGTCACGACCAGTCTCAACTGACACGGGCGGCCGTGTCAGGCCTCTTGTAGGTTGAGTCAACTTCCTCCAAAACTCTGAATTTTTCCACTTTCTCTCACCGAGTCTTTTGGATCTAATACTTGGTCCTGGAGAAAATTAAAAGCAGACAACCAAAGCATAAAATGTAGAAAACTTGAAATAAAGCTTAAAACAATAAAACAAGTAAAAAACTTACGGTAAATAAAATTGACTCAAACAATAAAAAAATAAGTGCAAAGTGCCACAAAGTATCTGGATTCTTGTCAAATAAGTGATCAAAATATAGTAGAAATGGTGACTGATCAACATTAAACTCTTTTCTCGCTATCGCACGATATTCAAACCCTTTTCACAAACAAAAGATATTTTGTCTCGAACCGATGCAAGACAACGCTTCGTACACTTATATGTGTGAGTAAGCTAGCGACGTTTTCCCGCGAATGGTTATATGTCTATCCATTCGGCCAGATGCAAGCGTTCCCTTCTCCGCTGTTTTGGGTAGCAAGCAATATTTTTTTGTCGATTGTGATAAAATAGGTTTTGCTAAAATCTACCAACAAACAAATATTTTCTACCCATAACTACGTAGCCTTGAGTTCGACATTACACCCGGAGATACGTAGAAGCGAGATCCAAAGTCTCGTCAGACACCCTAATAAAAAAATAAACCTTTTAGTCTTATTTCTTTTTTCCCTTTCAATAACTCGAGAAGTCAACATTTCAAAAGTAAGATTAACACGCACAACTAACCAAATGGTTCTCGTTAAGTACAATGGGCATTGTCGCTACTGCGAAAATCGGCGCCGGATATGACAAAAGACTCGCCACCGTGCGTTATTTATCCCACAAGAGGGAAAGGAAACACTCAGAGTAAACCTAACGCAAAGAGGGAAAGGAATGGTCATCGCAACCAAATCCTAGATTCGGGAGTCGGTTACGCAAGGGGAAGGTATTAGCACCCCTCACGTTCGTCGTACTCGACGGGATCCACGCTTGTTTTCTACCTAAGGGTGTCTTATTCTACCTATTCTATAGGTCTGGGTTAAAAAGAAAAGAAAATGACTCGGCAAAGTATCGCACTTTATGCCTACGTATTCCCGTCTGAAACGAGAAATCAGAGTCAACGTAGTTCGCCTAACTACGGGAAAGGAGGAAGGTTGCTCGCTGAGATATCGCATCTCGTGCCTACGTACTTTCATACGGCATGAAAGATCAGAGCAAACGTAGTTCGGGCTACGGAGGACACCAGTTTGTCTGACAGTTTTTTATCTCCTTAAGAAAGGGTTTTCCTGATTAAGGGTCCAAGCGGACAAAAATGACATTTGAATTTTGTTTTCAGTTTTTTACGAAAGAAATTTTTTTTAGTCTGTTTGCAACTCGTACTATACTAAAGACTTGTGATCTGAGAGTGACTACGTCGCATGTCACCCTAAGGGTACCATACTAAGCAGCCAGATTACTGAAGACTGACCCTCAAGCAACCTTTTCTCAAATAGCTTAAGGCTCGTAACGTACAACACACGTTATCCTTATTACTGTATTTTGAATTGTTTTGAGATAAGAAGTGAAAGACGCTCTAAAAAGCCTATGGTTGAAAGGGGAACTAGCCTAATGTTATCATGCATGGGTCAAAACCTAATGTCTGTCATAATTTCCTCTTGCACAGAGGAAATCAGATATCCTAGGGGATAAACAGCAACAAAAAACAAGCAAATATAGTAAACAGTAAACATGCATGTTATGCAACAGTACCAAAGAGGCAAGAGAGAAAACAATAGGCAAGAGGAGACAAGTTCCACCTCAAACCTAGAGAAACAACAGGCAAAGTGAATCAACTTCACTTCAAACCTATGGGGCAAGCAACACAAGCCAATAAACAATACAAAGAAAAACAAAA
Organism: Lathyrus sativus; assembly: GCA_963859935.3. NCBI lineage: Eukaryota > Viridiplantae > Streptophyta > Magnoliopsida > Fabales > Fabaceae > Lathyrus > Lathyrus sativus. The sequence goes on from OZ012738.1 coordinate 666,843,416, forward strand.
GATACAGAGGAAACAGCCCAAGCAGCAGTACCAAACTCCTACAGCAAATAGCAACAGCAGCTCTAAACAGCAAAGTTGGATAGACAGCAAAGTTGACAACAAGATTTCATCTTCAAACAAGCTTCTAACTTCTAGCCTCATCAATCTTCAAGCTCCAACAAGCACACTCCAAGAGAAGGATTAATCATCAAGATCAAGTTATAATGTTAAGAAACTTAATGACAACCAAAGGAAATCACTAAGAACTCAACATTGCAAATGAAAGGTATCCTCAAAGTTCTACTCACTTGGGCATACCACTCATCCCTCCTAAGGAGAGATGGAGCTTCCCAAGGAGGAATTTATGTCATTGGATAGAATAGAGGCAAATAATGCACTCCATGTTTGAAGAAATAATCAAAACTAGGTCTAAGGCACTTCCTAAAACCCTAATTCCTAAGCTCCTAAAAAGCTCCTAAAAGAGAAGAAAGCTTTCAACTCCAAGCTGCAATCTTCAATCCCAAGCATCTTCAATGAATCCAGAAGCTCCACTAAAAATAACTCAAGCCTAAACCCACTCCAAAGCAAACAACCAAACCAAACAATCCAAAGCACTCAAGAGAGGAAACCTCAAACACAAGCAACTTGCAAAATACAACTAAAATAGAAAATGAAGTTTAAAAATTCTAATAAAATTCCTAGGGGAACATACATGTTTGAACAACCTAGTGTAAAAAGATTGAAGCCTAAATCAACTTCTAAGTTATCTAAACAATTCCTACATTGAGATAGGTCAAGGGGATCCACAATTTTGGGAGGGTCCTAATCTCAACACCTAAAACAGAACCTAATGTTGTTTTAAAATTCTAATAAAAATGATAGGGGAACATGAATATCTACCCTAAAACATAATAAAAAATAAAAGCCAAACTTATCACCAATTGGAAGAACAAAATTCAGCAAAACAGATGGTCAAATATGCAAAATTAAAAGAATTAAACAAAATAAGAAAAATCAAATTAAATTGAAAAAAGCATGAAAATGCATTTTATTGATTTCAGAAAATCACAAATTCTTTCAAGATCATGGAGATATTTTTAAAATAATTTTTGGATCAAGAATGAATTTATTATGATTTTTTGAATCAATAAAGCATTTAAAATAAAACAAAATGAATAAAAGAAATAATAAAACTCAGAATAAAACACATCCACAAGATGAGGAGACCAGTCAGCTGATCCAATGCACTAGAGCTTGCCAGCGCATTAAGTGAAACGCCTGCGTTTTGATCTCAGAATTTCCAAACCAACTTTAAGTCACAAGCGTTGGATCTTCAGGTCAGTCAATGGTCCAACCTAGATCTAAGGGTTCAGACATCATCTTCTTCACATTTCCAGTTTGCCTGAGTGAGATTGAGTGTGGTGGTTGGTGGTGGCCGGAGAAGACTCCGGTCGTCTTCTCCGGCGAGGGTCCAGGTTCAGGCAACCAAAAATAACAATCTCTACACCAATTCCACTCAGTTTTCAACGTAGATTCCAAATCTTTAGTCAAAATGATCTAACTCTCAATAGGTAAGCAAACACGAAGCAATGTTCAGAGATGTCATCCAAATCAACTCTCACCAAATGCTAAATTAAATACATAGAAATCCTCCTCATGTTGCACTGATCATCCTGATCTAAACAACTTGCTACAAAACCTCATGAATCAAGAGATTCAAGTCCAAACAAATCTGCTATGTCATCTTCAAACATCACCAATTGAGTCCAAATCAAGCCTAAAACGATCTATGTCATGTCTAGATCCTAACCACAAGTTCAAAACTATCTAACTCATGCTAAATCATGCTGAATTTTGAGAGATGCTAACCTGGTATAGGTCTTGAAATAGATGCAGTTAGAACTCGTGGCTTGCTTCAAAAAGCTCCAGAAACTTTCAATGATCCACAAGGAAGAGATTGCACACCTCAATTTGGCTTGAATTGGCTTCAAACTCAAAATTCGATTTGCAGTTGCAGTTGTGAAATTTTTCTTGCTCTTTCTTGCTCTGGTGCGAAATAATGCTCAACCTTGATCTGAACTTGCTCTAATGAATATATAGAAGAGTTTCATGGGCTTTTGGATCCACATTGAAGCCCAAAATAGTGCATTGCAATTTCTGGTTTTCTCATCCAAATTCACTATGACAGTCGTGTATTGCAAGCTTTGCATTGGTTATAGAAGGTTCACACACCTTGCACATGTCATTTAGAATGAGTTTGAATGGAGAGATTGGTCTGAATTGCCTTGTGCATTGATTTTGCAATGTTACTTACAAGTGAAGCAACCACATGGCAACTTCCAAAACTTGAACTGAACTCAAAATTCTGTTAAAACCAAAGTGTTTGAAATGTGATTTCCAATCAGAAAATGTACCCACTTGCTTGGTTTGAGGCATCTAGCACAAAATCACATTTTCCCCTCCTTTCCATATTTGAATTTCCTTCATTTTCAAGCCTTTTCAAGTGACTTTTTGATATGAGCCAAACCAAACTCTCATTACCACTTGGTTGCATTCAAAACATCATTTTAAGCAATTTCCATGTTGAACAAATTTCCATTTGAAGCTTGCAAGTTGGAGATATGGACCTATGATTTAAAATGACCTATAATCTCACTTTCCCAAAATACCCCTGACTTGTAAACCTCATAACTTGAGTTCTACGAATCATATGGAGGACTTCTAGTACAATTTAGAAAGATAAGATCACGAGGAACAACTTTCATGTTGACCAAAAGTTCATGTGAAACTTCCTTCTAGGTCAAAAATAGCCTTGAAGTCAGATAATTTTCATAGACAAATTTCAGAAGCATCTGAGGACCTGTAACTTGTCTGGGCCATAACCTGAGTTCTATAAATCCAATGGGGGGCTTCTAGTACTCATATTAAAGGTATTGAGATGCCCTACAAGTTTCATGTTGGAAAAAGATCCATTTGAAACTGGTATCTTGACTTATGTGGCCTTGAAGTTAGGCACTAAACAGGGTAATTTGCACTGAAACCCTAATTTAGCAACTTCCCACATTCTTGATTCTTCTTGATTTGATCTTGGCACAACACCACAAATGTCTTATCACATCATTCCATGAACTCCATGACCTCAAAGTAGGCTTGAATGCTTTTCAATTGCATAATTGACCTAAGGTTGATCCAGATGAAACCCTAATTGTCTGCACTTCAACTGTGGCTCTTGCATCTGACACAATGACTTGTTTTAGCTCCAACATGGCTCTCTAGGCACTCCATGAGCTCTATACACATCTCATATTCACACCTCATACTTCACATTCCATTGATGGTCCTCAGCTGATCAAGACCTCCCACCACCTCCTGATGACCTGGATAACTTCTCAAGTTTGGATAAGATTTCTTGCTAGGCTTCTCTTGATAATAATCACACTTGATCCCCTGTTGGATGAATGATATGCCATGATATGCAAATGATAGAACTATGCAAATGATAATGCAATGAAACATAAACCAGGTAAAAGATGTTGAGCAAATTTTGGGGTGCAACAGCTGCCCCTATTCAAACGGCTTGGACCCGACTGGGTGAAGAGCGAACGACCTTCAAACAATCGAGGTAAAAGATGGTTGAATACCAAGAAACCCGGAAATTTGCCAACTGCAGACATGAACTGCACAAACTACTTGTAGAACAAAATCCACCAAATTATACTCCATCTTTGCTATGGGGTTTGTCAATACGAAAATACAACTTCACTCTGCCAACAACACAGGGAATAACTTTGGCGACTTCCACTGAGGAAATAGCTTTATCGAAAAATAAGAAATAACTCTGCCAACAACACAGGAATTAATTCCGCCAATAATACAGGAAAATAACTCTGTCACCACTACGAGAAATAACTCTGTTTGATACAGGAAAATAACTCCGTCACCACTACGAGAAAATATCTCCGCCCAATACAGGAAAGTAACTCCGTCACCACTACGGGAAATAACTTCGTCACCACTACGGGAAAATAACTCCGTCACCACTACGGGAAATAACTCTGCCAATAACACAGGAAAATAACTTCGTCACCACTACGGGAAATAACTCTGCCAAATACAGGAAAGTAACTCCGTCACCACTACGGGAAATAACTCTGTCACCACTACGGGAAAATAACTCCGTCACCACTACAGGAAATAACTCTGCCAATAACACAGGAAAATAACTCTGTCACCACTACGGGAAATAACTCTGGATACAACTTCTCTGCCTATCTTTGCAGTAGCTAACTCCATCAATCAAATGGGTACCAGAATACTGGTCCAATCTTCAAACTTTTAGCGCGGACATGGCAGCAAATCTGAGAAGGACTCTACTGGGGATTTTCTGAACCCAAACTGCCAGACATCTATTTCGACATAGGCGACAACTTCCAAAAATTGATTCACGAAATATTTTGATACTGTCATAACAACAATTTTGAAGAAATACTCCGCTGGAGGGGTAAGAGAAACTAATCCAAGCAACTCTCTGGTGAATAAGATAAACATTATCATTACACGTCTCACGCTGAGACCTTGCTTATCTGGTAATTAATCTGAGCAAGAGCTCCACCTGCAAGGAAAACAACACTTGAAAACAAAAGGTTAACCAACCTGGCTTATGTTTCAAAATGTGTATGTTTGACAATGGCGTAATGCTCCATTCGACATGGAAATGCTACGCGTGTGGGTAGATGCAAATATGACGATATATGCAAATGCTAATGCAGGCTCAAACTGCTGAGAAACACTCTGGTATGAAATGGCTAAGAACAAAACCAACTCCGCTGGGGATGAACGGGTATCACTAAGTATTCCGGAAAAATACATGCTGAAAACAACAACCAACTCTGCTAGGGAGAGATCAGACATTTGGGAAGAAAACACAAACCCTGCTGGGGAAAGATGCGACCCTTCTGGGGGAAGAACTACACTGTCAGAACACAGCCTACAAACTCAAAGCTACAAACTCTGCTGAGGACAATCATCCTGACGAAAGAATGACAACCTGCGGGGAAGGGAATAACCATCCTTTGGGGAGGCGTCCTCTGCCGGAGATATTGATTTTGACCTGCTGGGGATATCCTATGGACAACTTTCATGAGGATACTCTTCAAGCGACATTCCTGGTGATACTCTCTCGAGGAGGACAATTCCACATCTGGTAGGAATAAGCGCCGTCTCCACTCTCCGGGGATAAGATACGACTTGCTAAGGAACGACATCAAATGAAGTCAGGCCCTACGTCAAGAGACTTTGGCTGGGGAATACAATTCCTGACCGTTTGCTTCAAAGGTAAGGACCCTACAAAACACAAACGAGACAAAACAAATCTACACAACAAAATCTATCCGAGTTAATATCTGTGACGTTCATTCAGTCAATTCGAAGTTTTAGCAATTATTGGCAAGGGCCAACAAGTTTATGCAAGTGCAAGTTCATCAAAAACATCGGCGTTTTTCACAAACGAAACAGTAGAGAACAAGCATCAAGTACTTAATAACATGCTTTATTGAATGGGCCTGTAAATAGGCAAAGCTTTGTACACTGGATGTAACTCCTGAAAAGAGGAAGTTACGCATAAGCAAAATACAATATATGCACAAGAAGCACAAAGAAAGATACAAAACAAATTTGATATTCATGTCGGCAACGTGGTACAGACAAACACCATGAGCTGATTCTCCTATGACTCGCCCGACTCTGGCGCTTTCCCGGTACTCGATCTTCAGAAGAGATTATTTCGGATATATGACCCTCAAGTACTCCTAAACCATTAAGCAATGCAGTATCAAACTCGGACCGCAGTCATTTGCTTTTTTCAAATCCCTAACTTTTGCGTGAACCGCCCTTTGCGGGTTTTCAATTCACCGGGATACCCTTTTTGCCGAAATTTCCCTTTTCAGGTTTTCAACTTCGCGGGTGTACATCTTTTCAATTTTATCCCTAAATTTTGCCCGAACCTTTTATTCCTTTTTTATGGTTCGCCGGGATGCCCCATTTTTTCCTGGACTCTCTTTTTTCTGTCCAACGGGTCACTTTAAGCAAAGTATTTTTTAACTGCGTCCGAATTCACAGGAGACGTAAAGTCCTCACCATCCATGGTGGATAACAACAAGGCTCCTCCAGAGAAAACATTTCTGACGACATATGGACCCTCGTAGTTGGGAGTCCATTTACCCCTGTGATCCGATTGCGGTGGGAGAATCTTTTTCAACACAAGATCGCCCGTCTGAAAGCTTCGAGGGCATACCTTCTTATCGTAAGCTTTCTTCATCCAGCTCTGATACAACCGACCATATGCGAGAGAATCCAGTCTCTTTTCATCCATTAAACTGAACTGGTTCAATCTATCTTTTACCCATTCTGCCTCATCAAGTTGGACATCGCGTAAAACCCTCAAAGAAGGAATCTCAACCTCCAATGGTAACACTGCCTCCATGCCATACACCAATGAGAAAGGGGTTGCCCCGGTTGACGCGCATACCGTCGTACGATAACCGTACAAAGCGAAAGGTAACATCTCATGCCAATCCTTGTAAGTCACAACCATCTTCTGAACAATCTTCTTTATGTTCTTATTGGCCGCTTCGACAGCGCCATTCATCTTGGGCTGATAAGGAGAAGAGTTGTGATGCTCAATCTTGAAATTCTGACACAGCTCTTTCATCATCTTGTTATTCAAGTTTGAGCCATTGTCGGTGATAATCCGCTCTGGGATTCCATATCTGCAGATAATATCTCTTTTGATAAATCTGGCTACCACTTGTTTGGTGACATTAGCATATGACGCTGCTGTTGCACCCCAAAATTTGCCCTCACAATACAAGACTTTTTGTTCCAAGAAGGTTCACAAGGTTCACAAAGTTCACAATTGGTCAGAAGAGTTGACAATTCCCTCAGACAATGCACCTCCTAAGCAGTGCATCCAAAACTAGGGTTTTGACTTTAATCAGGCTAAATGGACTTCCAAGACTTCAAGTGAGCTTCATAACATCTTATATGTGTATAAGAACCCCCATGTCAAGTTTCAAGACTTTTCTCAAAAGTTTGCTCAGTCAGATGATCAGATAAGTCAAAAGCAGTCAATGCAGTTAAAAGGTCAAACTGAGGTCAACTGTGGTCAAACCAAAGTCAAACTTCATGATTTTTTTTTTTGCCAACATCAAAGAGAGGTTGGGTGAGAAATATTATCATGATAACTGTAATACCCCAAATTTTGCCCTAAGATTTGTCGTCGCATTTCATTGCATTTAATCAATTACTAACAAATTTGTGTAGTCGTTTGACTTTTTGCAGGTAAATATCATATGGCATGCATTTTTTTCTAAAAAGTAAAAATGACACAATTGGCAGGAGGACATGTGTAAGGAGTTATGAGTGTGAGAGGTTGAGAGTTCGAATCTCACCTTTGTCACTTTTTTTTTGTTTTTTATTATTTTTACTCTAAATTTTTCTATCTTTCATTAAAAAAATAACAAAAATAGTTTTTTATTATTATTTAATTATTATTTTCGTATTTTAATTAAATCATTTTTTAAAATATTATTTTTTTCACTTTTTTCTAAATTATTCATAAAAATATCCAAAAAATCATAAAATAAAAAATATTGAAAAAAATTTTGTTCTTTTTATAATATTTTTTATTTTAGGAATCAATAGGATTATTAGTTTTTATTTTAAGTTTATTTTAAATTATTTAAATTTTATTTTTTCTTAACTAATTATTTAGTTTGGGCTTTAAAATGGGCTTTAGGGACATTATTGACAATTTGGTGTTAACCCTAATTTGTTCCCTATATATACATGTGTTGCCTTGTTGGAAAAGAGGAGAGAATGAAAAAAAACCTAAGAGGAGTGAGTGTCGTTTGCCGTTATTTAGTTTTCTTCTTCATCCATTACTATTGTTTCTTTTTCTTCATCGTTTACCGTTATTTCTTTTCCTTCATCTATTACTATTGTTTCTTTTTCTTCATCGTTTACCGTTATTTCTTTTCCTTCATCTATTACTGTTGTTTCTTTTTCTTCATCTTTTACCGTTATTTCTTTTTCTTCATCTATTACCGTTATTTCTTTTTCTTTATCTATTACTGTTACGTTTATCTATATATAATTTTTAAATTGTTAGAGTTTATATATATAAGATTTTTGATCGAATTATGTCGATACGATGTTTGCACATTTGTGTGCATGACGCGTGACATTTGTGTTAGTTCGATCTGGTTGCGATGATCGCATTTTTGTGTGAGCAATAATACTATTTTTTGCTTAATTTCTTTTTCTTTGCGATAAATTTTGTTTCGTCCGATTTAGATCTGGTTGCGATGAGCGCATTTCTGCGTTAGCAACATTGTTGGGTTATTTGGCACATTTAAAATTCATTATTGCTTTATTATTATTATTATTATTATTATTATTATTATTATTATTATTATTATTATTATTATTATCATTATTTATTATTATTATCATTATTATCATTATTATTACCATTATTATTATTATTGTTATCATTAATTTATTAAAATTTGTTATAATATAAAAATCTGTTTTTTAAAATAAATAACATTAACATCTTTTCCAAATTAATATGAAAACCTATTATTTTTTAAAAAAAACTTTTTTTTAGATAAATTTAAAATAATAACTAAAATCTTTTTTTTAAAATAATAACTAGAACCGTTATTTATTTTATTTTATTATTGTTCAATTCAAATTTCATTATCATATTGTATCTGCTCCTCTCATGTAACCTCGCGAACTTAACAATCGCTCTTTAAATTCTGCCTTTAAATTTCTGCTTGCATGGTTTAAATTATGACATTATCTCTCTGTTTGCATGATTCAATTATCTCACGCGTTTACTATTATTTCTGTCACATTGCACACATCCGAAGGTTAGGTCTAACTGTTTGGCCGTCGCGCCAATAGTCCGTAAAACTTCACACATTCAATTTCAAATCCTCAAAACTACAAACTACAAACCCTAATTTTCACAAATGCCTCGCCGCAGGCAAAATTACAATTTTACCCTTAGCATTAGGTCACAGAGCCGCCGCGCTCATTTTAGGGTTTCCCGCCGTGGAATCCCTAATTTAACCCTAATTACAACTTAACATTTCAACGTAGAGATTTGGAGTTTCTACACTCCACGTAAGCGTGTCCTTAAGATGCGTTTATTCCCCTTGAGACCTTGACCACAGTCAAGAAGTTTCTAACCTCCCTATTGAGGGGAACTACGATTACTCTGATTCCACTCCCGTAAGGATACGTAGGCACAAGATGCGATGTCTTGCCGAGTAAACTTAGAATTAACCCCCTTTATTATTTATTATTGCTTATTTATATTTTATTTAATTATTTTGCTTATTAATTTGTAATTGTTTCTTGGATGTAAAGTTGTTTAATTATTTAATTATTATTATGGTTAGTAATTAGGGAGTGTAACAACATGTATGTAATATTAAAATAAATTTAGATCACTTTTAAATAAAGATAATTAAAATAAACACGTCACACACGTAAGTCGATTTTAATCGCCGTCTCACTTCCTAAGGATATCCCTCAAGTTGCCTACGAATAATGGTTAAGTGGGGTGTATAAAGCAAGTCCCTCAAATAGAAAAATCATCAAAGTCCCTTATGGTTGCTTTTACGAATCGAGTCCCTTTCGAAAAATGATGATGGTCCCTTATATGTGCTTATTACATCCCACAATGGCCTTCAAAGTCAAATTGTCCCTCACATATCCCTTAACATCCAAAGTAAGGACTACCTACTCCATTATAGTAGGGATAGTCTTACTAAAGGAAAGAATGAAGAATAAGAAAGACCTTTAAACATTAGGGTAGGTTACTCCTAGGTGCTTGCTCACTTCAAAACTGTTTCGCACTTAAACAAATTTTCAACAAGTTTTCAAACAAGTTCTTAACACATCCTTACATGGATTATTTATTAACTATTCTGAAAATTTTCTATTCACACACTACAATTTCAAAACAATTCAAAAGTGAGCTTAAGTACCTAAGAGCCCATGGATAACCATGGATGAAAAGGATGCTAATACCTTCCCTTTTCATAACCTACCCCCCGGACCCAAAATATTCTCTAAGGTCTTTCCTGTTCTTTTATAACCTTTCCTTATGGATAAAATAAAAGTCGGTGGCGACTCTTGCTATCCGCAACATTGTTTAAAGTCAGTTCACCGGGTTACAGAACTGGCGACTCTGCTGGGGATCTATTTAAGAGGGGTACCCTTAGGAATTAAGATCACTTTAAATTGTTCGCCTTGTTTGCTTTATTATTATATTGTTGGGGTGCTCTTATGTGTGAAAGGTCCTAACCCGGATCTAGTGTACCTTAGGTAAATGGCAATAGACCAAGGAAACTGTACGACGTATATCGATACGGTTGATCTGGTGGCCATAGTTAGTGCGACTTCTTGGTTGGTGCTTATATTCCTTAAGTCAAGTTGAGGATAATATTGAGGCTGCCATATGTTGTCAATGCACTAACTGACTTTTAGAACCCTAGTTAACTCATCTTGGCCTTTAGAAAGTAGTGAGGTAACCGGCTTTGGTGCAGACTGAAGTTGGTTGACACTCGATACTACGCTCATTGAGATCTTAAACTTGGAGGGTTTTGGTTGGCAAGTAAGTTGCCTTCTGAACAACCACCCTTGTGAAGGATCAATGATATTGAGATCCCTTAGAACCTGGTTACTTTTGTAGGACAGGATGAACCATCTAACTTCAGGGGAGGGTACTTGCCTTTGAACCTCATGCAAGCCTTTAAACCTAGGGCTATGGTGTGACTTGTTTGTGTGTGCCACATGTTTGTGATTGAGCATGACATCATGACATCATCATGCATCATAAGCATATCATTTTCCCTAACCATTTCAAGGGCCAAAGGATTTATCTTTGTTCTTTGTTGCAGGTCATGGCTTCTGCTCGTAGAAACACCATCAGGATCAACTTTGTAGGGATACCTGCTAAGCTCAAGAAGTTGGTTTCCCTAGTGCCTGATCATTCCCAGTTCAACAAGAGACATGGTCACTTATTGGATCTAGTTACTTCAGGGTTCAGTGAAGACATGATGAGTGTGCTGTTTCAGTTCTTTGACCCTAAGCACCATTGCTTTACATTTCCTGATTATCAGCTGGTTCCAACCATGGAGGAGTTCTCTAAACTTCTGGGTATACCTGTTCTTGATCAGAAGCCATTCACAGGCTTAGAGAAGGAGCTTAAACCAGAAGTTATTGCTGCAACTCTACATCTGAAGAAGTCTGACGTTGTTCTAGAGACGAGAAGTGGAGTTAAAGGTATTCTTGCCAAGGTATTAGTGGATAAAGCTCAAATGTTCTTGAAGGCTATGAGCTACGATGCTGTTGAGGAGATCTTAGCCTTATTGATTTATGGCTTAGTGTTGTTCCCCAATCCTGATCAGTTCATAGACGTTCATGCCATCAACATATTCCTGAGTCACAAACCAGTGCCTACCTTACTTGGAGACATCCTACATTCTCTTCACACCCGTACCACAAGGGCAAGAGGAACTTTGATGTGCTGCATACCTTTACTTTCTAGGTGGTTTATTTCTCACTTTCCTCGCTCAGTAATGAAGAATGAGCAAGGGTTCAGATGGTCCAAGAGGATCATGTCACTTTCTCACTCAGACATCCATTGGTGCTCCAGATCTATGGAGAATGTCACCATCATTGACCGTTGTGGGGAGTTTCCTAATGTGCCACTTCTAGGCATAAGAGGAGGCATCACCTACAACCCATCTCTAGCTTTACGACAGTTTGGTTACGCCCGGAGCGATGGTCCACATGACATGTTGATTCAGGGTATTGTGTTTGATTACGACAACGATCTTCAGGGTTACCGTCAGAGATTCATCCGAGCTTGGGGAAAGGTAAACAGGATTGACAGCAAGACACTGGAGCCTAAGTACACTATTCCTATGGAGGCTTATCTCAGATGGGTACGATCTCGTGCTCAGACACTCATGATGCCATATCCTGCCGTCCTACCAGTTACCATGGAACCTGTTGCTGAAGGAGACACAGCTTATACCATCCTTCACCCAGACATGCCTACTGATATGGAAGACTTGCAGAGATCATGGATCCAACTGAAAGAGCAAAGGGATACTTTCGAGGCTCATTACAAAGCAAGCCAAGCAAGGATCCTAGAGCTAACAAAGCTACTTCATGAGGAACGAAACCTCAACTCATACCTCAACACAAAGAGGAAACGTCCATGGGAGACTTAAAACCCCATCTTTTGTACTTATTTCGTTTTCATTTTTTGTAAGCCTAAAAGGCAAAACAAGTTACTTTCTTGATTGTTTAAGCAAATTTAAATCCTGCGGTCCTTGAAAACATTGCATATGCATTCCCATATCATTGCATCACAGGTTTATAATTGTGCACAGGTTTCTCATCTTCTCGCTGTTTATTTCAGCAATGGCTCTTGAACAATCAGTTAAGGATCTCCAGGCACAGAATGCACAGTTCCAAGAGCTGATCCTGAACCTATCCAAGGGGCAGGATGAATTGAAGACACTGCTGGCCAAGAAGACTAAGAAGGCTAGAAGGTCTGCTGGGCTGCTCAACATGGGAAGAAGGTTCAAAGGTCCTGTCAAGACCAAGGAACATGTTGAAGACTATGAATCTGAAGAATCTGAGCAGGAGAGAGGCAGTCTCCACAACACTATGGGGGACTCTGATTCTGAGGCTAACTACTACCATGAGCCTAATGAAGACAAATTCAAGATGCTGGTGGATAGAATGGATGCTATGGAATTACAGAAATCATCTGGGCTGGATTTTGAGGATTTGAGTTTGATATCTGGGGTTGTGATACCTATTGGTTTCAAAGTTCCTACATTTGTTGTCTATGATGGGGTCTCTTGTCCCAAATTGCATCTGAGGTCTTATGTCAGAAGAATTCAACCCCACACTGCTGATAAAAAGTTGTGGATCCATTTCTTTCAAGAGAGTTTATCTGGAGCTCAGTTAGAGTGGTATTATCAGTTGGAGAGTGTCAACATCAGAGACTGGAATGATCTTGCTGAAGCGTTTTATAGACAGTACCAATACAATGCTGATTTAGCCCCCACTCGCATGCAGCTTCAAAGCATGTCTATGGGTGCCAAAGAAAGCTTTAAGGAGTATGCTCAGAAGTGGAGAGACTTAGCTGGAAGAGTTCAACCCCCTTTGACTGATAGGGAGTTGGTTGATATGTTCATGTGTACGCTGAATGGTCCGTTTTACAGTCATCTCATTGGAAGCTCATCATCTGGCTTCACTGAGTTGATCATGACAGGAGAGCGAGTAGAGAATGGTATCAAGAGTGGTAAGATCCAAGTGGGCACTTCTTCACCAGGTGCTGCAAAGAAGCCTCCCACTGGGAAGAAAGAATCTAATGCTGTGTATGGTCAGCCTGATCGTAACAGAAGGCATCAGTCTGTTAGTGCAGTTCATATTTCAAATCCAACTCCTGCAACAACAGAGCAGCCTCAAGGCAACCAACAGAGGGCTAGAAGACAGTTCACGAAGATCAACATGTCAATGGCTCAGGCATTGCAACACTTGTTGAAGGCTGAACTTATTACCCTGAGGGAGGCTCCTCAGAATCCCAACGTTACCTCTCCCAAGTACAATCCCAATGCACGATGCGCATATCATTCAAACTGTCCAGGACATGATACTAATAACTGCTGGGTCTTGAAGAACAAAATTCAGGATATGATTGATGCTGGAGAAATTGAGTTTGATCCGCCAGGTACTCCAAATGTGATTACAGCTCCAATGCCGAATCACGAGAAGACTGTCAACGCCATTGATGAAGATATTGATGAAGATCTGCATGTCTATTCAGTTATGGAGTTGAGCACACCATTGTCTGTTATCAAAAAGAGGTTAGTACAAGCTGGGATCTTTCCAGGTTGTCATGAAGATTGTCTATATTGTACCTATAAGCCGGATAGTTGCTTCATTTTGAGAGATGGGATTCAACGTCTCATGGATAAATATACTATAGTGTTTGAAAGAAGACCAACATCTGTAGAAAGTATGGTGGATCATCTGACTCAGGGTAAGAAGATTGAAGAGGTTGACATGGTTGACAAAGTACCACTAAGAATCACTTCAAAGGGTCCCATTAAAATCACTCATCAGGGCCCAATCAAGATTACTGCTGAAGGTCCTGTGAAAGTTGATTGCTGAAGCCAGAGTAGCTCCTCTGATCATTACCACTCCTGGTCCTATTCCTTATACATCTAACAAAGCTGTGCCTTGGCACTATGGGTCTGATGTTTACATCCATGGTGTCAAGCAGGAGCCTTTACCTGATATGCCTGTTGACATTGATAATATTGCTGGATCTAGCAAGATCACTCGTAGTGGAAGGGTCTTCTCTCCTCCAGTTGCTTCTAAGAGTGCAGTTACTCCTGCTGTTACTTCCACCACTGATGCTCGGGGCAAGGGTCCTGTTATTGAGCCTGTATCTACTGATGTGCCAGCTGCTGATGACCTCTCTAAGCAGATGGAAGAAGTATTGAAAATCATTCGCAAGAGTGATTATGATATTGTTGATCAGCTGGGGCATACTCCCTCAAAGATTTCTATGCTCTCCCTGTTATTATGTTCTGAGGCTCATGCCAAGTCATTGATCAAGTTTCTAAAGATGGCTCATGTACCCAGTGCAATTTCTGTGGACCAGTTTGAGAATTGTGTTGCTCACCTGACCTATGACAACGGGTTAGGATTTTCTGATGCTGACTTGACCCCTGCCAAGAGGGATCATAACAGGGCCTTGCATATTTCAATTGAATGCAGGGGCACTACCCTGTCTCATGTGCTGATAGACAATGGTTCCTCTCTGAATGTGTTGCCTAAGGAAGTCCTGAACAAGCTGAGTCCTGAAGATACGGTATTGAAGCCCAGTAATATTGTGGTAAAGGCTTTTGATGGTTCTAGAAGAGTGGTGCATGGGGAAATTGATCTTCCAATCAAGGTTGGCTCTCAGGTGTTTACTGCTACATTCTATGTGATGGATATTCGTCCTTCGTACTCATGTCTGCTTGGTCGTCCCTGGATCCATGGGGCAGGTGCTGTGACCTCCACATTACATCAAAAGTTGAGATATCCGGTGAATGGAAAAGTTGTTACTGTCTTTGGAGAGGAAGAATACTTTGTCAGCCATGTAAACACTTTCAAGTATCTGGAAGTAGAAGGTGAATACATTGAAACTCCATGTCAGTCATTTGAAGTGGTTCCCTGGGCTGTTAAGGATTGTGTGACTCCTCCTGCTGTGAAGAAGGTTCATGTGGTCATCAGAAACCCTCCAACAATGGCAATGGCCTCCCTCAATGATGCGAAAGCTGTGGTGGAAGAAGGTGGTTGTACTATTTGGGGTCAGCTTCCTGATATTCCATACAAGTCTGACAAGTTTGGTTTGGGTTTCACTGCAGAGTCCCAGAAGGCTGTCCGTCGTGCCCGTGCTATTCGTATCACCAATCAAGGGGTTATCAATGCTGTGGGAGATCAAGATGAAGACTACAACTTGGAGGCATGGATTTTTCCTACTGTGGGTGCTGGACTCAATAATTGGACAGCTGAAGATGTTATCCCTATCTCCTTTAGTCAGGAGTAAATACTATTACTGTGCTATGTTTTTAAATTTATAATTTCTGGAACAATTAAAACTTTCAAGCCCTGTGCCTTACCCGGGGCACAATGGTGTGCTTGTTACGGGTTGTCATTTCATTTGCATACTTCATTCAATAAAATCAATGGACGTTTCGTTTTCGTAAATATTGTGTTCCTTGTCTTTCTTTTTCTTTTATTTTTGCTTTATCAGCTATGTGTTCTTACACACACCCACGTCACTAAAATGCAGATCCTCATCCACTCTGGATCCAGTTGATAACAGTTCTACTATTGCCAATTACGATTTCGAGAATCCGATCTATCAAACTGAAGACGGAAACGAGGACGATTGTGAAATACCTGTAGAGCTTGCTAGGTTGTTACAACAAGAAGAGAAAGCTATACAGCCACATGAAGAGCCAGTCGAAGTTGTGAATCTGGGAACTGAAGAAAACAGAAAAGAGGTCAAGATAGGGGCTGATTTAGAGGGCAGTGTCAAGAGCAGGTTGGTTCAAATGCTACGTGACTATGTGGAGATCTTTGCTTGGTCTTATGAAGATATGCCAGGGTTGGATACGGACATTGTGGTTCACCGTTTGCCAGTGAAAGAAGATTGTCGTCCAAAGAAGCAGAAGGTTCGTCGTATGCGTCCTGAAATGTCAGAAAAGATCAAAGCAGAGGTAATGAAACAGTTCAATGCAGGGTTCTTGGCCGTAACTTCTTATCCTCAGTGGGTTGCAAATGTGGTACCAGTTCCTAAGAAAGATGGTAAGGTACGTATGTGTGTAGACTACAGAGATCTGAACAAGGCTAGCCCTAAAGACGACTTTCCACTTCCTCATATCATATTCTGGTAGACAACACTGCTCAGCATAAGGTATTCTCTTTTATGGATGGTTTCTCTGGTTACAATCAAATCAAGATGGTACCTGAAGATATGGAGAAGACTACATTTGTGACACAGTGGGGCACCTTTTGCTATAAGGTAATGCCATTTGGTTTGAAGAATGCAGGGGCAACATATCAGCGTGCTATGGTGGCTTTGTTTCATGATATGATTCATCATGAGATAGAGGTATATGTGGATGATATGATAGCCAGGTCTCAGAATGAAGAACAACATCTTGATCATCTGCACAAGTTGTTTGAGAGGTTGAAGAAATACAGGTTGAGATTAAATCCAAACAAGTGTACTTTTGGAGTTAGATCTGGAAAGCTCTTGGGTTTCATTGTCAGTGGAAAAGGTATTGAAGTGGATCCTGCAAAAGTGAAAGCTATACGAGAGATGCCAGCTCCCCGTACTGAGAAGGAGGTTAGAGGTTTCTTGGGACGATTGAACTACATTGCAAGATTTATTTCCCAATTAACTACCATCTGTGAGCCAATCTTCAAGTTGTTGAGGAAAGATCAGGTGATGGAATGGAATGATGAGTGCCAGACTGCCTTTGATGAAATCAAGAGATATTTGCTAGAACCTCCAATTTTAATGCCACCAGTTGATGGAAGACCCTTGATTATGTATTTAACAGTATTAGACAACTCAATGGGGTGTGTATTGGGGCAACATGACGAGTCTGGTCGAAAAGAGCAGGCAATATACTACCTTAGCAAAAAGTTTACCGACTGTGAAACAAGATACTCACTGCTCGAGAAAACTTGCTGCGCTTTGGCATGGGCTGCTCGCCGACTAAGACAGTATATGTTGACCCATACTACCTTGTTGATTTCGAAGATGGATCCAATCAAGTACATATTTGAGAAACCTGCTCTCTCCGGAAGAATTGCAAGATGGCAAATGATCTTGACGGAATATGATATACAGTATACCACTCAGAAGGCCATTAAGGGGAGTGTTGTTGCTGATCATTTGGCTCATCAAGCAGTAGATGATTACCAGTCAATGAATTTTGAGTTCCCTGATGAAGACATTATGTCTGTTACCAAAGAACCTGGACAATATGACGGACCTGAACAAGGATCCCGATGGACTATGGTTTTTGATGGTGCCTCCAATGCACATGGTAATGGTGTTGGTGTTGTGATTAGTTCCCCTGAAGGTTGTCATACCCCGATTACTGCCAGACTTTGTTTCTATTGTACCAATAACATGGCTGAGTATGAAGCATGTATCATGGGTATGCAAGTTGCTATTGATATGAAGATTCAGTTCCTTGAGAATTATGAAGGATGCAGGCTTGGATGAAGATGAGTGGATTCAGACTCGACTTGACCAGATAAATTTGATTGATGAGAAAAGGTTAGCAGCAGTTTGTCATGGCCAGATGTACCAGAAACGGATGATCAAAGCTTTTAACAAGAAGGTTAAGCCAAAGGTATATCAGGCTGGTGACTTGGTAATCAAGCGTATCATATTACCACAGGGTGATCCTAGGGGCAAGTGGACTCCAACATATGAGGGACCATTTGTAGTCAAGACAGTGTTCTTAGGAGGTGCCATGATACTGACTACAATGGATGGTGAAGACTTCCCACAACCTGTAAACGCAGACATAGTTAAAAAATACTACGCATAAAAAGAGACCCGCTAGGTTGACAGGCCTAGGCAAAAATAAGGGCATCCCGGCAAACCAAAAGGGTTTGGGCAAAAATTAGGGATATATATATAAAAAGATGTACACCCGGCAAGTCGAAAACCTGAAAAGGCGGCTTGGGCAAAAAAGGGTATCCCGGTGGATTGAAAACCTGAAAGGGCAATCCAGGCAAAAGTTAGGGATTAAAGCGTATGACTATGTCTCGTTTGGATCACTCATGAAACTGCAACCAGTTGTACTACTTACTCAAGCTCAAACAGATAAAGCTCAATCCAATTGTTTCCGTCTCAACAGCAAGAAGATGAGATACTTGAGTGGCAATAGTAGAATTGAAACTCAATAGGATTATTTCCCACATAGCTGATTCTTTTTGTAAAGCTTCATGACAAAATTCTCTTACTAGGGTTTATGTCTCCTTGTACAAACTTACCCGTGTATGGGTCACTTTTGATATAAATAAATTCCATCTTTTGAATCCAGATTCACTTTTACCCTATTTACATAAGCGAAACGTCCATTGGTTGTGTTTGAATGTATGTATGCCTTTGAATATGATTGATGTTTACCAGAAACGCATGTATGCTTTTAATATGATTGATGTTTACCAGAAATGCATGAAAATGCAGTAATAGTATTTACTAAGGACGAACGAGGGAAGGATTTCAACGAAGCTTCGCCGGTTCATCTTTACAAGACAGTTACAAACCATCAGTAGGACTAATCCATTTTCACAAAGTCTAATCTCCCCTGGAATTTATATCCATCTCTTTTATCCTCATACGGATATACGGGAAATTACTTTCCAATAAGGGCACGATGAACGAAGACGGGATGTTATACTTATCCTACTATCAAACGAAAACGAAGGTTATCTATACCCTACTATCCCCAACAACGGGAGGTTATCTATACCTTGTTATCCCCAACAACGGGAGGTTATCTATACCTTGTTATCCCCAGCAGACGGAGGGTTATATATTCTTCAACAACGAATCGGGATTTATTTTCCTTGGCCAGCAGTTGTTATACAAGGATATCCAGACACTTCCAGCAGTGTCATAGCATACATACATCATTTACATCATACCATAACATATATGTCTATAGTACATTACCTAAGTGCATCATGTCATACATGCATACATAAAGCATAAACTAATGTTGTTATACAGAATGCTACCTTGTTTTCAGGTTAATTATCCAACAAACAATCTTATGATCTTTGGGACTGCTTTATTGTAACCTCAGGGTTACTTTATCCTCCTGATGAGCTTCTTATTACTTTGGGACTGCTTTATTGTAACCTCAGGGTTATTTTATCCTCCTGATAGCCTCTCATGACTTCAAGACTGCTTTAGAGCTACTGATTGCTCTATCCTCCTGAAATCATCCTATTACTTCAAGACTGCTTTAGAGCTATTCATTGCTCTATCCTCATGAGGTCATATTACTACTTCAAGACTGCTTTAGAGCTATTCATTGCTCTATCCTCCTGAAGCCATCTAATTATTTCAAGACTGCTTTAGAGTTATCCATTGCTCTATCCTCCTGAAATTACATTATTATTTCAAGACTGCTTTAGAGCTATCCATTGCTCTATCCTCCTGAAATCATTACTTCAAGACTGCTTTAGAGCTATTGATTGCTCTATCCTCCTGAAGACATATCACATTATTATTTCAAGACTGCTTTAGAGCTGTTGATTGCTCTATCCTACTGAAGCCATTCTATTACTTCAAGACTGCTTTAGAGCTATTGATTGCTCTATCCTCCTGAAGCCATTATTACTTCAAGACTGCTTTAGAGCTATTGATTGCTCTATCCTCCTGAGGTCAGATTTATCACTTCAAGACTGCTTTAGGGTTATCATTATTGATTGCTCTATCCTCATGAAGACATGCTGTTACATCAGTATTACTCCAGACTCCCGACAGTTCTCATTATACTACTAAAGAACTTTCCCCTAGTGGCATCTTTAAGCCCACTCAATCATGTTCAACCAACCATCAATATCACTCCATGCACTGGTGAGTGCAAATTTTTGGGCTTTTGTGTTCAATCCCCTTCAACCTTCCAGGTTACGACTGGCAAATATACCAATCTAACCCCTCAGGTTTCAGAAAATTGAACAGGGGCAGCTGTTGCACCCCAAAATTTGCCCTCACAATACAAGACTTTTTGTTCCAAGAAGGTTCACAAGGTTCACAAAGTTCACAATTGGTCAGAAGAGTTGACAATTCCCTCAGACAATGCACCTCCTAAGCAGTGCATCCAAAACTAGGGTTTTGACTTTAATCAGGCTAAATGGACTTCCAAGACTTCAAGTGAGCTTCATAACATCTTATATGTGTATAAGAACCCCCATGTCAAGTTTCAAGACTTTTCTCAAAAGTTTGCTCAGTCAGATGATCAGATAAGTCAAAAGCAGTCAATGCAGTTAAAAGGTCAAACTGAGGTCAACTGTGGTCAAACCAAAGTCAAACTTCATGATTTTTTTTTTTTGCCAACATCAAAGAGAGGTTGGGTGAGAAATATTATCATGATAACTGTAATACCCCAAATTTTGCCCTAAGATTTGTCGTCGCATTTCATTGCATTTAATCAATTACTAACAAATTTGTGTAGTCGTTTGACTTTTTGCAGGTAAATATCATATGGCATGCATTTTTTTCTAAAAAGTAAAAATGACACAATTGGCAGGAGGACATGTGTAAGGAGTTATGAGTGTGAGAGGTTGAGAGTTCGAATCTCACATTTGTCACTTTTTTTTTGTTTTTTATTATTTTTACTCTAAATTTTTCTATCTTTCATTAAAAAAATAACAAAAATAGTTTTTTATTATTATTTAATTATTATTTTCGTATTTTAATTAAATCATTTTTTAAAATATTATTTTTTTCACTTTTTTCTAAATTATTCATAAAAATATCCAAAAAATCATAAAATAAAAAATATTGAAAAAAATTTTGTTCTTTTTATAATATTTTTTATTTTAGGAATCAATAGGATTATTAGTTTTTATTTTAAGTTTATTTTAATTATTTTAAATTATTTAAATTTTATTTTTTCTTAACTAATTATTTAGTTTGGGCTTTAAAATGGGCTTTAGGGACATTATTGACAATTTGGTGTTAACCCTAATTTGTTCCCTATATATACATGTGTTGCCTTGTTGGAAAAGAGGAGAGAATGAAAAAAAACCTAAGAGGAGTGAGTGCCGTTTGCCGTTATTTAGTTTTCTTCTTCATCCATTACTATTGTTTCTTTTTCTTCATCGTTTACCGTTATTTCTTTTCCTTCATCTATTACTATTGTTTCTTTTTCTTCATCGTTTACCGTTATTTCTTTTCCTTCATCTATTACTGTTGTTTCTTTTTCTTCATCTTTTACCGTTATTTCTTTTTCTTCATCTATTACCGTTATTTCTTTTTCTTTATCTATTACTGTTACGTTTATCTATATATAATTTTTAAATTGTTAGAGTTTATATATATAAGATTTTTGATCGAATTATGTCGATACGATGTTTGCACATTTGTGTGCATGACGCGTGACATTTGTGTTAGTTCGATCTGGTTGCGATGATCGCATTTTTGTGTGAGCAATAATATTATTTTTTGCTTAATTTCTTTTTCTTTGCGATAAATTTTGTTTCGTCCGATTTAGATCTGGTTGCGATGAGCGCATTTCTGCGTTAGCAACATTGTTGGGTTATTTGGCACATTTAAAATTCATTATTGCTTTATTATTATTATTATTATTATTATTATTATTATTATTATTATTATTATTATTATTATTATTATTATTATTATTATTATTATTATTATCATTATTTATTATTATTATCATTATTATCATTATTATTACCATTATTATTATTATTGTTATCATTAATTTATTAAAATTTGTTATAATATAAAAATCTGTTTTTTAAAATAAATAACATTAACATCTTTTCCAAATTAATATGAAAACCTATTATTTTTAAAAAAAAACTTTTTTTTAGATAAATTTAAAATAATAACTAAAATCTTTTTTTTAAAATAATAACTAGAACCGTTATTTATTTTATTTTATTATTGTTCAATTCAAATTTCATTATCATATTGTATCTGCTCCTCTCATGTAACCTCGCGAACTTAACAATCGCTCTTTAAATTCTGCCTTTAAATTTCTGCTTGCATGGTTTAAATTATGACATTATCTCTCTGTTTGCATGATTCAATTATCTCACGCGTTTACTATTATTTCTGTCACATTGCACACATCCGAAGGTTAGGTCTAACTGTTTGGCCGTCGCGCCAATAGTCCGTAAAACTTCACACATTCAATTTCAAATCCTCAAAACTACAAACTACAAACCCTAATTTTCACAAATGCCTCGCCGCAGGCAAAATTACAATTTTACCCTTAGCATTAGGTCACAGAGCCGCCGCGCTCATTTTAGGGTTTCCCGCCGTGGAATCCCTAATTTAACCCTAATTACAACTTAACATTTCAACGTAGAGATTTGGAGTTTCTAAACTCCACGTAAGCGTGTCCTTAAGATGCGTTTATTTCCCTTGAGACCTTTACCACAGTCAAGAAGTTTCTAACCTCCCTATTGAGGGGAACTACGATTACTCTGATTCCACTCCCGTAAGGATACGTAGGCACAAGATGCGATGTCTTGCCGAGTAAACTTAGAATTAACCCCCTTTATTATTTATTATTGCTTATTTATATTTTATTTAATTATTTTGCTTATTATTTTGTAATTGTTTCTTGGATGTAAAGTTGTTTAATTATTTAATTATTATTATGGTTAGTAATTAGGGAGTGTAACAACATGTATGTAATATTAAAATAAATTTAGATCACTTTTAAATAAAGATAATTAAAATAAACACGTCACACACGTAAGTCGATTTTAATCGTCGTCTCACTTCCTAAGGATATCCCTCAAGTTGCCTACGAATAATGGTTAAGTGGGGTGTATAAAGAAAGTCCCTCAAATAGAAAAATCATCAAAGTCCCTTATGGTTGCTTTTACGAATCGAGTCCCTTTCGAAAAATGATGATGGTCCCTTATATGTGCTTATTACATCCCACAATGGCCTTCAAAGTCAAATTGTCCCTCACATATCCCTTAACATCCAAAGTAAGGACTACCTACTCCATTATAGTAGGGATAGTCTTACTAAAGGAAAGAATGAAGAATAAGAAAGACCTTTAAACATTAGGGTAGGTTACTCCTAGGTGCTTGCTCACTTCAAAACTGTTTCGCACTTAAACAAATTTTCAACAAGTTTTCAAACAAGTTCTTAACACATCCTTACATGGATTATTTATTAACTATTCTGAAAATTTTCTATTCACACACTACAATTTCAAAACAATTCAAAAGTGAGCTTAAGTACCTAAGAGCCCATGGATAACCATGGATGAAAAGGATGCTAATACCTTCCCTTTTCATAACCTACCCCCCGGACCCAAAATATTCTCTAAGGTCTTTCCTGTTCTTTTATAACCTTTCCTTATGGATAAAATAAAAGTCGGTGGCGACTCTTGCTATCCGCAACATTGTTTAAAGTCAGTTCACCGGGTTACAGCTGCTTCCACCCATTTGGTGAAGTAATCAATAGCTACCAAAATGAACCGGTGTCCGTTTGATGCCGTGGGCTCAATCTTGCCAATCATATCAATTCCCCACATCGAGAAAGGCCACAGTGATGACATAACATTCAAAGGGCTCAGAGGCACATGGATTTTGTCCGCATAAATTTGAAATTTATGGCACCGCTTCGCAAACTTGAAGCAATATGTTTCCATCGTTAGCCAATAGTAACCTGCCCGTAACAATTTTCTCGTCATTGCATGTCCACCAGCATGCGTATCAAATGTACCTTCATGGATCTCTTCCATGAGCAACTTAGCCTCTTTCTCGTCCACACATCGCAACAACACCAAGTCGTGGTTTCTCTTGTACAGGACGCCATCTGGATTAAAATAAAAATTGCCAGCCAATCTCCTAAGAGTCTTCTGATCTCGACTGGACGCCCCAACCGGATACTCTTGGTTCTTCAGGAAATTCTGGATATCAAAATACCACGGTTTTCCATCAGATGTTTCCTCAATGGTGAATATGAAGGCGGGCCTATCAAGGCGAGAGATAACAATCCTGGGAGCCTCATTCCAGAAGTTAACTTTATACATTGAAGACAAAGTCGCGAGAGCGTCGACCATCTGATTTTCTGCTCGGGGCACGTGATGCAATTCTACTTTGTCAAAGAAAGGCAACAATCTCCTTGCATAATTCATATAGGGTATCAGATTGGGCTGCCGCGTCTCCCATTCTTCTTTAATCTGGTTGACCACTAGAGCAGAGTCCCCGTATACATCAAGATATTTGATTCTCAAATCAATAGCCTCCTCAAGACCCATGATGCACGTCTCATATTCAGCCTCATTATTGGTAACTGGAAAGGTCAATCTAGTAGTAAAGGGAATGTGCGTCCCTTGAGGAGTAGTGATAATTGCCCCTATTCCACTACCGTAGGAGTTAACAGCGCCATCAAATATCAACTGCCATTTGGAACCCAACTCTGGACCTTCATCCGGCAACGGCTCATCACAATCTTTCATTTTCAAGTACATGATATCCTCGTCAGGAAAATTAAACCTCATTGGTTGTTAATCTTCAATTGGCTGCTCCGCTAGGTACTTTGACAGAACACTACCTTTGATAGCCTTTTGAGAAACATATTGAATATCGTATTCTGTCAGCACCATCCGCCATCGAGCAATCCTCCCGGAGAGTGCTTGCTTTTCAAATACGTATTTGATCGGATCCATCTTTGAAATTAGCATGGTTGTATGGTTTAACATGTACTGTCTCAAACGTTTGGCAGCCCAGGCTAGCGCACAACACGTCTTTTCGAGCATTGAGTAACAGGATTCACAATCTGTGAACTTTTTACTCAAGTAGTAAATCTCATGCTCTTTATGTCCATTCTCGTCATGTTGACCGAGAACACAACCCATACTTTCCTCAAGAACCGTCAAATACATAATCAATGGTCTCTCGGCTACTGGGGGTATCAATATTGGAGGTTCCTGCAAATATTCTTTTATTTTTTCAAACGCCCTTTGACAATCTTCGTTCCAGGTCACAGCCTGATTCTTTTTCAACAATTTGAATAATGGCTCGCATGTAGCAGTTAGGTGAGATATGAACCGAGCAATGTAGTTCAACCTCCCTAAAAACCCACGCACTTCTTTTTCTGTTTTAGGCGTTGGCATTTCTTGTATTGCTTTTATCTTAGTAAGATAAACCTCAATTCCTTTTTCGCTCACAATAAACCCCAATAGTTTATCGGATCTCACCCCGAAGGTGCACTTGTTAGGATTCAGCCTTAGCCTGAATTTCCTAAGCCTCTTGAACAATTTCAGCAGATTGACCAAATGCTCTTCCTCCGTCTGGGATTTGGCAATCATATCATCAACATAAACCTCGATCTCTTTATGCATCATGTCATGAAAGAGCGTCGCCATAGCACGTTGATATGTTTCCCCAACGTTCTTCAAACCAAAGGGCATCACTTTGTAGCAAAATGTTCCCCATGGGGTAATGAAGGTTGTTTTCTCCATGTCTTCTGGCGCCATTTTAATCTAATTGTAACCCGAGAAGCCATCCATGAAGGAGAACACGGAGAATTGAGCAGTGTTATCAACCAGCACATCGATATGAGGAAGCGGAAAGTCGTCCTTTGGGCTCGCCCTATTCAAATCACAATAGTCCACGCACATCCGCACCTTACCATCTTTCTTTGGTACAGGTACTATATTGGCAACCCATGATGGATAAGTTGTAACAGCAAGAAACCCAACATCCCACTATTTTTGAACTTCCTCCTTAATCTTCACAGACATATCTGGTCTGGTTCTTCTGATTTTCTGCTTAACCGACGGACATTCCTCTCGCAATGGCAGAAGATGAACAACCATGTCAGTATCCAATCCTGGCATATCCTCGTACGACCAAGCAAAGATATCACTGTACTCTTGCAACATCTCAATCAGACCTTGCTTGATGTCGCTTTGCAGTGCAGCCCCTATCCGGATGTTCCTGACAACTCCCTCGGACCCCACGTTGATAATCTCAATCTATTCCTGATGAGGCCGAATGATTCTTTCTTCCTGTTTCAACAGTCGAGTCAACTCCTCTGGCAAGTCGCTATCCTTAACAACCTCTTCCTCAGCTTGAAATACCGGGTGCTCGAAGTCAAAGCGAATCATAGGGAGTTCGTGTTCGGTGTCATCTGAAATATGAATCCTGCAAAGGAAATGGTTAAATGCTTCAAATGAGTGCAAACAAAAGCTCATAACCACGTTGCCATTTATTGTTAAAATAAAAACAAGAAAAATAGGGAACACAAAATTTGTATGAAAAAAACGCCTTTATTTAATGATTAAACAGTGCATACACATAAGCAGGTGGCCCTAAAA
This sequence comes from Lathyrus sativus, assembly GCA_963859935.3. Lineage (NCBI taxonomy): Eukaryota > Viridiplantae > Streptophyta > Magnoliopsida > Fabales > Fabaceae > Lathyrus > Lathyrus sativus. The sequence goes on from OZ012738.1 coordinate 666,870,136, forward strand.
CAAAATCACTATGCCCCGGGTAGGACACAGGATTATACAATAATCAAGAAAACAAATCATTACTATTTTGTAGTCACTGAGACAATTTCCCAGATGGACCAGTTGCAGAGACTTTGTCCTGGCACGCTAGGCTTGATCCACGCGTCCATGTCGCAATCACTATCTCCATCTTCAGAGTCGGAAACAGCATTAACCGTCTCAAAGCAGACTCCTTTTGGAGTAATCACCACCGGTCCTTTGAACTTGGGCGCGCCTGATGCGGAAGGTGATGATGTAGGACGATACCCCAAACAAAACTTGTCCATCTTGACAGGAATTTCCAACACTTGACCCCAACCCTTGGTCTCACCAGTCTGAACCAACGCTTGAGCGTCTTTGTACAAAGCCACAACAACCTCTGGCACTTTGCTGGGAACACTGGACTTGTCTTTGATTTGCAACCCTTCAAAGGCTTGGTAGGGTGTTTCGTGGATTTCTCCATCCACTTCAACGTACTTGAATGATGAGAGATGACTGACCAAGATGTCCTCTTCCCCACAAATAGTAACGATGCCACCACCGGCTTCAAACTTAAGCTTCTGATGCAGCGTGGACGTCACAGCCCCTGCAGAGTGTATCCACGGACGCCCAAGTAAATAGCTATAAGCTGGATGAATATCCATGATATAAAATTTAGTGTCAAATATTTCCGGCCCGACCTGCAACGGCAACGTTATCGATCCAAACACCGACCTTCTCGTTCCATCAAACGCCCTCACAACCAAGTCACTTGGCGTGCAAATAATTCCTCGGATATCTAACTTCATCATAGCCTTCTTAGGCAATACATTCAGAGATGATCCGGTATCCACAAGAATGTGCGACATTATGGTGCCCCGGCACTCCACCGATATGTGCAAAGCCATATTATGCTTTCGGCCTCTGGGTGTTAGATCAAAATCAGTGAAACCCAAACTATGTCCAACATTGACATGCGCCAGTACCCCCTCTAGCTGGTTGACAGAAACCTCCTGAGGTACAAATGACGTGTCCAATATCTTCAACAAAGCATTTCGATGAGCCTCAAAACAAAGCAACAAAGATAGGATTGAAATTTTTTAGGGTGTCTGTTGTAAGTGCTCAACAATCTTATAATCGCTCTTGCGAATTAGCCTCATGAACTCTTCTACATCCTTGAGCGACGTGTCTTTCTCTTTCAATTGGGATGGTCCACTTTCGTTCACCTTGGCCTTGCCTTTAGCAATCTTCTCTGCTTCAAATTCAGGTGCGGTGAAGATTCTTCCACTATGGGTCATGCCTCTCGTTCCAACAACATTGTCAACTGCCCCTGCCGGCCGGCTATTCACCTCAATCTTTTCTCCATTACAGTACGCTTCTAACCCATATGTCCATGGAACAACTTTTGTACTCTCAAAAGGAATAGGTCCTGCTTTTGTTATTGTGATAGTCGGCCGCTTGGCGAGCTCCGATATCGTAATAGTCTTCCTTGGGATCGTAACCATTACAATCTCATCCTGCTTTTCAAACAATGCCTCAACAGGCTTCTCAACAGTAGTCCGATCAAATTGCAAAATCCCCTCATCCATCATGGCTTGGATACCTTTTTTCAAATCAGCGCAACCCTCTGGTTGGGTCCAGCAATCCAGACAATATTCATCACATCCATGGAATACTCCCTCTTTCAACAGTCTACTTTTAACACAACTCAACGGTGTCTTCAATTCATTCACATCCATAACCAAGTTCAAATTCTCTTCAATTAGAATAACATTCACTCCATGATTCGGCATGGGTTGTTGTACAATATTGGGACCATCCTGACCAAAGTTAATAGCCTTACTATCAAGCAAATCTTGAACCTTATGTTTGAAAGCATGGCAACCTTCAATATCATGTCCAGGCGCCCCGGAATGAAAATCACAATGTTTACCAGCATCGAAACCAAATGGAGGAATGCTCGTCAACGGGGCCATCGTTCTCTTTTCAACCAAATTCAAACCCAACAGCGTTTGAAGCAGTTTAACATAAGTTGAAGGAGGTGCTTCAAATACTCTCTTTGGCCTACCCTCTTGAATTCTACGCTGAGCAGGGTGCATTCTCTGTTGTTGCGGCTGTTGTTGCCATTGTTGTTGTTGTTGTTTTTGCTGAGGTATCGGGATAGTAACACTAGCGACTTGCTGTGGCTGACACTGATTCCTACCTCTTCCACGACCTCGACCACTATATACCTGTTGCACCCCAAAATTTGACCAACCGGGTCTCGCATTTGGCTCGATGTTTCGACGCATAACCGCATTCGCATCTGCATATCGCATCCACTGCATTTTTCATTTGTATTGATTTTATCAGGGATCACAGCTCCCGTCTCGTGTTTCAGGTGTTTTTGATCAGTAGAATCGTATTTTTGGGATATTTCGGTGCCCGTTTATTTTTACCGATTATTTTTGTGTCGTTCGGTGCTTATTTTGTCCCTCTGGGAATTATCGCGATTTTTCTGGATTTTATAGGATTTTTTAGGGTTTAATTAGCTTTTAAATCAATTTTTAGCATTTTATAGAATTAAATAGATTTTTAAATTCATTTTAGGATTTAATAGGTTTTAATAGATTTTTAATATTTTTAGATAATATAGTTTTAGAAATTTTAATATTTTAAAACATTTTTCAGAATAATATAGGATTTCTAGAATATTAATATGATTTTAAATAGTTTTAATATAGTTTTAATTCTTTTTTTCAGAATATTAGATAAATAGATTTTTCATTTTTCTATTTTCTTTTATAGATTTAAATAAATAATAGTTCTTTTAGAAAATGATATAGTTTTATTAGGATTTTATTAATTAGCGGATTTATTAGGTTTAAGTGAGTATTAGTTTAGTTGTTAGTTGCTGTTAATTAGTTTAATGATAGTAATTCAATTCAGATTTTGTGCAGTTTTTATCCATTTTTCGTGTTGGGCTTCATTCAGTTTCACAGGCCCAGGTGGAGTGTTTGTGGTCCAAAGATTCAGCAAAGGTCCAGATCAGTCCAAAAGCTCCACCGTTTTCCAGCACTTCCTAGAACTATCCAGAACGTTCCAGACTTCATCAGCATTTAAATACCAAGCCACACGTGTCCATTTGTTAAAGGCCCCACTCGGTTAATTATGAGCCTGCCACGTACCACTCTCCACTCAGAGCCCAAAGCGCCACACGTCGCGCATGCAACAAACTACCCCACTCACTCTTCCACCTGTCTTCCCCCTAACCTTCACCGGTTGCATGGCCGGCGGCCATGAAACCACCGCGCCCAACGATTTCCGGCGACCTTAACTACCTCCGGCCACCATCCAACGCCGGAAAACCTTTTTTTCCCCAGATTCTTCTCAGATCTCCATCGTTTCTTCCAACGAACTTCAATCCTCCATCCTCCGATCCAAAGCCTCTCTGATTCACCAATCATCAGATCCATCTTCTTTCTTCCCAGAAGAACAACCTTCAGATTGTCCAGAATCCCCAGATGCCTTCAAACTCCCGTCGAGATTCATTCACGAAGCTTCGAGATCCTTCGACCTTCATCAATATCGTCTCCGATCTTCATCAGTAATGATGATCGTCATCTCCTCCGTTTTCATCAAGAATTACTAACGAACATCGCTTCGTCGCCATCAAGTCTCCAGCACGCAGACATCAAGTCAGCACATCTTCATCCAAGTGTTCGTCAGAACTTGTTTCCAGGCCACAGATCTTCAAGAAACTTATGAAGACCTTCATCGGGAACTCGTCAGAAAACTCCCAGAAGATCCAAGATCTTTGTTCAGGTCCAATGAGCTGGTTACTCCACAAACGTTCCTCAGAGCGCCTCCAGGTCAATCTTCAAGAAGATGCCCTCAACCTTCTTCAAGAGTCTCGTTCAATTCCACAGAAGCCTCCAGATCATCGTCGTCATAAGCATTTTCCTGAGATTTTCCACAAACGCAAGGCCATTTGTGCTCGATGAGAAGCGGAGTTCATCTTGAGTTTAGAGGTTGGTCGATTACTCTTTCTGGTCGTTTTGAGTTTTATCTCCATTCGTCTGTTCGAACAAGAACAAGGGTTAGATGATGGAAGGATTGAGGGAGATCATGAGAGTTGCAGAAGAAGATTTGCAAAGAGGTTGAGGGAGAAGAACAAGAGAAGATTCAGAGAGAGACGGCGCTAGTATGAACAGTGAGGGGAAAATGAGTTGAAGTTAGGGTTTTGTCTGATGAACATAATGGGCACTTGTTTTTGGGCCTCAAGCTTCAAGCCCGTGGATTCTTTCACACAACCCCCTCTGTTTCGTAATTCACACCCCCTGCGTTTTTTTTGGGCTGGGCCCTTCTGCTTTATTTTATTTTTTTGCTGTGTTAACATCCCTTGTAGTCCAGTACCCCCCCCTTTTTTGTTTTCTCTTGTTTTTATTTTGTTTACCAATAAAGAAAAAAAAGAGAGACATATTATAGAAAAAGAAGAGAAAAGAAATGTTATAAAAAAAAAACATTGAAAAAAAGAAAATCATATTAAAGAAATATTTGAGAAAAATAGAAAAAGAAATGAAAAGAAAATATATTTGAAAAAATAGAAAAAAGGAGTGAAAAGAAAAATAAGAAAAGAAAAGGAGGAAAATATTGAAAAAAAGAATAGAGAAAAATATGAAGAAAAACATGTGAAGAAATGATTGGAAAAAAGGAAAAAATATTAAAGTGTCGATTTAATATTTTTAGAGTCCATTTTCTTTTAGAGTATATTTTCATAGACTTTATTTTACGACTTTTAGGAGAGTTTAGAAGCCCATTTGTTAGGGGGCTATTTTTCACTCGATTATTCAGGATAGAATAGGATAGTGTCCTAGGAGTTTATTTGCAGTATGCAACCATTGTAATCATTTTTCAGAGATGAATAAAACGAGATTTGAGCTGTGGTCCGATAGTAGCCGAACTACAGCTGCTCTGATTCTTCGTACCAGACGAAGATATGTAGGCATGGGATGCGATATCCTAGCGAGCACACTAACGACTAACTGTTGTTCTCTCGCGGCTGTGCGATCGAGACTTTCCCGCTGACGATTAATTGAGAACCATTTTTCTCTCTTGCCCAAGTGCATTTGAGACTCAGCCATAGTTAAGACCATAGGTTCCCGACCCTGTGAAGCCAGTTGTTTTTCTCACTGCTGTGTGAGAATGTTTGATTAGCCGTAGTGAGTCTGAACTACGTAAAGCTCTGATCTTCCATCCAGTAGAAGTACGTAGGCACAGGACGCGATGTCCTGGCGAGCCATTTTCCCTGTAGTCCCGAACTACGTTGACTCTGACTTTCTCTCTTGAGAATACGTAGGCATAGAGTGCGATGCTCTATCGAGTCAATTCCCTTCCGTTTAGATTTAGCAGCCGTAGATAAGATTGTTTTGTATCCAGTAGACAACCCAAGCAAGCGTGGATCCCGTCGAGTACGACGGACGTGAGGGGTGCTAATACCTTCCCCTTGCGTAACCGACTCCCGAACCCAGGCTATGGTTGCGATGACCATACCTTTTCCCCGTTTTTGCGAGGTTTACTTCGAGCGTTTCCTTTCCCGCTCTGAGGGATAAATAACGCACGGTGGCGACTCTTCTGTCAGCCGGCGCCGATTTTCGCAGTAGCGACAGCTGGCGACTCTGCTGGGGATTGCGATAGTTCCCCATGCATGTGGGATCCAACGTCCCCTAAGAGAGAGTCAATCCTAGCGCTTGTTTGCTTGTCTATTAGGTGTTTATTTATCGATATTATCTATTGCTGTTGGGCTGTTACGGGTGTTCTATGATTGAGATAAGCCGGACCTGGGCTCGAGTATGAGTATAAACCTAGATATAGTTGCGGAGAAGTAGTAGACGAACCTGTCTGCTGAGCAGGCGCAGTTCCCTACGAAAATTCGCACTCGGACGAGGTTCTCGCAGAGGTGCTCCTTTCCGGTCCTGAGGATCTGAGGGGAGTCCAGACGTGAGGATTGTCGACTCTGGGAACCGATCAATTGGAAGTTAGCTAAGTGAGGCCTCTTCATGAGATGACGATGCCACTCCTTCTGGGAATCGTATCATTCCTCATGAAAGTCTGTGACGCTGACGACCGCATAGGATGCCGTACCTTGTCAGATATAGGTCCACACCTGTGAGTGGGGGGGTTTTTTTGTGCAGGAAACTTGACTTTCAACCTACCCGTTATTTTGGTCCTCTTTTCAGAGAACGTCTCCGTCAGCAGCGCAGCAGTATTCAGATTTTGTGTGGGGGCTGTGGTCCCATTGTTTGCTGCATTTTGCATATCATATGCATATCAGTGTTGCATTGCATATCATCCTCCAGCTAGCCAGAGTTCTGATCCAGCCTTTGTTTCCTGAAGGTGATTACCCGGAGTTTGGATTGAGCAGCTGTTGATTGTCAGAAGACCTATCTAGGGGTTGAGTAGATTTGAGCAGAATCAAGTATCGAAGTCAGCTGAAGATTATTGGTAGCCATGTCTGAAGGCAATTTCCAGTCTCCTAACACCCTGACAGGGTTCACTATGGCGTCCAACCCTCTGTATAATTCCATGGAAGATTCCCCGCAAGTGAACAACGTTGCTGCAGACCAAGTTGTACAGCCTTCTGTTGAGAACCGAGTTCGACATGAGCAGTTTATTGCCCAGAATGAGCGTCCTCCTCCTGTCAACAATCAAGGTGTTGCTTTCCCTGTGATGAATTACCGAAGAGATACTCCAGCAGCTGGGATGGTAGATCCAAGAGCCCTTGACGATGGTAGAAGAGTCCGAGTGTTGGAAGAGCAAATGAAAGCTTTGAAAGCCAAAGATGCTGTCAACCTAGATGCTGTAGGCATGTGTTTGGTTCCTGACCTGGTGTTGCCTTACAAATTCAAAGTGCCAAAATTTGAGAAGTACACGGGAGATAGCTGTCCGAAGCTGCATTTGATGATGTTCTGTCGAAGAATGACTGCGTTTGCGCGAAATGACAAGTTGATGATCCATTGCTTTCAAGATAGTCTGACTGGGGCATCTTTGAGGTGGTATATGCAGTTAGAGAGGAATCAGATTCAATCATGGATGGATTTAGCCAGAGCTTTTCTGAAGCAGTACGATTACAACCTAGACATTGCTCCTTATCGCATGCATTTGCAAGAGTTGTCTCAAGAGATCAATGAACCTATCAGGAGGTATGCTCAGAGATGGAGAGAATTTGCTGCTAGAGTGCGTCCACCGCTGTTAGACCAAGAGCTGGCAAGCATGTTTGTGGATTCCCTACAATATCCGTACTTCAAAAGATTGCTCGGAGTTCCGGCAAATTTCTCTGACGTGGTAGCATTAGGAGAACGCCTTGAGTACTCCATAAGAATGGGGAAAATTCAGATTACTTCATATGATCAAGCTGGTGAAACTGAATACCCTTATGACTATCAGAGTGAAGAAGAAGTTGTGATCAACTCAGTCATGCCAAAGATTGAATATCCTCGAAGCGAATCAGTGAATTTTGTTGGTTCATCATCTTATCAGAGATCAGTACCTCCCATGGCTTGTTATACTGAACAACCAGCCGTGCCTGGGGCACCATATCAGGAATCTTACGTCGCTTCCACTGCAAATCAGCGAACTCGTGGCCGAGGTTATCAGAATCAGCGTCAGAATCAGAACCGACCTCGCAACAACTTGGAACGAAGGAAAGCTCCTTTTCACCCAGTGCCGATGCCGTATAGCCAGTTGCTACCATCTTTGATTCAGAAGTCTTTGGTGGAGCCGAAAGCTCTTAAGCCAGTTCCAGAACCTTACCCTCCTGGGTACAATCCCCACGTGCAGTGTGGTTATCATGGTGGCTCTCCGGGGCATTCAACCGAAGATTGTAAAGCATTTCAGGCGAAGGTACAGCAGTTGATTGATCAGGATCGCATTTCCTTTCGAGAAGGGTTTCTGTTTGTTCATCCCTAGCCGCTCAGCTGTCTAAGCTCGTAAACTCAGAGGGTATTCCCCAGCATAAGCCAGTGGTTCAGACAGGCAGGCGCCTCAGCATTGGCAGTTATCAAGCTTTACATCATTTGCATCTGTAGTTTCTTTTTCTGTTAGTTACTACCTGCTTTTAAGCATTGTATGTTCTGAATGGTGATAATAATAAAGTGACTATGCATTTTTCTGAATTAATCATGTCGCTGTCGCTCATTTATTGCATTGCACTGACACTTGCATTTTATTCACTCCATTTTTTCGCTGTGACTAGCAAAGTTAGGAGGGAGGATGACGAAATAAACTCATAACCGATGATTGTATGCTTTCAGATAAGACCGTACCGATGACGTACAAGGCATTGTTTCAAATTCCCCAAACACTGGAGATATAAGGAGTTAGTCCCTTGTTAACCACTTCGAGCCAGGAAGTAGAAGTTTTTTCGGACTTAAAAAACCCTCACATCTTAACCCGGGGCAGGGTAGTTGTCAGTTAGCTTGACCGAGCATTCAAGTCTTGCAGAGGAGTGTTGTCTTTCAAGGACCAACCAGTTTATACCTTTCAAGAGGTCAAACCTCACCAATCAAGAGTGAGACAGTTACAATCCTTTCGGAGCAATCAAGACAACCAGTGTCACACGACTTTGTTCCAAAAAGAAAGAAAGAAAGAAAGTCCGCTAAGTAAAAAGAAAGAAGAGCTGGAAAGCTAATACTTAGGCAAAAATTAGGGCATCCCGCTGGACTTCAAAAGAAATCGAAAAATCGAAAAGAACTCAAAATGAGTCAGTCCAGGCAAAAGTTAGGGAACCAAAAGAATGAAAAAGAGGGATTAAAAAGGAAATTGTCCCCAGCAAATCACAAAGTCGTGTACACAGACACCAAAAGCGAAGAAGGAGTAACTATCACTCTGGAAGAAAAGCATTGTGAATTCCTTAACTGTAGGTTCTTACCATTCAATATACTTCTCGAAGAGGCGAGCGCTTGTGCCAAGTTAACTGAATCTTAGGATCGGAGAACATCACGTAGACGGGGTGGGAACAAATCAAAATTTGAGCCGAATATCCTTTTGTTTCACGAACCGTGAACCCGACCACGATACAACCCTCAAAAGACCTAATTGAGGTAGGGTTATTCTGAAGCGCATTACGATAAGGTTGAGTAACCTGACTCCTTCTTGACTTGCTAGTCATATCTTGTTGTATTTTCACTGACCACGTAAGCACTGCGTTTGAACTTTGGTTCATTCGTCACTTTCAATCATATGCATATAAATGAGTGACAGCTCAAAATTTTTCAAATCTGCATAACCATTGCATTAAGATTACCATTCGTGAACAGACAATTCTAATTGCAGGTTAGTAGTTGGCATGAAAGAAATTCCAGCGAGAATAATCGAGCAGGACTGAGTAATTCAGCAGTCTGAACCAGAATGGTGTATGTTGTGAAGCCCTGTGAATCAGGGGCATTATCTGCCAGTAAGTTCAGTATCAGTCAGTCTGAGGACAAATCCCGAAGCTTCAGTTGAGCAGGGGCAGTTTGTTTGAGAAGCAGTTAATCAAGAGGTGAATCTTCTCAAGAGCCAATCAGGGGCAGTTATGCAGAGCGCTGAGATTTGAAAGCAAGTACTTCAGGTGGATAATCGGATCGGGTTGAGTCGCTAGAACGCTCATTCAGGGGCAAGTCATTGCAGAGAATGTTGAAATCAACTGGATTGTTAATTGGAGATTGAATTCTTTTGTCGTGCAGATACCGGGGCAAGTATTCTCGAAGTATTCTCGTAGCAAGTTATTCAGAGCAGGTATTCCCAAGAGTTAGATTGGGGCAAAGTGCATTGTACTGGGGCAGGTTGTGCAAGCCAGTCTTCTATCCACAGCTGAGTGTATCAGGGGCAAGTCATTCAAACCCGCTTGTTTATCCCCAGCCAGAGTTGAGTATCGGGGAATCATGTCAATACCCTTATCGAAAACCTTAACCTTTCAAATAAGAAGGTCTTGGTGTCGTTGGATCATTATCCTGCAGTTTAAACCTGTTGCGTGTCAGTAACCAGTCGTTTCCAAAGTCCAGTTCTCGCCTGGCAAATCGGTAACCAGTTCTCGTCTGGCCCACCTTCCGTGAGCATCAGTTCCCGTCCTGGTGCAGTTTATTGTAAGCAGCAGTTCCCGTCCTGGTGCAGTTTATTGGTAACCAATTCTCGTTTGGTCACCGTTTCTTCAAGTGTTGTATCAGTTCTCGCCTGGTACTTGTCATCGCATAATCAGTTCTCGTGTGTTTTACCCTATGTGTTATGCCAGTTCTCGCCTGGTGTACGTTAGCTTTCAGCCAGTTCTCGCCTGGTTGTCCATTCCTCAGTTTGTTATCCAGTCAGCTCGTCTGATGTCAAAAACACAAAAATCAATTTTCCTAACCTATTTTCCTATCAGTTCTCGCCTGATAGTCTACCTTTGAATGCTAGTTCTCGCCTAGTATTTTCCATTTCCCTGTGTACATAGTCCATGTTTATTCTAAACCAGAAAAGCAAAAACAAAACTAAAGAGATCTGACACAATATTTCCCAATGACTCGCATGTTGTCATGTTTCCCGATACGAAGCTCAACAGATACCAGTGCTCCGAGTAATGTTTGAATTCCTTGTGGATATGGTCAAATCAGAATTGTTACTCTTCAGCAGATGAAAGTTGCTTATTATCCCCGGAAGAGTCGAGATTGTCTTTTACCCCGTATCAGAGTAGGATCAGGAGTATCTTCAGCAGATTAAGATTAATATCCTTGATAGTAGGAGCATTTCCAGCAGTGTGCTGCGCGTAATCAACCTCAGTTTGGGTCAATCCCCACAGAGTACAATCAGTTGCCAATGGTTTGAAGAAAGCATCCCCGAGCAGAGTTATCTTTCCTTCCCCAGTGAAGTTGTCAAGCAGGGTTGCCTTTTCATTTCTCCAGCAGGGCAGTTATCCTCAGTGGATTTGATTTCAGCATTTATTTTGCTGAGATGGTTCTGTGACTTCAGGTCATCCCCAGTAGAGTTGACGTTATCTTCGGCATTTATTTTGCCAAGTGGCTTTCAGACCTGGTGTTCTCTGGCAGCTCGAGCTTGCATTAGCATTTGTATATATAGTCATTGCATTTATCAAGCATATAGTGTATCCATGTCGTCTAGGCATCGCATTTTCAAACAAAACGCATAGCATATTCATGTCATAGAGGGCATTGCATCATTATCAAGCATACGCATGTCGAAACATAGACCAAGATGGTTACCTATTGGATTTCGAGTTTGTTCACCTGCAGAGTTGTGTGGTTCAGCTTCTTGTCTTCCCCAGCGGAGTGATTCTTCATATTTGTTTGTTACGTCAGCATCGAAAAAAAACAACAACAACAACAAGGAGATTGACATATATCAGACTTCTGAAGCTGCCCCCTTTGTCAAAACAGGTGCAAGGCAGTTCAATTCAGAAGTTCCCCAGGAGAATTGTCCTCAAGTTCGCAATGAACTGTGAGTTGACCAGATTTGATCCCACGAAAGAGATGGGAATCAAGGTGTTTGCTTTATGAAGCATTATTTCAATACTTGTGGCGTCACACAGGTTTTGGAGAAGAAAATTTTATCAGAAAATTGACCAGATGTTGCCGTTACAACCAAACTTCAGTTTATTGGAAGCTATTCCTCAAGCAGTTTTGCAGTATATTCTTGCGGTTGGCAAATTTCAGGGTTCCATTTTATATTCAACCGTCATCTACCTTGAATGTCTGAAGGCTAAGCGCTCTTCACCCATTCAGGTCGAAGTCGCTTGAATAGGGGCAGCTGTTGCACCCCAAAATTTGACCAACCGGGTCTCGCATTTGGCTCGATGTTTCGACGCATAACCGCATTCGCATCTGCATATCGCATCCACTGCATTTTTCATTTGTATTGATTTTATCAGGGATCACAGCTCCCGTCTCGTGTTTCAGGTGTTTTTGATCAGTAGAATCGTATTTTTGGGATATTTCGGTGCCCGTTTATTTTTACCGATTATTTTTGTGTCGTTCGGTGCTTATTTTGTCCCTCTGGGAATTATCGCGATTTTTCTGGATTTTATAGGATTTTTTAGGGTTTAATTAGCTTTTAAATCAATTTTTAGCATTTTATAGAATTAAATAGATTTTTAAATTCATTTTAGGATTTAATAGGTTTTAATAGATTTTTAATATTTTTAGATAATATAGTTTTAGAAATTTTAATATTTTAAAACATTTTTCAGAATAATATAGGATTTCTAGAATATTAATATGATTTTAAATAGTTTTAATATAGTTTTAATTCTTTTTTTCAGAATATTAGATAAATAGATTTTTCATTTTTCTATTTTCTTTTATAGATTTAAATAAATAATAGTTCTTTTAGAAAATGATATAGTTTTATTAGGATTTTATTAATTAGCGGATTTATTAGGTTTAAGTGAGTATTAGTTTAGTTGTTAGTTGCTGTTAATTAGTTTAATGATAGTAATTCAATTCAGATTTTGTGCAGTTTTTATCCATTTTTCGTGTTGGGCTTCATTCAGTTTCACAGGCCCAGGTGGAGTGTTTGTGGTCCAAAGATTCAGCAAAGGTCCAGATCAGTCCAAAAGCTCCACCGTTTTCCAGCACTTCCTAGAACTATCCAGAACGTTCCAGACTTCATCAGCATTTAAATACCAAGCCACACGTGTCCATTTGTTAAAGGCCCCACTCGGTTAATTATGAGCCTGCCACGTACCACTCTCCACTCAGAGCCCAAAGCGCCACACGTCGCGCATGCAACAAACTACCCCACTCACTCTTCCACCTGTCTTCCCCCTAACCTTCACCGGTTGCATGGCCGGCGGCCATGAAACCACCGCGCCCAACGATTTCCGGCGACCTTAACTACCTCCGGCCACCATCCAACGCCGGAAAACCTTTTTTTCCCCAGATTCTTCTCAGATCTCCATCGTTTCTTCCAACGAACTTCAATCCTCCATCCTCCGATCCAAAGCCTCTCTGATTCACCAATCATCAGATCCATCTTCTTTCTTCCCAGAAGAACAACCTTCAGATTGTCCAGAATCCCCAGATGCCTTCAAACTCCCGTCGAGATTCATTCACGAAGCTTCGAGATCCTTCGACCTTCATCAATATCGTCTCCGATCTTCATCAGTAATGATGATCGTCATCTCCTCCGTTTTCATCAAGAATTACTAACGAACATCGCTTCGTCGCCATCAAGTCTCCAGCACGCAGACATCAAGTCAGCACATCTTCATCCAAGTGTTCGTCAGAACTTGTTTCCAGGCCACAGATCTTCAAGAAACTTATGAAGACCTTCATCGGGAACTCGTCAGAAAACTCCCAGAAGATCCAAGATCTTTGTTCAGGTCCAATGAGCTGGTTACTCCACAAACGTTCCTCAGAGCGCCTCCAGGTCAATCTTCAAGAAGATGCCCTCAACCTTCTTCAAGAGTCTCGTTCAATTCCACAGAAGCCTCCAGATCATCGTCGTCATAAGCATTTTCCTGAGATTTTCCACAAACGCAAGGCCATTTGTGCTCGATGAGAAGCGGAGTTCATCTTGAGTTTAGAGGTTGGTCGATTACTCTTTCTGGTCGTTTTGAGTTTTATCTCCATTCGTCTGTTCGAACAAGAACAAGGGTTAGATGATGGAAGGATTGAGGGAGATCATGAGAGTTGCAGAAGAAGATTTGCAAAGAGGTTGAGGGAGAAGAACAAGAGAAGATTCAGAGAGAGACGGCGCTAGTATGAACAGTGAGGGGAAAATGAGTTGAAGTTAGGGTTTTGTCTGATGAACATAATGGGCACTTGTTTTTGGGCCTCAAGCTTCAAGCCCGTGGATTCTTTCACACAACCCCCTCTGTTTCGTAATTCACACCCCCTGCGTTTTTTTTGGGCTGGGCCCTTCTGCTTTATTTTATTTTTTTGCTGTGTTAACATCCCTTGTAGTCCAGTACCCCCCCCTTTTTTGTTTTCTCTTGTTTTTATTTTGTTTACCAATAAAGAAAAAAAAGAGAGACATATTATAGAAAAAGAAGAGAAAAGAAATGTTATAAAAAAAAAACATTGAAAAAAAGAAAATCATATTAAAGAAATATTTGAGAAAAATAGAAAAAGAAATGAAAAGAAAATATATTTGAAAAAATAGAAAAAAGGAGTGAAAAGAAAAATAAGAAAAGAAAAGGAGGAAAATATTGAAAAAAAGAATAGAGAAAAATATGAAGAAAAACATGTGAAGAAATGATTGGAAAAAAGGAAAAAATATTAAAGTGTCGATTTAATATTTTTAGAGTCCATTTTCTTTTAGAGTATATTTTCATAGACTTTATTTTACGACTTTTAGGAGAGTTTAGAAGCCCATTTGTTAGGGGGCTATTTTTCACTCGATTATTCAGGATAGAATAGGATAGTGTCCTAGGAGTTTATTTGCAGTATGCAACCATTGTAATCATTTTTCAGAGATGAATAAAACGAGATTTGAGCTGTGGTCCGATAGTAGCCGAACTACAGCTGCTCTGATTCTTCGTACCAGACGAAGATATGTAGGCATGGGATGCGATATCCTAGCGAGCACACTAACGACTAACTGTTGTTCTCTCGCGGCTGTGCGATCGAGACTTTCCCGCTGACGATTAATTGAGAACCATTTTTCTCTCTTGCCCAAGTGCATTTGAGACTCAGCCATAGTTAAGACCATAGGTTCCCGACCCTGTGAAGCCAGTTGTTTTTCTCACTGCTGTGTGAGAATGTTTGATTAGCCGTAGTGAGTCTGAACTACGTAAAGCTCTGATCTTCCATCCAGTAGAAGTACGTAGGCACAGGACGCGATGTCCTGGCGAGCCATTTTCCCTGTAGTCCCGAACTACGTTGACTCTGACTTTCTCTCTTGAGAATACGTAGGCATAGAGTGCGATGCTCTATCGAGTCAATTCCCTTCCGTTTAGATTTAGCAGCCGTAGATAAGATTGTTTTGTATCCAGTAGACAACCCAAGCAAGCGTGGATCCCGTCGAGTACGACGGACGTGAGGGGTGCTAATACCTTCCCCTTGCGTAACCGACTCCCGAACCCAGGCTATGGTTGCGATGACCATACCTTTTCCCCGTTTTTGCGAGGTTTACTTCGAGCGTTTCCTTTCCCGCTCTGAGGGATAAATAACGCACGGTGGCGACTCTTCTGTCAGCCGGCGCCGATTTTCGCAGTAGCGACAATACCGCACTGGCGTCACCTTGTCTCTTTCCACCAAAGGTTTTCCTTGCACCTCCAGCTGAGGTGGATTCACCTGCCTGAATCTTCCCAATCCTAATTCCGTTTTCAATCCGTTCTCCCATGAGAATCATGTCGGAGAAACTACCCATCGAGACATTGAGCAATTTGTCGTAATACATTCCAGAGAATGTTCCAATAAACATATCAATCAACTCTCTTTCAACCAAAGGGGGATGAACCCTAGCCGCAATATCACGCCAGCGCTGCGCATACTCCTTGAAGCTCTCACCATTTTTCTGAGACAAACTCTGCAGCTGAACCCTGTTTGGCGCCAAGTCACTATTATATTGGTAATGTTTAACAAAAGCATCAGCCAATTCTTTCCAGCTTCTAATTTGGGTGGGCTTCAGTCCCATGTACCATTCCAGCGATGGTCCCGATAAACTTTCTTGAAAGAAATGCATAATCATCTTCTCATCGTCAGAGTATGCAGACATTCTTCTGTAATAAGAACGACATGAAGTCTAGGGCATGTATCCCCCTTATACTTGTCGAATGTTGGAGCTTTGAATTTCAAAGGCACCCTCAGCCCAGGCACTAGTCCCATGGTAGTCATATCTAACCCAGCAATGTTCTGATTGGCTATCCCTTTGATCTGCTCTTCCAGCATTTTGAACCTCCTATCATTATCAATAGGCCTTTCAAATCCCACGCCTTGTCCGGAGAAAGCGTCTTCCTGGAGATCCTCGCCCCAGTTCAAATTCTCATTGCCATATCCCTCGTAACCAGTGTTACGGCCATATCCCTGTTGATTGAAAATAGGATCTCGTCCTCTGTTACCGAATCCTTGATTGCCCCCACCTAGTCTATAACCGGTGTTGAAAGGCACCATCTCAGCACCGTTGTTGTTCATGTTACCAAAGCCAACATCACCGTATCCATACCCTTAGTTGTTGTTACCATAACCATCATAGCCAAAACCTTGATTGTTGAAACCAAAATTACCATCATGATTACCAATGCCAAACCCTTAGTTATTGTTTCCAAAACCATTATTGTCACCGAACCCTTGATTAGCATCTCCAGCATTGCCAGTATCGTTAACAACATTCCCATCACCATTTCCAGCGTTTCCAGTACCAATGTTACCGATACCAGTGTTACCATTACCAGCACCAGCGCCAGTATTTCCATTGCCATTGCCATCACCGGCACCAACTCCACCACTTGTGGGAACGACTACTGTAGGTATCCCATCCTCCCTGCGAGGAGTTCCAACAGAGTGATAATCAGTATTTCCATTCGCCCGCACCAGCAGCAGTTACACCAGAGTCTGGAGATTCTCCTGGCCCTTGACCACAATTTCCATTGCTTACATGAAAAGTGCCAACTTCTCACGAATTTCCTGCATCTCGACTTGAACTTGATCCATGATTCTCTTGCAGTTGTTCCTGGTAGAATAATGATGCGTTCTCTGGTTGTCAATCCTGAAACCTGTGAGATGCAGGAAATAAGATACAGATTCAAAAAAATACCAGTCATGCAATATGAGTATGCAGATGTAAATGTATAAATATGCCACAGGTTATATTCCCCCTCGATTCTAGTTTCAGAGAGAAGGCCATCACGACAATGGAGTCCCAATCAAGCAAGCAAGGAATCAGAAAATCCTCATACATAAACAAATGCCAAGAGGCAAAGTACAAAGATACAACTGAATACAGCTGAAAAGACATCGGCCAACAAGTCTGGCGATGGTCAAAATACAAGTACAGATAACAAAAGCAAAGCAAAGATAAATCAGGCCAAATGGCGCGCTCTGACATCTTCCAATATCCTCAATGTCTCCGAATGACCTAGTCTGGAGATTAGCTCCTGTATCAGTAATGCATGTCGCTCAACAGTGGATCTTAGCTTTTTGGCGTCGTCCTTGCAGGTTCCTTCACCAAAACACTCGTCGAGTCTGCATCTCTTGAAGTCGGCCTTCAATTCACAACCTCTCAGCTCCTTGCCAAGGTCACTTACTCTAATCTCAACAGCGCTCCTAAGTGATGTCTCTTCGGCGATCTTCGCATCCTGGGCTCTAATCTGCGCCTCTAGCGTGGCAATCTGCAGCCTCAGCCCATCTTCACGCTCCTTCCGCTTGGTAAGCGTGGTATTCCATAATGTTTCCCACTTGCCGAGTCGGGAATAAGCTTTGTTTAAGAGTTCCTTCTTGGAATCAAGCACTTGCTAACACCGTTCAAGGCTACTCCCACTTTTTCCCTCTTGTTGGTCTCTTCAGTCAAATCTGAACCCAACCTATTAATCAACTCAGTCTGTTCCTTCACAGTGAAGGTAGCTTCATTCTTCTCATGACGCAACTGGAAGATCTCTTTCTCTAACTCATCATTGGCTTTTCTCAATTCTTCGTTTTCAGCCAACAATTTGTTATACTTCTCAATCTCTATCGAAGTAGGTACCTCAATCGCTGGAAGATACAAAAGTTCCACAGCAGAATATGGCATCAAGGAAATCCTAGCTCTCTCGTGGATCCAAGCCAAATAAGGATCATAAGCTTTGTTGTTGCTCTTACCAAGAAAAGCTTTCCCTCTCCTATGGATGTTAGCCCATGCATGTCTCAACCTGATCAAAACAGCCTCGTCTAATAAGCCCGTGAGATACAGAAATTCCTGTATCTCAACCTCAATAGGAGCATCTCTCAAGGCATAACCAAACTGTCTCACCAGCAGAGAAGGGTTATAGTTAATACATCCTTTCCGTCCAATCAAAGGGACATTCAGAAAGCCACTGCAACTATATACAATATCAGTGCCAAGCATACTCCGATCAAACCAAATGATGTTCTCAGCAGACAGCCCCATCAACCGGGAAGACCAATCCAAAGTATCAACAACATCAACAAAAGGTCCTATCTTCAGAAGATGCCCTTGGAACCACCTGTACAAGAGAGGAAGACAACAAGAAACATTCTTGCCATGATGTTTCTCATTCTTATAGTAAATAGAATGATAAACATCGCCCAAGAGAGTAGGAACTGGATTCTTTGAGGCAAGAATCAAGAAGGCATCTGAGTCAACAAAATCTGGCACATTAGGAAACAAGACAATCCCATAGATGCAGACAACTAGAATGGCACTGAAGGCAACCCAACATCCACTCTTCGCGCACTGTGTAGCCTTCTCAATCAGGACAGACAGGTGAAAACCATAAGCTCCGTTCAACTTGACCAAACCTCCAGGGAACTCAGAAGCGTCTAAACTGACAATCTCAACAAGTGTAGCCATCTCAGGCTCAGCATCAACATGTATAAAGGGCATCTGGTCTAACACAGGAGCTCCCAACATATCAGAATACTCCTCCAAAGTGGGTGCCAGAATATAGTCGGGGAACAGGAAGCATCTCAGCTGAGGCTCATAAAACTGCATCAAAGTATACACCCCAGTTGTCTCAAATACTGAAGGCCTGTATAACAAACTAAACAATCTCTCATAAGATACTCTGAACTCGGCTCTCACTCTCTCATATGCTAGAGCAACTAATCCCAGCAAGGAACTGATATCTGGTGAATGCAACCGGTAAGCAACTGTCCTCTTCATGGACTCCATGTCTGGCCAGAAGATACACTAGAATCAGAGGGGAATGATCACACCTGCAACATAAATACACGTTAATGAAATGCAAACATGAAAATGCACATGCATATGCAAACAGGAGATCAAGTGTAATGCTGATGAACTGTGCTGCTTTGTACTGAAGCCTGAGAACCATCAAATCTTCGCCTCAAACCAAACCAACCATTCAAAAGAAACCTGTAACCACATCTCAGAGATAAACCAGGTACTCCGAGGTCAAAGGTTTCCTGCAAACAGACCTACCTACCCCTCACAGGTATGTACTTAACTCGCAGACGAGGTACGGCATCCTATACGGGTTCAACGTCACAGACTTTCAAGAGCGATGATACGATACCCAGAAGGTGTGGCATCATCATCCCTTGAAGCGGCCTCACTTAGTCGAATCCCAATTGATAGGTCCCCAGAGTCGACAATTCTCGGGTCAGACAACTTGTCGAGCCCTAAGGGCCAGGCAAGAAGCATCAAAGAGAATCTCGTCCGAGCGTAGATTTCACGGCTAACTGGTGCGAGCTAAGCAAGCAGGCTAACCACTACTCTCTACTTCTAAGTCTATGTGCAAACTCAAGCCCAGGTCCGACTTATCTCTCAATCTAACCCTCTACCCAACACAACAACAATAATAAAGTACTGAAAGTAAAGGCAGAAAGGTAAATACATACAAAACCCCAGATGGGAAAACAAGCGCTAGGATTGACTCGCATAGGGAACCTTTGGAGTCCCCAGCAGAGTCGCCAATTGTCGCTACTGCGAAAATCGGCGCCGGCTATGACAGAAGAATCGCCACCGTGTGTTATTTATCCCACAAGAGGGAAAGGAAACGCTCAGAGTAAACCTAACGCAAAGAGGGAAAGGAATGGTCATCGCAACCAAATCCTGGATTCGGGAGTCGGTTATGCAAGGGGAAGGTATTAGCACCCCTCACGTCCATCGTACTCGACGGGATTCACGCTTGTTTTCTACCTAAGGGTGTGTTATTCTACCTATTCTATAGGCCTGGGTTAAAAATAAAATAAAATGACTCGGCAAAGTATCGCACTTTATGCCTACGTATTCCCATCTGAAACGAGAAATCAGAGTCAACGTAGTTCGCCTAACTACGTGAAAGGAGGAAGGTTGCTCGCCGAGATATCGCATCTCGTGCCTACGTACTTTCATAAAACATGAAAGATCAGAGCAAACGTAGTTCGGGCTACGGAGGACACCAGTTTGTCTGACAGTTTTTTATCTCCTTAAGAAAGGGTTTTCCTGATTAAGGGTCCAAGCGGACAAAAATGACATTTGAAATTTGTTTTCAGTTTTTTATGAAAGAACTGTTTTTTAGTCTGTTTGCAACTCGTACTGTACTAAAGACTTGTGATATGAGAGTGACTACGTCGCATATCACCCTAAGGGTACCATACTAAGCAGCCAGATTACTAAAGAGTGACCCTCCAGCAACCTTTTCTCAAATAGCTTAAGGCTCGTAACGTACAGCACGCGTTATCCTTATTACTATATTTTTGAATTGTTTTGAGATAAGAAGTGAAAGACGCTCTAAAAAGCCTATGGTTGAAAGGGAAACTAGCCTAATGTTATCATGCATGGGTCAAAACCTAATGTCTGTCATAATTTCCTCTTGCACAGAGGAAATCAGAGATCCTAGGGGATAAACAGCAAAAGAAAACAAGCAAATATAGTAAACAGTAAACATGCATGCTATGCAACAGTACCCGAGAGGCAAGAGAGAAAACAATAGGCAAGAGGAGACAAGCTCCACCTCAAACCTAGAGAAACAACATGCAAAGTGAATCAACTTCACTTCAAACCTATGGGGCAAGCAACACAAGCCAACAAACAATACAGAGAAAAACAAAAGATACAGAGGAGACAGCCAAAGCAGCAGTACCAAACTCCTACAGCAAATAGCAACAGCAGCTCTAAACAGCAAAGTTGGATAGACAACAAAGTTGACAGCAAGATTTCATCTTCAAACAAGCTTCTAACTTCTAGCCTCATCAATCTTCAAGCTCCAACAAGCACACTCCAAGAGAAGGATTAATCATCAAGATCAAGTTATAATGTTAAGAAACTTAATGACAACCAAAGGAAATCACTAAGAACTCAACATTGCAAATGAAAGGTATCCTCAAAGTTCTACTCACTTGGGCATACCACTCATCCCTCCTAAGGAGAGATGGAGCTTCCCAAGGAGGAATTTATGTCATTGGATAGAATAGAGGCAAACAATGCACTCCATGTTTGAAGAAATAATCAAAACTAGGTCTAAGGCACTTCCTAAAACTCTAATTCCTAAGCTCCTAAAAAGCTCCTAAAAGAGAAGAAAGCTTTCAACTCCAAGCTCCAATCTTCAATCCCAGGCATCTTCAATGAATCCAGAAGCTCCACTAAAAAGAACTCAAGCCTAAACCCACTCCAAAGCAAACAACCAAAACAAACAATCCAAAGCACTCAAGAGAGGAAACCTCAAACACAAGCAACTTGCAAAATACAACTAAAATAGAAAATGAAGTTGCAAATTTCTAATAAAATTCCTAGGGGAACATACATGTTTGAACAACCTAGTGTAAAAAGATTTAAGCCTAAATCAACTTCTAAGTTATCTAAACAATTCCTACATTGAGATAGGTCAAGGGAATCCACAATTTTGGGAGGGTCCTAATCTCAACACCTAAAACAGAACCTAATGTTGTTCTAAAATTATAATAAAAATGCTAGGGGAACATGAATATCTACCCTAAAACATACTAAAAAATAAAAGCCAAACTCATCACCAATTGGAAGACCAAAATTCAGCAAAACAGATGGTCAAATATGCAAAATTAAAAGAATTAAACAAAATAAGAAAAATCAAATTAAATTGAAAAAATCATGAAAATGAATTTTATTGATTTCATAAAATCACAAATTCTTTCTAGATCATGGAGATATTTTTAAAATAATTTTTGGATCAAGAATGAATTTATTACGATTTTTTGAATCAATAAAGCATTTAAAATAAAACAAAATGAATAAAAGAAATAATAAAACTCAGAATAAAACACAGCCACAAGATGAGGAGACCAGTCAGCTGATCCAATGCACTAGAGCTTGCCAGCGCATTAAGTGAAACGCCTGCGTTTTGATCTCAGAATTTCCAAACCAACTTTAAGTCACAAGCGTTGGATCTTCAGGTCAGTCAATGGTCCAACCTAGATCTAAGGGTTCAGACATCATCTTCTTCGCATTTCCAGTTCGCCTGAGTGAGATTGAGTGTGGTGGTTGGTGGTGGCCGGAGAAGACTCCGGTCATCTTCTCCGGCGAGGGTCCAGGTTTAGGCAACCAAAAATAACAATCTCTACACCAATTCCACTCAGTTTTCAACGTAGATTCCAAATCTTTAGTCAAAATGATCTAACTCTCAATAGGTAAGCAAACACGAAGCAATGTTCAGAGATGTCATCCAAATCAACTCTCACCAAATGCTAAATTAAATACATAGAAATCCTCCTCATGTTGCACTGATCATCCTGATCTAAACAACTTGCTACAAAACCTCATG
Organism: Lathyrus sativus; assembly: GCA_963859935.3. Taxonomy (NCBI): domain Eukaryota; kingdom Viridiplantae; phylum Streptophyta; class Magnoliopsida; order Fabales; family Fabaceae; genus Lathyrus; species Lathyrus sativus. Next base: position 666,892,481 of record OZ012738.1, read on the forward strand.
AAACAAGAGATTCAAGTCCAAACAAATCTGCTATGTCATCTTCAAACATCACCAATTGAGTCCAAATCAAGCCTAAAACGATCTATGTCATGTCTAGATCCTAACCACAAGTTCAAAACTATCTAACTCATGCTAAATCATGCTGAATTTTGAGAGATGCTAACCTGGTATAGGTCTTGAAATAGATGCAGTTAGAACTCGTGGCTTGCTTCAAAAAGCTCTAGAAACTTTCAATGATCCACAAGGAAGAGATTGCACACCTTAATTTGGCTTGAATTGACTCCAAACTTAACATTCGATTTGCAGTTGCAGTTGTGAAATTTTTCTTACTCTTTCTTGCTCTGGTGCGAAATAATGCTCAACCTTGATCTGAACTTGCTCTAATGAATATATAGAAGAGTTTCATGGGCTTTTGGATCCACATTGAAGCCCAAAACAGTGCATTGCAATTTCTGGTTTTCTCATCCAAATTCACTATGACAGTCGTGTATTGAAAGCTTTGCATTGGTTATAGAAGGTTCCCACACCTTGCACATGTCATTTAGAATGAGTTTGAATGGAGAGATTGGTCTGAATTGCCTTGTGCATTGATTTTGCAATGTTACTTACAAGTGAAGCAACCACATGGCAACTTCCAAAACTTGAACTGAACTCAAAATTCTGTTAAAACCAAAGTGTTTGAAATGTGATTTCCAATTAGAAAGTGTACCCACTTGCTTGGTTTGAGGCATCTAGCACAAAATCACATTTTTCCCTCCTTTCCATATTTGAATTTCCTTCATTTTCAAGCCATTTCAAGTGACTTTTTGATATGAGCCAAACCAAACTCTCATTACCACTTGGTTGCATTCAAAACATCATTTTAAGCAATTTCTATGTTGAAAAAATTTCCATTTGAAGCTTGCAAGTTGGAGATATGGACCTATGATTTAAAATGACCTATAATCTCACTTTCCCAAAATACCCCTGACTTGTAAACCTCATAACTTGAGTTCTACAAATCATATGGAGGACTTCTAGTACAATTTAGAAAGCTAAGATCACGAGGAACAACTTTCATGTTGACCAAAAGTTCAGGTGAAACCTCCTTCTAGGTCAAAAATAGCCTTGAAGTCAGATGATTTTCACAAAAATATTTCAGAAGCATCTGAGAACCTGTAACTTGTCTGGGCCATAACTTGAGTTCTATAAATCCAATGGGGGACTTCTAGTACTCAAATTAAAGGTATTGAGATGCCCTACAAGTTTCATGTTGGCCAAAGATCCATTTAAAACTTGTATCTTGACTTATGTGGCCTTGAAGTTAGGCACTAAATAGGGTAATTTGCATTGAAACCCTAATTTAGCAACTTCCCACATTCTTGATTCTTCTTGATTTGATCTTGGCACAACACCACAAATTCTTATCACATCATTCCATGAACTCCATGACCTCAAAGTAGGCTTGAATGCTTTTCAATTGCATAATTGACCTAGGGTTGATCCAGATGAAACCCTAATTGTCTGCATTTCAACTATGGCTCTTGCATCTGACACAATGACTTGTTTTAGCTCCAACATGGCTCTCTAGGCACTCCATGAGCTCTATACACATCTCATATTCACACCTCATACTTCACATCCCATTGATGGTCCTCAGCTGATCAAGACCTCCCACCACCTCCTGATGACCTGGATGACTTCTCAAGTTTGGATAAGATTTCTTGCTAGGCTTCTCTTGAAAATAATCACACTTGATCCCCTGTTGGATGAATGATATGCCATGATATGCAAATGATAGAATTATGCAAATGATAATGCAATGAAACATAAACCAGGTAAAAGATGTTGAGCAAATTTTGGGGTGCAACAGGCGTAGGGGTGTTAATACATTCCCCTTGCATAATCAACTCCCGAATCCGATTTGGTTGCGACGACCATATCTTAGTCGTTCTCTTAGGAGTTTTATCAATATTTTCTCTTTTCCTCTTTTGGGAATAAATAAAGTTCGGTGGCGACTCTGTTCAGTTCATCCTGCGGGGTGCGGTTGCGGCTTGCGTGCATTGTGTTTTCTTTTTTCGAGGTGCGACAATATGCACATCCATAAACCATTTAGGATAAAATTTGGAGATGCATCTCCGAAAAAGTTCGTGTTTTTAACAATGGCAAAAAATACAATCTTGCCCTAACAACCCAAAATGCAACTAAATCATCGTGTATGTCTCTAATAACTACCTATTTCAAATGTGACTACTACTTAATGCATTTAAAAATATCTATTGTACCTAATGCATTACTAAATAAATAAAGTTAAATAAGAAAGTTACTCAAAAAGTGTTGATGAGGATGAAAAATGTTGGATGTAATAGGAAGTGAGTTTCGAAAGGTACTATTGAAGTAGAGGCATTGTTGTTCCTTAAAAAATGACTGAAAGAAAGTTGCTCACGAGCTCCAACGGGGTTTTGTAAAAGTTTTTAAAAAATGAAGAAAGAGAAAAGGGTGTGTCTGCGCGCGTTATACATAAATTTAACGCCTTCAGGGATGCATCTCTGAAAACACATATGAATTTGAAATCAAGGGTTAATCCGGAGATGTGTCTGCAGACAAATTCTAAAACACATAAGAAGATGCATCTCCGAATTAAATTTTAACAAAGTGAAAAGTCTAATCACTTGCGCTTATTTTGTGTGATAACAGTGCGCCCGAATTTGAGAGAACCAATAGAAATGAGAAAATAAATTTCCATAAGAAATATCAAGATTATTCGAGTGCCCAAACCAATCATCAATATTCATCAAATCATCAATCTCAATTTCATTCTAGATTAAAGAAAAAATATGGGGAGAAAAAATAATATGACCTACTTTAATAGAAAAAATAAACAAGGGCAGAGATTAAATAATAACTACAAATAAAAGAATAGAACCCTTGAAATTTTGCTCATAGTCCATTGATTTTCATAATAGCTCCTTACCAACTCCAAAATTTAGATTCAACATTGATACACCTCAATCCAACAATATACTTTTTTAAAATTCAAAACTGTAACTGTTTTCATACTTAAATCAGACAATACAACCTCAATCTAATGAGATATTTTCTCTAAAGGTTAAAGTTGACCTAAATCTAACTGCTTTCATACTTAAAACAGACAATACAACCTCAATCTAATGAGATATTTTCTCTAAAGGTTAAAGTTGACCTAAATCAGACAATACAACCTCAATCCAATGAGATATTTTCTCTAAAGGTTAAAGTTGTGACTGTTTTTACACTCATAACAGACAATATCTCATAACTTCAGTGACGCAGACTTAAGATCACAATATCTCGTAACTTCATAACTTCAGTGACACAGACTTAAGTTCAGAGAAACATTGATGCTAGAAGGAGGACTCAAGCCTAAGTGCTTACACTCCACTCAGCCTCAACAAGGAGCAACAGATTTAGACAAGTCAAAATATTATGTCATTGCTTAAAAATCGAGATTATGGATAATTTATATATATCACTTATACATCTCAACCTAACTCGGCACCTTTTTCAAATGACAAAACGGTTACCTCATATCGGCAATGACATTGAGGTCGACGGGAAGAGGCTCTTTTACTTCCACAATTGTTTTATCTACCCTTAAGTTAAACCAAAGATGGCCAAATAATAACGTTAATATTCCTAGAACTTAGTCCATACCACAATCTTAACCTTTTTGTTCAATACACGCTTAAGTATCTTCCCATGTTTATATCGCGAATCATTTGAGTGGTGCTGGTAATGGTAACAGTTATACTACACCTGTCTTCCATTACCATGAAAATAAATTATGCCAATCAATTCCTTATTATTTGTTCCACTACTAGCTGTTTCAGACAAACTGAACGGATTTACAGGCAAACACACACACACAAACTGTTCCGCTAAAGCCTACATCAGAAGAAAACCAAGGAACAAATATAAAGGATAAACACAGAAGCTGTGAAATTACAAGAGACCGGGCTAAATAATTTATATGCTACAACTGCGTGTTTTCTGAATGATGAACTCAGCAAGGCTTAATTTCAAAACCTATGCTCAGAAGAGTTCGAGCTGACTCTATTGCTTTCTCGCCGCCAAGCTCCATGGCTTCCCCAGTTAGTTCTCCGTCCGTGTCCACTGACCATTGAGTAGAAATTTTCTGGTTTTGCAGTGGCGAGCCTGGTTTAATCAACTGCAAATTATTCATGGAGGCAGGTGCTGCAGCAGCCACGAGAGGAGCACTTGGTGGGCCGTGTCGTTTCTTTGGCACAGGAGTGTCGTGATCATGTACACCCTTGTAAGTTATGATGACAGCATCTGAGTTGTCTACAGCTGTCTCGATGTGCTTCCGGACAGGACATCCGGCAGAAGTGCATCTGTAGTAGTTTCTGAAATAAAGCAGTAGATAGGAAGAAAAGGAAGAATTTTTAATTTCAGTGGAAAATTAAAGAAAACTAAAAAAGGAAACGCAACAGCCCCTAAAAAGAAACAAGTGGTCTTTAATATCATTCACAGAGACAGTTAGAAATAGAAAAATCAGTTTAGCAAATAATATTTATTTGGATGCATTGTCTTGAAGATACAGTTCTATTTTCATGGATACATGATGCTACCATGATGGATGGAAACATTTCGCAGAACAAGAGATGGAAAGAAACATGTTTCGGTCAGTGACAGATCTTTTGTGGAACAGGTGGAAGCCATGGCTCCCCCAAGAAACTATTCAAGCTCTGCCACTCACTAGTATCAGTTTAACACAATATTTACCAACATACCTAACCCACAGGCTATAGTAATTTGTCCAAACTTTTCATTTATTAATTTTACACACTAAGTCCATATGTGTTTAAGTTTAACTTTAAAAAACAGTTTTTTTAGCTAAAAGCTCTCTTAGCAACATTTCTATTTTAGACACATTCTAAAGCATACAATAAGCCAGTACAAACATACACAGAGAACAAGTGCCTTCAAAAAATTAATAAATGTCTACGAATTTACATAAAGTTTAAAAGATATTTGAGATTCATATCAAAAACAAATAAAAAAAGGTGAACACTCCGGTGCCCCAGAGTTTGGTTGGGTATGTAGTACTATGTACCCGTTATCCAATGTCATGTCACTTTTTATAATAATTTATTTTAAAATAAATTAAAGTTTTAAATAGATATAGCCTAAGAGTACCGGTATCCAACTAAAACTCATGGATACCAAAGAATTTACCATAAAAAATAATAATAAGGCGTCCTTGGCTTGTGGATAAAGGCATTGTACCTGGGATGTGGGTTACCCTTCACCATTTTCTGCCCATACTTGCGCCATCTGTATCCATCACCTGATATCCCCACATCTCCGGCTGCATGTACAACAAACTTGGATTTCTTTTCAGGTTTTACAGGAGAATCTCGTTGAATTAAGTCGCCTTTCTCCTTTCTGGTTATCAAATTAAATAAAAGAACATAAATAAATCACCATAACCTGTCATTACTAGAGTAAATGGACTTATTGTCTAAGCTTTATCGATAAATAATATGATTTCATACACGGACTTGCCTTCGTTTTGGCTCTGGCTCGTCTAGATGTTCCTCCTTCACAATAACTTTACCATTACCATTGATATTAGACGAGTTTTGTTCTTTCTTGACAGCACTGCAAGGTGCTTCTTCTTGAGCTTTAGAAGATGTGGACGGATCAGAATCTTTCAGAACATTGACAGACTTCACTAAAAGACTGTTCTCTGCAGTAGGTTCTTTGGGAGATGCAAACTTACTTTCCCTAAGGAAATTAGTCTTCCGCGGAGGATCATGACTGTGCGCACTTTTATAAACAGTCTCTATCACATGACCTGAATGATCCCAGCATTCAATCTTCTTAGCGCAACAGTTTGATTGAGTACACCTGTAATAGCTCCGAGAACCTGTAGTAGGACTCTTAACTTGTTTCTGACCGTACTTCCGCCAGTTGTATCCATCAGATGCCGATGTCCTCGGAACAGAAACTGAAGATAAGGCTTTACCACCAGAATATTTTTTTTTGTCTACCACTCGTACAGGTGCGTTACTAAAGCTATGAACAGGTGATAGTTCAGGCAGTGGAATTGAACACACAGTCACTTGAAGCTGATTTTCAGTCGGAGTTGTAGGTGTCGGGGCTGCTTCATTTGCAGTAATTTCCTTTTCAGGAGGTCCAACTGTTTCCTGAGCATTAAACAGCCTAGTTTAATACTAAAGAAATAAAACACCTCGGGATGCAACTTTCTGATGCTTAAGTTGAATGCAAAAATATTGCTTTCTCTTAAGAGTTGTTCATTCAAGAAAAGCAATCAAATATATTACTACGAAGCCTAATTTACTAGACGTGTAATTGTGTAATTTCGTTCCTTTTTACGAGATTGCTAAATCAGTGTACTAACTACCAAGTCGCGCAAGTTCATGATGAATGGAAACAGGAGTGCTAAACCCTAGCTAAAATGAACTATTGTCAGAATGGCATTTAGCAATCATTTTCAATCCAGATTTTCCAAATTTATAATCTTTAAAACAGAATTAACACTAGCATTTATATATTTATATGCCTCACCTCAGATCCAGAACAAAAAAGAGTAATTAACTATCAAGCAAATTAAGGAACAAAATTCAATTACTTCAACAACCAAAAACCTCGACGATCACACAAAAGCGAGATTCAAACATCTATCAATTAAACAAAATTTCTTTCTATAAATGATCTCTAACCTGATTTTCAGCTTTAACACACGAAATCAGCGAATTAGGTTTCCCCGGTAAATCTGCGTCTATGACATCAATAAAGTAATTCACTATTCATAATTAGAAAGAAAAAATATATAATCAGAGAGAGTCGTTAAAATTGAGGCGCACCGAAACTCTGCTTCTGCGAAATCGAAGATGGAGGAACAATTAGGGTTTCTGAATTTCGCTCTATCGAGTGTTTAATAGAATTAGCTGAATAGTTTTGTTTCGACTCGGTGACACATGGTGATTCACCGACTTGTTCTTTTTCGTGTTGGTTTTTTTCATCGTTAGTTTCAGAGTTATTTTCAAGCTGAGTGGGTCCCACTGGGAGAGGTTCGGAGACGCGGTGCTCGGCCATGGAAGAAACGCCGAGGGAGAAAGAAAAGGTTTTAGAAGATTCTTTATAGTTTGTTAGAAAAATGAAACGAGTTAAGGGTGTGTTGAAACGGTGTTGTTGTGAGTGTGTTAGAGTTTGACTAGTGTTGACTCACTCACTCACTACTCAGGTGTTTCTCGTTCGTTCTTGTTAGCTTTTGTTATGACTTATGATGCTGTTTCTCGTACCAGGTACTTACTAACAGCCACCGTCCATTGCTCCGTTAGTGATTCGCGGTTATGTTAACGGCGTTAGTTCTATAATGTTACTGCTGCTTTGAATGACTGAGTAATACTGTGCTGTTTTCTTTTTTCTTGTTAGCTTTTAGAATCCGACGTGGATAACTCTCTACCATGCTTCTTTCTTTCTTCTTTTTCTCTCAGAGAGGCAAATGTTCTTGTTTATTTTACTAAATAGTATTTTTTTTTATCATTAAATTTAAAAAACAATTTATTACACCCTAAATATTTATGATGTACTATATGAATTTTCACATATGTTTTTTTGATTTTGGAGATATATTTTCGAATGCACATATTTCTGACATATTTTGGAGATACATTATCGAAATCATTTTAAACATTCAAAACATGTCACTTAGACATCATTTACATTTGAATTGTTCCGGAGATGCATATTCGATAATTTTTCAAAAATATATCTCTGAAGTGTATCAAAACATGTGTTTTTTACTATAAATTGTGTATTTGTTTTCAAATGAAATATAACACGCAATCCAAAAATAAAATAGACGTACAAAATAATAAGAAACTAATATTTGATGAAGTATAACAATATATGTAGAAAATATTGTACAATCGAGATCTAAAACATAATAAAACGGTAAAAATAAAGTAGATAGTATAATAATACAACAAAATAATAATATATTACTATTGTGTGTTTCTGACAACATCTCTTCTACCTCTTCTGCCTGCTCTGCCTCCTCGACCATCATTTCTTTCGTCCTCCGGTGATGTCTCCAGTACAACAGTGCTCTTGTGCCTCCACCACCATGACATTCAGGACTCGCCTGACAGCCAACCCCTCAAGGAAGATACCATCGTCAATGCTTACCCGCATAATCTCCATTATGCGACGACACTAAGGCAATGCATCACCAGTATGATCTAACTGAGCATGTTCCTCCTCTAGTATCTCTTGATAAGCTGATCTCGATAGATCTCTTAGAGATGTCAGCGTCATGTACGGATGTGACACCCTAAAAAGCCTCCTGATGTACCCATCAACGTAGCTCTAATTGTTTGATGCTATGGTAGCCTGTGTCTTCTCCGGTACAAGATGACTCTCATAATCAGCAAAAAATCTCATTTATCTGTCTACAAGACAAGGCATGAGTAACAGAGGCAGTAGGGTGTCTAGGGATGGTCTATGTGTACCCGAATTGTCGTATGACGTGCTCGGGCAGATGAGGAACAGTGATACACAATCTACATGCCAACCATCCGGAGTATAGCGTTATCTCGTCAAATGGCCGCGTCTAAATGTGATCCACGTAGCTGTTGAAGTGCATGTCCTCAGCAACCAAACAATCAAGATAAACTCTAAAAGAGTCGACCGACAGGTTCCCTCTGAGCGGGATAAAAGCGCAGGCACGCGGCATATCCTCAGTTTACTCATCCACACTCGCCCAACCAGCGATATACGGGAAGTGCTAAAGGATCCAAGCCTGAAATAAAAATTAAAAAAAGTATTCAAGGATCAAGAATCATCAGTAATGGTTTCGCAGTATGAAATGAAATTGACAAAAAAAACATTCAAGGATCAAGAATTATTACCACCAGTAGTGTCACACTGCCTATGACCTACCTCGTCTTTCATTGACATCCATCTCTCAACTTTGAATAAAGATAGGCCAGGAAAACCACCCCCTTGTTGTACTCATGGATCCGTTGTAGATCGAAGAAGTACTAGAGGTATGTAACGTCAGTATAAATGGCACCCATGTTCACAAAAATGCAAGTGCCAACAAAAAAAAAAAGAAAATATGCCTTCAGAGCATGAGCCCTGTGCACCGCCAGCTGCTCAGCATCACCATAGCCTCATGTGCAACAAGGATCTCATCATGATATATCTTCTTCAGGAACTCAAATCTAGCATGAGCACCTCTGGTCCTATCCACATTCTTAATCACCTTCCCTAGATCAAGATCATCCCCCAGATGCTCTATCATTATCTTGACTACCTCGTCTTTGGTCATCCTCTCATGATCAAGGAATCTCCCTGTGATCGAAAGATGTAATAAACATGAGACATCGTCCAATGTGATAGACATCTCACCATGAAGAAGATGAAAGAATAAGGTCTCAAAATGCCATCTTTCCACAAATGCATTAAGCATCTCGTGGTTAACCAGGTTGTACCCGGTCATGCATATGTCCTTCGGGCCAGATAATTATAGAACCAACTGAAATCGATCGTCCTCTTGCTGAGGCAATGCAACAATCTTCCTCCCATGGTTAAGAAAGAAACTTTTGGGGATCACGCACATGAAATTTTCCAGAAATAATCAATGCCAGTAATAATCAATGTCAGAAATAATCAATGTCTACAATTAAAACTAAGTATAAAATAAATAAATAAAATCCAACTAATCCTACCTCTCTGTCCCAAATATGTATGGCAATATGGTCTGGATACAGAGGAAGTAAGGACAAATCATATGGACCTCCTCCAAAATCCTCTGGCTCGGCATCTGCAACAACCTCACCCTCAAGAGGTGGCACTAGATTAACAGGATCATTAGCGGGAGGTGGCACTAGTGAATCCTAACACATGCGAGGGGATTAGGGAAGTGACGCATCAGATGGTGAATCTCATCTTCTACGGGAAGAAGAAGAAAGTGGAGTGGCCTGAGGTGAAACATGATCCCCAAAAGTAGACGGTGCCCAGAAGTGGACGCCTCTGCTTGACCAGAGGTACCTGCTGCCTCTAGAACCTGTTGGTTTCGCTCCCGCCGAACGGATGCATGTTGGGCAACCCTGCCATGTTTGATTTTGTCGACTTTGTCAGCCATTATACCTATAAGTTAAAGTAAGGCATATCATTAGTGCACATAAACAAAACACGCAAACAAGAAAATAAATAAAAAAATAGACAGCTGGAAATTCCAGAGATGCATCTCTGAAATCACCATAAAACAATAATGTTGAACAATTCCAGAAATGCATCTCCAGAAACACCATAAACAATAAATCTGAAGAGTTTTGGAGATGTATCTTTGGAAATTGCCAAAGTATATGAAAAATTGAACTATTTTGGAGATGTATCTCTGGAATGTTTTGCAACTCAGAGGTCGCGACAATGGCAAAATGTGCCTCTCGCAAGTTGAAAAAACATGATTTGATCACCATTTTGAGCTAACAAACAAGTCATACAATAAGTATAAACTATGTTACACGTGATTTATACACATTTCTAACCCTAATCATTGATTTATGCACATTTACACTAAAACTCGAATATTTACCAAAAAGTCGAAAAACTTACTTGAAATTTATGGTTTTGATGTTGTTGAATAATGTTATAGATGATGCTTGATTTTATTTGAGTTCCTTTGAGCCTTGCTTGATAAAAATTGATTTGGTGAAGTTGAGGTGTATTGAGAAGTAGAAAAGTGTATTGAAGAAAAGTGTGAAATGAGGAAGAAGAAGAGTTTGGTGTGACTTGTGCTCCAAAATGTTTCAGAGATGTATCTCAGGAATATTTCAACATTCACTGAACTTTGGGTGCATCCAAATATATACCTTCCCCTTGCATAATTGACTCCTGAACTCGAATTTAGTTACGACGACTATTTTCTTTTTATTTTAAGGGTTTTATCGATATTTTCTCTTTCCTTTTGGAATAAACAAACTTCGGTGGCGACTCGGTTATTATTTCGATCATGCAAGCACCTATGGAATAACTATAAAGAAAATTGAGACAACTTGGGTCTTGGTTGTTTGGGCCTTCTGGTCGGTCCAGAATACTCCTAAAACATAACATGTTTTGGCGAGTTCCCTTTTTATTAAAAGTCTTATGGACATGAATGTAAAGTTTGATATGACCACAAGAAAGAAAGCATTTGTTGGTTGTTTGCAAGAAGCATATGCTCAAAATTTTCCCATTGTTATCCCTATTGATTGTCTAGGCCAACATATGTCCCTGATATAGTATTGTATTATCTTTAAATATCGACTTATAATTCCATTACTTCCTATTTATGAGGTTTGCCCTATTTACCGCAAGGTATACATTTGGGGAACATTCCATTCATTGTAAGGAACTTACATGATTCAAATACTCACTTGACTTTATTAGGGATGTCTTATTTAACATATTTCAACGTGTCAGGGTATTTGTGAAGAAAAAGACGCCTATGAATTTCTCAATTGACTCACAAGAGGGGAGATTGACACTTAGGTCGACAGATGTTTTGTTGTACGATTGGGCAGGAGAGAAACATGCATGTGTAGACTTGACTGGGGTTTCCCCACTGGTGGGAATGAAGAATAGGGGCTTTACTTCGGGACAGGTAGCTCTGAAATCCGCTTCAAGTGAAATGGCCAAGCATGAGAAAGTTGTTTCAACAATCAACATGTTTTCATACCATTTGCCTATGACAATTTTGGCTTTCTAGCATTAGAAACAATGGATATTTTACAAAGAGTGGAAAGGCTCATACATAAAAATATTGTATCTTATAGGACAATGAATGTAGTTTTTAAGAGGATTAATTTTTCCATCTAAAAAAGGACTATGGTGCAACTTTTTGTTTATTTGCTTGTTATTTCTCTATAATATTTATTTTATTAAATGTTAAGAACATTTCTTAAAAGTGTGAACATTGAGAAATAAGGTTAGCTCAGCTATCATTATTTTTTTTTAAAATTAATGTAGATTGTTCATTCATCTTCTTCATATATTTGTTTATTCATTTGTTCATTTTCATCTATTTTTATGTGTGTTATTGTGTCGCGGTGAGAGTTGAATATCAAGCTATTGATTAACTTGAATCGCAAAACATTATTCACCATCGGTCTTTAATTTTTCCAAGGGAAGGGAAAAATATCGAAATAAGTATGCAATGCAATGCAAGGTTAGAGAGTCTAAGGTTCGGGGATTGGTTAAACTTAGGGAAGGTGTTAGCATCCTAAGCATCTGCAATACTTTACAGGAACCTCTTGTTTTATTGTGTTATTGTTGTTTGCTAAGGGTGAGAGGCCTAGGGGTTTATTTCTAAGTATGCTCTCCATGAAATCGCATCTTGCGCTTACATATTCTGACGGGAATGGAATTAGAGCATTCGCAGTTCCCCTAAAAGGATGAGGAACTCTTGTCTGTGGTCAGGGTTCCAGGATAGAGGTTTGTCGATTGATTTTAGGAGAAGAGATAAATCATCATCTTAGGGAGAATACTCGACTTAACCGCCACAAACGTATGAAAGACGATCTTTGCTTCACTTTGAGAGAAGGGATCTAACTTGGATCTATAATCGACAAGTATGCCACATGTCTCTCTCAAACAGAAAAGATTCTACATATTTCTCGATTATATCATGGCGTAGGAGAATTATATATCGACTATTAAATGACTCATATCTAATTCTCTTATGAGAGAAAATTGGATCTTAATTCGTAAGTTGTCTAAGTTGAGAAATCTGAAGAGAATCTATTTTGAAGAGAAAGAGAATTTCTCTAGAAATATAACAGAGACTTTGTATCTACATATACACAAATATCTCATTGATTAAAGTAATGAGCTAGAAAAGAACAAACATACATTTTCTTTGTTATTTTCTCGGACAAACTCATATGAGTATTCAAATTTGACCATAGAATCTAAATACTACTTTGAGTGGATTCTGATTCAATGGCTATTAAACCATTGACTCCGATACTTTCACCAAACTCAGTACCTATAGCACTTGAGTCTGGGTTGTAGGCTCTTGTTCCATCAAATGTTGCAAACAATATTTGATAAGAAACATGGAAGATGCCTTTGCTCCTTTCTTCAATATCTGCAGCAACTACATTTTGAATAATGATACTCATATTTCTATGAGTCCACACATGTTGGTCCAGTCGGGCTTTTCCCTTGCCTTATGCCACATTTTAATAGTAGTACCATGATTCATTCTAGACTATGAGTCTAGGATGATTCATGACATAAACAAGATCTTATTCTTAGCAGAATCATTGATTTCATTGTCCTGGATTAAATTTTTTGACTTTGAAATCTTTGATAATCGAAGAACCATATCGTGTTAGCTACCCGAGAATGACATAAAACAAATTAAAGCACTATCATGTAATTGCTAGCAGAACGCAAAGAAGAATTGAAGGTTTCTCATAAAATTGTTCTTTAATATAAATTCCATGATGACCCTGAACAAAGGAGCAATGAAGTCACTTAAAATATCACCTTAAAGAACATAATCCTTATTATCAAATATTGAAGCAAGGTAGATTTGGCATAATCTCTTTCTCTTCAATACTTGATTTTTATTTCAGGATTCAGATGCTTCTTTATAAGCAGCAATGACTGGCAGAGCCAGATTACTCGTTCTTCTGAATCTTGCATTAATGTCATCTTCAAATGAATATACAATGAAGATCTATGACATTAGGTTCTGGTAGTGTTTCTCCTTGTTCATGGATTTGGGAAATCAGTTAAAATAGAATATCTCAGAAGCTTCTGAAGTTACTCTTCTAACAGTAGATGTCACGTTTCATTCATCCAGTTAAATAAATCTTCTGATTAGGAAGGTTAACTCCCCATCATCAAATATTTCATAGGAAGTATCCTTCAATAGGATTTAGAAAAGATAATTTGTTAGATAGCTTTTCATAATCTAATTCCATTTCTTTTCTTTGAAGATTGCAAGATAAACCTACAAGTCATACTAAGCTCAAGTTGTAATGAATTCTTGAGTAACTGTGACTTCAAGTTTTAATTCATAACAATCTTCTCAGAATTTGCTTGGAAAGATTAGATGAAGTGTAAATGGACAAGCTTCACAACTAATTCCCATAAATATGATCACAAGGATTCAAAGATAATATGAGAATTAGACGTATCAATGATGTTGATATACTCAGAATCAAGATAGAGTACCTACCAAAATGCATCTACCTCTGAAGATATTTCCAATAAGCTTCTTCTGAGCCGGTGAGAGAGAATTTCAAATTTTGATCATTCATGCACCACCAACTTCTGTAGTAATACCTTTTTCAAGGGTATTCTACAAACCTTCATAAACCATTTATCAAGTCCAATGAATTAAAAATATATTTAATTATTTCCATCATTTAAATTCAACAGAATCACCCTTTGAATATGATAGGAAAATCAATGTAATAGTTTTCATGTGGCGCTTAATTCCTTCTTCAAGAAAAGTCTTTAACAAACATACTTTTCTCATTGGATTATTATCTGCACCACTGTACAAACCATGCTTTGATACTAATTTAAGATGAGAAAAAGTAGACAAGAATTGAGGGTTGAATTGTGTTTTCTGTTTTCTTAATTTGCGTCTGATCAGAGTTCAGAATCTAAACTGGTGTTTAGATTTTGATTGTACTTAGCAGCAGAATGTTAAAAGGAGCAAATAAATAATAGCAGAAGACATAAATATTTATATTGGTTCCTTGTAACTGAGAGTAGTCTAGTCTCCTTATTTCACAAGAGATTTTCACTATAGCCAAATCATGATTAGAACCGTTTATGCATTATGCATAAGACTTTTACAATGCTCAGACCCTAAGTCCAAGACTTCTTGCTTAAACCTCTAAGGTTCAATACTTCCTTGCTCAAGTCTTACAGACCAAAGACTTCTTTTCTTAGACCCCCAACCTAATACTTTCCTGCTCAGGTCTCTCAGACCCAAGACTTCATGTTCAAGCCAACTGCCCCGAGACTTCTGCTTAGGTTCCACGAATCGAGACTTCCTGCTCAAGCTACTCTGGCCCAAGACTTCTTCTCAAACCCCCCAGACTTAAGACTTTTGCTCAGACCCTCGATCTGAGACTTCCTGCTCAAGTTCCACGAACCAAAGACTTCTGCTAAAACCCCTCAGGTTCAATACTTCCTGCTTAATCCCTAAAGACTCAGGACTTCTGCTCAGGTTCCATGAACCCAAGACTTATGCTCAATTAATCCACTTGATTAAGACTTTCAATGCTCTAGGACATGGTAGGAGACTTACATGGCTCAAGCATATTGGTGAGAGGCTTGGATTTGCTCAATCAATCGACTTGATTAATACTTCCATT